>OU342741.1:209574069-210168742 GCA_910589775.1 Avena eriantha | reverse complement strand
CCTGTGTGATTGCATGTGTGTTCCTCTCACAAACCACATATGGATCCACAGTGTCATTGGATGTGTGTTCCTCTCACAAACCACATATCACCAGTGTCATTGTATGTGTGTTCTTCTCACAAACCACATCAGGATACACTAGTGTCATTGCATGTGTGTTCTTCTCATGAACCACACATGGATCCACCAGTGTCATTGCATGTGTGTTCTTCTCATGAACCACGGCTAGAGTCATTGCATTTGTGTTCTTTTCATGAACCACACCTAGTGTCATTGGATGCATGTTCCTCTCATAGACCACACATGGATCCACCAGTGTCATTGCATGTATGCTATTTTCATTAACCACATCTAGAGTCATTGCATGTGTGTTCTTCCCACAGACCACACATGGATCCACTATATTCATTGCATGTGTGTTCTTCTCACAAACCACATAAGGATCCACCAATGTCATTGGATGTGTGTTCTTTTCATGAACCACACCGAGTGTCATTGCATGTATGTTCCTCTCACAGACCAAACATGGATCCACCAGTGTCACTACATGTGTGCTCTTCTCATGAACCACACACGGATCCACCTAGTGTGATTGCATGTGTGTTCCTCTCACAAACCACATATAGATCCACCAGTTTCATTGGATGTCTGTTCCTCTCACAAACCACATATCACCAGTGTCATTGCATGTGTGTTCTTCTCACAAACCACATAAGGATACACCAGTGTCATTGCATGTGTGTTCTTCTGATGAACCACACATGGATCCACCAGTGTCATTGCATGTCTGTTCTTTTCATGAACCACAACTAGAGTATTTGCATGTCTGTTCCTCTCACAAACCACATAAGGATCCACCAGTGTCATTGGATGTGTGTTCTTTTCATGAACCACACAAAGTGTCATTTGATGTCTGTTATTCTCACAAACCACATAAGGATCCAGCAGTGTCATTGGATGTGTGTTCTTTTCATGAACCACACCCAGTGTCATTGGATGTGTGTTCCTCTCACAGACCACACATGGATCCACCAGTGTCATTGCATGTGTGTTCTTCTCATGAACCAAGGCTAGAGTCATTGGATGGGTGTTCTTTTCATGAACCACACCAAGTGACATTGGATGTGTGTTCCTCTCACATACCACACATGGATCCACCAGTGTCATTGCATGTGTGTTCTTCTCATGAACCAGCGCTAGAGTCATTGCATGTCTGTTATTCTCACAAACCACATAACGATACATCAGTGTCATTGCATGTGTATTCTTCTCATGAACCACACCTAGTGTCATTGCATGTGTCTTCCTCTCACAAACTACACAAGGATCCACCAGTGTCATTGGATGTGTGTTCCTCTCATGAACCACATCTAGAGTCATTGCATGTGTGTTCTTCTCACAAACCACATCAGGATACACCAGTGTCATTGCATGTGTGTTCTTCTCATGAACCACAGCTAGAGTCATTTCATGTATGTTCTTCTCACAAACCACATAAGAATCCATCGCTGTCATTGCATGTGTGTTCTTTTCACAAGCCACATAAGGATCCATCATTGTCATTGGATGTGTGTCCTTTTCATGAACCACACCTCGTGTCATTGGATGTGTGTTCCTCTCACAGACCACACATAGATCCACTAGTGTCATTGCATATCTGTTCTTACAATGAACCACGACTATAGTCATTTCATTTGTGTTCTTTTCATGAACCACACCTAGTGTCATTGCATGTGTGTTCTTCTCATGAACCACACATGGATCCACCCAGTGTGATTGCATGTCTCTTCTTTTCACAAACTACATATGGATCCACCAGTGTCATTGCATGTGTGTTCTTTTCATGAACCACACCCAGTGTCATTGGATGTGTGTTCCTCTCATAGACCACACATGGATCCACCGGTGTCATTGCATGTCTCCTCTTTTCATTAACCACATCTAGAGTCATTGCATCTGTATTCTTCCCATAGACCACACATGGAGCCACTAGAGTCATTGCATGTGCGTTCTTATCACAAATCACATAAGGATCCACCAGTGGCATTGGATGTGTGTTCTTTTCATGAACCACACCCAGTGTCATTGCATGGTTGTTCCTCTCACAGACCACACATGGATCCACCAGTGTCATTGCATGTGTGCTCTTCTCATGAACCACACATGGATCCACCCTGTGTGATTGCATGTGTGTTCCTCTCACAAACCACATATGGATCCATAGTGTCATTGGATGTGTGTTCCTCTCACAAACCACATATCACCAGTGCCATTGCATCTGTGTTCTTCTCACAAACCACATAAGGATACACAAGTGTCATTGCATGTGTGTTCTTCTCATGAACCACACATGGATCCACCAGTGTCATTGCATGTGTGTTCTTCTCATGAACCACGGCTAGAGTCATTGCATGTGTGTTCTTTTCATGAACCACACCTAGTGCCATTGGATGTGTGTTCCTCTCATAGACCACACATGGATCCACCGGTGTCATTGCATGTCTGCTCTTTTCATTAACCACATATAGAGTCATTGCATGCGTGTTCCTCCCACAGACCACACATGGATCCACTAGTGTCATTGCATGTGTGTTCTTCTCACAAACTACATAAGGATCCACTAGTGTCATTGGATGTGTGTTCTTTTCATGAACCACACCCAATGTCATTGCATGTCTATTCCTCTCACAGACCACACATGGATTGACCAGTGTCATTGCAAGTCTGCTCTTCTCTTGAACCATAGCAAGAGTCATTGCATGTGTGTTCTTTTCACGAACCATATATCACCAGTGTCATTGCATGTGTGTTCTACTCATGAACCACACATGGATCCACCCAGTGTGATTGCATGTGTGTTCCTCTCACAAACCACATATGGATCCACCAGTGTCATTGGATGTGTGTTGCTCTCACAAACCACATATCACTAGTGTCATTGCATGTGTGTTCTTCTCACAAACCACATAAGGATATGACAGTGTCATTGCATGTGTGTTCTTCTCATGAACCACAGCTAGAGTCATTGCATGTTTGTTCTTCTCACAAACCACATAATGATCCACCGGTGTCATAGGATATGTGTTCTTCTCATTAACCACATATGGAACCACCAGTGTCATTGCATGTGTGTTTACATGTTTAGTCTTTTCACAAACCACATATCACCAGTGTCATTGCATGTGTGTTCCTCTCACAAACTACACATGGATCCACCAGTGTCATTGGATGTGTGTTCCTCTCATGAACCACATCTAGAGTCATTGCATATGTGTTATTCTCACAAACCACATAAGGGTCCACCAGTGTCATTGCATGTGTGTTCTTCTCATGAACCACAGCCGGTGTCATTGCATGGCTGTTCCTCTCACAGACCACACATGGATCCACCGGTGTCACTGGATATGTGTTCCTCTCATAGACCACACATGGATCCACATCTAGAGTCATTGCATGTCTGCTCTTTTCATGAACCACATCTAGAGTCATTGCATGTGTGTTCTTCCCACATACCACACAATGAACCACCTATGTAATTGCATGTGTGTTCTTCTCACAAACCAAATATGGATCCACCAGTGTCATTGGATGTGTGCTCTTTTCATGAACCACAATTAGAGTCATTGCATGTGTGTTCTTTTCACAAACCACATATGGATCCACTGTGTCATTGCATGTGTGTTCTTCTCAAGAGCCACACCCAGTGTCATTGCATGTGTGTTCCTCTCACAAACTACACATTGCATGTATGTTCCTCTCATGAACCACATCTAGAGTCATTGCATGTGTATTCTTCTCACAAACCACATAAGGATACACCAGAATCATTGCGCGTGTGTTCTTCTCATGAACCACAACTAGAGTAATTGCATGTATGTTCTTCTCACAAACCACATAAGGATCCACCGGTGTCATTGGATGTGTGTTCTTCTCATTAACCACACATGGATCCACCAGTGTCATTGCATGTGTGTTCTTTTCATGAACCACAGTTAGAGTCATTCGATGTGTGTTCCTCTCATAGACCACCAGTGTCATTGCATGTATGTTCCTCTCACAGACCACACATGGATCCACTAGTGTCATTGCATGCCAGCTCTTTTCATGAACCACAGTTAGAGTCATTGCATGTGTGTTCTTTTCACAAACCACATATCACCTGTGTCATTGCATGTCTGAGCTTCTCATGAACCACAACCAGATAAACCCAGTGTGATTGCATGTGTGTTCCTCTCAGAAACTACACATGGATCCACCAGTGTCATTGGATGTGTGTTCCTCTCACGAACCAGATCTAGAGTCATTGCCTGTGTGTTCTTCTCACAAACCACATAAGGATACACAAGTGTCATGGCATGTGTGTTCTTCTCATGAACCACAGCTATAGTCATTGCATGTCTGTTCTTCGAACAAACTACATATGGATCCACCGGTGTCATTGGATGTGTGTTCTTCTCATTAACCACACATGGATCCACCAGTGTCATTGCATGTCTGCTATTTTCATCAACGACAGTTAGAGTCATTGCATGCCTCTTCTTTTCACAAACCACATATCACTAGTGTCATTGCATGTGTGTTCCTCTCACAAACTACATATGGATCCACTAGTGTCATTGGATGTGTGTTCCTCTCATGAACCACATCTAGAGTCATTGCATGCGTGTTCTTCTCACAAACCACATAAGGATCCACCAGTGTCATTGGATGTGTGTTCTTTTCATGAACCACACCCGGTGCCATTGCATGTATGTTCCTCTCACAGACCACATATGGATCCCACACTGTCCTTGCATGTGTGTTCTTCTCATGAACCACTACTAGAGTCATTGGATGTGTGTTCTTTTCATGAACCACAGCTAGAGTCATTGCATGTGTGTTCTTCTCACAAACCAAATAAGGATACACCAGTGTCATTGCATGGGTGTTCTTCTCATGAATCACAGCTAGAGTCATTGCATGTCTGTTCTTCTCACAAACCACATAAGGATCCACTAGTGTCATTGGATGTGTGTTCTTCTCATTAACCACACATGGATCCACCGGTGTCATTGCATGTCTGCTCTTTTCATTAACCATAGTTAGAGTCATTGCATGTCTGTTCTTTTCACAAACCACATATCACCAGTGTCATTGCATGCGTGTGCTTCTCATGAACCGCACATGGATCCACCCAGTGTGATTGCATGTATGTTCTTTTCATAAACCACATATGGATCCACCAGTGTCATTGCATGTGTGTTCTTTTCACAAACGACATATCACCAGTCTCATTGCATGTGTGTTCTTATCACAAACCACATAAGGATCCACCGGTGTCATTGGATGTGTGTTCCTCTCATAAACCACATAAGGATCCAACACTGTCATTGGATGTGTGTTCTTTTCATGAACCACACCTAGTGTCATTGGATGTGTGTTCCTCTCACAGACCACACATGGATCCACCAGTGTCATGTGTGTTCTTCTCATGTACCACGGCTAGAGTCATTGCATGTGTGTTCTTTTCATGAACCACACCCAATGTCATTGGATGTGTGTTCCTCTCATAGACCACGCATGGATCCACCGGTATCATTGCATGTCTGCTCCTTTCATTAACCATATCTAGAGTCATTGCATGTGTGTTATTCCCAGAGACCACTCATGGATCCACCAGTGTCATTGCATGTGTGTTCTTCTCACAAACCTCATATGGATCCACCAGTGTGATTGCATCGGTGTTCTTTTCATGAACCACACCTGGTGTCATTACATCTATGTTCCTCTCACAGACCACACATGGATCCACCAGTGTCATTGCATGTGTGTTCTTCTCATGAACCACAGCTAGAGTATTGGATGTGTGTTCTTTTCATGAACCACAGCTAGAGTCATTGCATGTGTGTTCTTCTCACAAACCACATAAGGATAGACTAGTGTCATTGCATGTGTGTTCTTCTCATGAACCACAGCTAGAGTCATTGGATATCTGTTCTTCTCACAAACCACATAAGGATCCACCGGTGTCATTGAATGTGTGTTCTTCTCATTAACCAGACATGGATCTACCAGTGTCATTGCATGTCTGCTCTTTTCATTAACAACAGTTAGAGTCATTGCATGTCTATTCTTTTCACAAACCACATATCACCAATGTCATTGCATGTGTGTTCTTCTCATGAACCACACATGGATCCACCTAGTGTGATTGCATGTCTGTTCTATTCACAAACCACATATGGATCCACCAGTGTCATTGCATGTGTGTTCTTTTCACAAACCACATATCACTAGTGTCATTGCATGTGTGTTCTTCTCACAAACCACATAAGGATCCACCGGTGTCATTGGATGTGTGTGATGTCCCAAAATATATCGAGCTCGTTGGGGAACCCCAAGAGGAAGGTATGATGAGAACAGCAGCAAGTTTTCCCCCAGTTATGAAACCAAGGTTATCAATCCAGTAGGAGCAAGAAAATACCCCAAACGTGTTGCTAGCTGAGCCTTGGTAGGACGCACTACCGGTGCTAGTAGCAACGTGGAGACCGGCACAACACAACCACAGAACTCTGCCCCAACTTGCGATGAGGTTGTCAATCTCACTAGTTTTGCTGAAAACAAAGGATTAAATGTATCGAGTGGAAGAAAGTAATAGTTTGCAGAATGTAAACACAAAGCAGTTGATTGTAGATTGAAAGTGAAAGAAAGGACCGGGGTCCATAGTTCACTAGTTGTGGCTCTCCTTAAGATAGATAACATGTTGGGTGAACAAATTACAGCGGGGCAATTGACAAACATCGAGAAAGCAATATGCATATACTACTCATCTTGAATCCTTTGAGACTTTATTGGGCATTACAGCATTATACATAGATTGCCATCCAACTGCATCTATGTCTAATAACCCACCTTCAGGTTATCATCCGAACCCCCTCTAGTATTAAGTTGCAAGCAACGGATAATTGCATTATGAATTGCGTGTAAAGTAAACAATACGATTGTTCTATGAACAAAGGATTGTTGTTTTCTCCCTAGTAGCAACATGACATATAGTACCTTAGAGATTTCTGTCACTTCCCCAAATTACTAACTCTTGGAGTTGCTAGCATAAATACTAACAACGCAAGATAGTTAAATACTAACTCTTGGAGTTGCTAGCATCTACTTGGCCAAGATAGCTACTAACAACGGAAAGCATGCAAGATCAGAAATAACAAAGACATGATAGAATCAATAATCAATCTGAAATAGCATCTCAATATCCATCAGATTCCCGCAAACACAACATGTAGGATTACAAATAGATGATCTTGATCATGAACGGAGCTCACAAGATCTAAACATGATAGCACAAAGGAGGAGAACCAGCCATCTAGCTACTACATGGACCCGTAGTCCAGAGATGAACTACTCACACATCACACCGGAGGCTTGCATGATGATGAAGAAGGCCTCCAGGGTGAATTCCCCTCTTCGGCAGGGTGTCGGGAAGAGCTTCAGATCCCTCCCGATCTAGGGACAGAGACGACGGCGGCTACAGACTCTTTCATGGAATTTTGATCGGGTACTTAGGGTTTATGTATCGGAGGTAACTTATAGGCGAAAGGAGAGGCCGAGGGGGTGCCTGGGGTGGCCAGACCACCCCCTGGCACGGGCCAAGCTTGGCCACGTGGCCAGGTGGTGTGGCCGGGCCCCAGCCCCTCTCTGTCTCGTATTCTGGCTCCAGGTGTCCCTCGGTGAAGTACTAAATTTGGCTTTTGTCCCGTCCAACTCCGAGAATATTCATTTTCTGACTTTCCTAGAACCAAAAATAGGCAGCTGGCACTATGGCTCTTGTTAATAGGTTAGTCCAAGAAATCATATGAAAAGTACTCCAAAGTGTGGACAAAACATAAGAAAGTAGATAAAACCAAGCATGGAACATCAAAAATTATGGATACATTTGCAACGTATCAACATCCCCAAGCTTAACTCCTTCTCGTCCTCGAGTAGGTAAGTGATAAAAAGAAAGAATAATTTTTGAGGTGGCATGCACCATCATAAACTTGATCAAAGTATTTGTAAAACATTCAAAGCTGGGATCATAGTACTTCAATCATAACATGAAAGATAAAGTTCTAGCAATAAGACAAAGCAACTAAGTTGCAACATGAAAAGGCACAAACAAAAGATTCATGAATAACAATGCTTTGCGAGACGTTTGTTTGTTTCACATAAAGAAAACATAGCATAGTAGCATTCAGCTTGTCCCTCATAGAGTAGCAAATATAAATGCATAGGACACCTTCAAAGTTCATAAGAGTAACTAGATACAAATAGTTTAAAACAAGCAATATCAAGTTATGCATCAATCAACATGTCATGGGACAATGCACATAGAACTAAGAATGGCCACTATGCTCTCAAAGTAGGTGCGTAAAGATAGAGGGTGGAGACTCAACATAAAGGTAAAAGAAAGGCCTTCATAGAAGGAAGTAGAGATTCAAGTTTCATAAAGAGCTTCCAAAAATTATGGTACTTGTTAGCTTTCATCTCTCACTGCCCCTATCATAAGCATATTTAGGTGATTAAGGTTAAAGTGAGACAACTAAGAGTATATGCTTGACAAGTTATAAACCGAAATCTCATGCCCCTTACTTACAAAGACCGAACCTCATGCTACTCAACTTTAGTCACAAGTAAGCTCTTGTCATTGTAAGTACATATGTATCATAAAGAACCGCCAATGGGGTACCCCTTGCACATGATACAGGAGCTATCCCATAATCAATATGACAAGGCAAGCAGACAATGAGCATCTCAGCGATCTTTTTATTTGCTATTTGCATACACTACAAGAAATCTGGCTGTATATGACCCTCCATTTTTGTCACAAAATCATCACAATAGTCTTTTTATGACGATTCTATGACGATTTTGAGATCGTCGAAAGCTGAGCGTCGAAAATGAACTATAACGACGATTTTGGTAAAATCGTCATAACCAACTATGACGATATTGGATCGTCATAACCTCTATGACGATCTAATATCGTCATTGACCATCTAGCCAGGCCAGGTCAGATCCTACGTGGCAAAATTGTGATGAAATGAGATCGTCGTAGTCTGAATTCATCCTAGTCCATTCGGTCATTTATGTGGGCCGAGCCCAATAATTCAGACAAACTTTTCTAATTTATTCCGTTCAACTACATGGGTCAAGCCCAGCATATTGGCCTTTTTATTTCTAGGCCCTGGCCTTTTTCTACAACAATTTTATTCTGCATTTTTTTGAATTTATCACTGCTACAATCTAATTTTGTTTGGGCCACGGCTATTTTAAAGCCTAAACATTATTTGGATCATTTCTTACAACCGAGCAGTCAAGAACCCAAATCAAATAAATTTTCACAAATGACATCGGAATTTATAATATATATTTCAATCAATCCATATTACATAACCTGGAATACAAAACATTTGGGGGTATGTAGTATATTACAAACATTCATAGATCATACCACCTAAGATCATGTATAACTAGCTAGAAAACAGGACTGTCTACTCTATACTTTGTTGAATATGCAATAAAATCTTCCCTTCTTCTAACTTCATCCTTGAGCTCCTGTATACAGTATAAGAGAGAAAATGATGGCCATCGAGTCAGAATGAAATCATATCTTCTAACAATAACATAGAAAATTGGAAACACAATAAATAATAGATTTACAAGACCCCAGCTCCAAATCAACAGACTACAGTACCATGGGACTAGAAGATCACAAACTAATCGCTACTAGCACACAAATATACACATGTAGTTCATCAAATGCATGACTTGGACACTACAAGTACTAGATAGAACAAATGTACTGGCACATATTAAGCTCCAGGAAATACTCCATGTACACGAAAAGAGTAGCACAGGAAATACTCCATAGGTTTACTCCACAGGTTAAGCGGGCAACAAAAACGGAATCCTAATAAAACGCTATTCAGACAATACCTTTCCACATCACATAGGAACTCAACAAAATAATATGCCATGCCACCTTGGCCTATCAACCAAGAAACACCCCTACGGTTGCAGCGTGCTTATCTCAATGCTGCAAATGTGGTAACATGGCAAAGGATGATGCACTTCAGCACACAAGCAGCAGGGCTAGCTCCATTGGGTCTGCGAGAACAATGGTTTGGGTCAGTAAGCATCAAGAATGCTACTCCTGCAAGTCAAAATAATGCATTACAGGGTTATTAAATGATTTGGAATCATAGTAGCAGGAGGTGAACTCATACTGACTAGCAAAAGGCCAACATATTCAAAAATTATAGTGACACAACCAAATCTTAATACAAAGCTAGTCAGGAACCTAGCATTCCGCTTCTGCCATGCCTACATTAGTGCATCAGCTTCCACTCTATTAACGAACTTGGCAGCCCTACAAATTAGTAAATCCTAGTCTATATCAAGTAACATGAGGATATAAGAGTGCATCAGGTGTAATAAAAATTTCAAGTGCAACAACAGCATTGGTATGGTCATGTGTCATGTGACCTTATTAGTGGGTAGTAGAAGAGTTGCATCCTGCATTGCTAGCTAGATAGTTGCCGCCAGGACAAGAAAAGCACGATTTTGGCTAAAGCAACCGATCCAGTGCTTGTGCTACACTGATCTTCACATCACTACTCACTCAATTGTCCTACTCCACATCACTAATCACAAAGGCTCAGCCTTCAGGACGATTAGAAGCAGCATTGTAGCAGCAACATTACGCAGCAGCGACAGTTCAATCAGCCCCAACATTCTAATGCTACTGATCAGGAGCACATACGCGGCAACATCGGCAGTTCAATAAGTCCAAGATATTGACAGTTCCAAGCATTAACTGAACCAAATATTGTTTGGACATCAAAACAGGAACTACCGAGACATCTTTTATCCATACTTGTAGAGGGAATCACTTGGACTAACAACAAAATATGAACTATTCAGGAACTAGCGGGGCAGCAAAACAGGCACAAGAAGCACTAACATAGTTAATCAAACATCCAATTTGCTTCAAAAGTACAACTAGTAGCTCTACATAATTGCACAACACATATACTAGTTGAAGGTGTTTTGGCATATCTTTTAGCTGATATTTTTTATGTACAGAATCAAAATGTTCATAGAAAGTAATGTATAGAGCTAATCACAGACTAGTTCAAACATGATGGATACTAGGGAATTTTTTCATTAAAGAGCACAAGTTGTAGTACAGTGCTGCATACATAATGAACCAGACATTCAGTTTGGAAGAAATGCTGATACAAAGCTGAAACACAGTTGGTATTTGTTCTTCCACACAAGAAATACTGACATTGAGTCTAATGCACCCATGTTTAGAACACAAGAATTTCATCAATAATATTAAATCCCCACGGATACAGCAAGGATACACACACAGGTATCAATTGTGCTTGTATCAAAAACCTTGTCACATCTCTTCCATGTCAAGCATACACACACATGTATCACTTGCTTGTATCAAATAAAGCAACAACATTATAACAATAGTAATGCTACCAGAAAGCTCATACTCAAAAATATCAGCTGATATCACACCAATGAAAATAGTACACCTATCAGATGCATGCCTAGAGATAAGGCTTCATGACATGAACTAAGCAACCTAAGAATCCTAATATGACCAGGCTTCAATCGACTTGTTATAGTTGATGAAATCCCACTAAAATCCAAACCCTACCCTCACAGAATATGTGCATCGACGGAGCAGACTCACATGGAGATGGATCCATGTCATGGGCACCAGCAACTTACCTTGCTGTGCGAGCGGATGGAGCACCCAGGCTCCAGCAGACAATGGGGTGGCTCTCGTCGAGGATCTCCTCAAGGCATCCGACGCTCATGGGGCAGAGCCGCTCCTTGATGGACTCGACCAGAGCCCCCATCGTCGGGGCCGCCACCGCCAGAGCCCCCATCGTCGGGGCCACCACCGCGAGAGCCCCCATCGTCGGGGCCGCCACCGCCAGAGCCCCCATCGTCAGGGCCGCCACCGCCAGAGCCCCCATCGTCGAGGACGCCACCGCTAGAGCCCCCATCGTCGGGGCCGCCACCGCCAAAGCCCCCATCGTCGGGGCCGCCGCCTCTAGAGCCCCCATCATCGGGGCCGCCGTCACCGGAGCCCCCCTGCACAGGGCCGCCATCGACAGCGTAGAAGAGAAGTGGGACCCGGCCCAACTTGATGCTGTCAGATTCCTCCACCGAGGTTGTGCCGGGGGTAGGCGGAGCTGGGCTCAGCCGGGGAGAGAGGAGGGAGAGGGTGGATCGGCTGGAGGGGAGAGGGTGGTGGCCGTGTTGTGAATTAGAGAGAGGAGAGAATCGGCGGCGCTGAGATAGGGCAAGGAAAGGGGCGGCGCGAGGGGGGAGTCTAGATTTTCTTGACAGATGGTTAGGTTAGGGTTGGTGAGGACGTGGGCACGATGGGGTGATGTGCTTCTTCAGGTAGGATACCAGCCGGTCCAGATAAGGCACATAAGTTTGATCCATGGGAGGCGTTTTCCTATGTTTTGATTGGTTGGTTCACAAAACACTACAATTTTTTGCACTTGCAAAATAGAAAATGGCTGTTTTGTCTATCGAAAATGAAAAGTTCCTCCGATGACATTGTTCGTCATTCTAAAATACATATGTGTGCACAATTTTTTCATGTAATCTTGAAAATGTATTCTCAAAAAAGTCATTTTCTATTTTCCGAGTGTCAAAATCGGAGCGTTTTGTGAAGCAACACCAAACGGTAAATACAAAAATGGTACCACTCCATTTTTCAAAAATACTAGACCACCTTACATGAACAATGTCTCAGCCAGGGATTTTAAAACCTTTTCACTAGCCCTGGTGAAAAAGACAAATGACTGCCGAATCGACAGGAAGTGGGTCCGATTTGAACTACATGTACATTATCTGATGCCCATGATTTTTTGCAAAAATCATTTTTAGACTCGCAATATGTTGTTTATTTAGAGATCCAACGCAAGTTTAGCGAGGCTCGTCCCCTAGCTAAGAACATTCATGCCCGCCGTTTTGACCATTATTTGAAACGGGCATAAAAAGTGCAAAACGGTCCGAACTATATGAATCCTTCGCGTGGCGTCATGTTATGTGACATAGTTGTAAGAAAAAATATCAAACTTGGTAAATTGATTGCGTCTCGAAAAACCTTCTCAGAAATGACCTATCATGTTCGAGGTTTCATGACTTTCGGCCCAAACGACGAGTGTTATGGCTAGAATCAGGGCATAGTTTATCATAGTATGCTCGTATTGTGCACGCGTGTGCATCTTGGGATGGCGAACAATATTACAGGAGGAAGTTTTCCTTTTCGTCGCACAGAAAATCCAATTTCCATTTTTCGAGCGCAAGAAACGGGGCGTTTTGTGAAGCAACCACCAAATGACAGTTTTAGAATGGTACCACCCCATTTTTCAAAAATACTAGACCACCTTACATGAACAATGTCGCATCCGGGGATTTTAAAACCTTTTCGTCCACCCTTGGTGAAAAAGACAAATGACTGCCGAATCGGTAGGAAGTGGGTCTGATTTGAACTACATGTACATTATCTGATGCCCATGATTTTTTGCAAAAATCATTTTTAGACTCGCAATATGTTGTTTTTTAGAGATCCAATGCAAGTTTAGTGAGGCTCGTCCCCTAGCTAAGAACATTCATGCCTGTCGTTTTGACCATTATTTAAAACGGGCATAAAAAATGCAAAAACGTTCCGATCAATACAAATTCTTGGCGTGGTGTCTTATTATGTGATGTAGTTCAATGAAAAATACCAGACATGGTAAATTGCAAGTGTCTCAAAAAAACCTTTCTCAAAAATGACCTATCATGTTTGACGTTTAATGGCTTTCGGGCCAAAACCAATGTTATGGCTAGAATCGCGGCATAGTTTGTGATAATATTCCCATATTGTGCACACATAAGTATCATGGGATGGCGAACAATGTTTTAGGAGAAAGTTTTCCTTTTCGTCGCACGAAAATACCATTTTCCATTTTCCGAGCGCCAAAAAGGGCCATTTTGTGAAGCAACCACCAAATAAAAGTTTCAAAATGCTATCATCCAATTTTTAAAAAATAATAGGCCACCTTACATTGAAAAATGTCCCAATCGGGGTATCTCAAACCTTTCCGTACACCCCTGGGAAAAAGACAAATTCCTACCAAATCAGCATGAAGTGGGTCCGATTTGAACTACAGGTACCTTATCTGATGCGCATGATTTTTTGAAAAAATGATTTTTAGACTCACAATATGCTATTTTTTCAGATATCCAATGCAAGTTTAGAGAGGCTCAGACACTAAACGAGAATTATCACTCCTTAGTTTCAAACTCATATTTTGAATTATGATATTGTCCCTACTATGGACTAATGTGAAATTAGTAAATCTACTATTTTTAAATAATAAAATTATTTATATTTAACACCCTAAAATGATCACCTGATTTTATAGAAATTTTGAGACAAAAAAATTATTTTAGACTTCCTATGGAAAAGCTACAAAAAAATTAAGAGAACAGAAAAAAAAACTACTGTAACTAGACCTACATAATCTACAGCGTGCAATCAAAATCGGCCCAGATAACAAGGAAGCCCACCTCCTTCCCACAAACAGCCGACCTCCTTCCCACCGATAGCCCACCTCCTTCCCACCGACAGCCCACCTATTTAATAGTTATAAGATATCGATGCACTATTTTGACACAAACGTATAAGTGGTGTAGTGGTATTAGGCCGTTGCTGCTACTAGGAGGTCTGGAGTTCGACTCCTCGGCTAGCTTCTTTTAGTGGATTATTTTAAAGGCCGCTCCTGTTCGGATTAAAAGAATGTTGCGATTCTAAACTTATTAAAACAATTGGCTGGCCTAGTGGTTAGGTGTGGCCTTGCTTGACCGCGAGGTTCTAGGTTCAAACCCCTTGCCTGAAACTTTTTTGACTAATAATCCTGCTATTTATGTACTTAATTTCGAGTTTTTTATTAAAAAAATATATATTAATATAATTATACTAAATTATACCTAATAATCTGCTTGTCTCTTTTTTGACTAATTAATCCTACTAAATATTGTCATATAAGCCAATATTGACACATGGATAAGAGACGTAGTAATGACGTATAAGCCAATATTGACACATGGATAATACACGTAGTAAAAAACTGACACATAGACATGCCGCATAGGCGCAATTACTGATGTGGCCGACTACTCATTTCAAGTTATACTAATTTGGACAATATGACGATTTAAAATCGTCATAGTGAGCTACAAGTAACACCATAGGCTGCTTTCATCAGATTATGACGATTTCATCTAAAGTAACTCTGACGATTTTTACCAAAATCGTCGTAATTTTCCAGGGTATAGGCTCTCTTCAACTTCTTACGACCATCTCGTGCAAAATCGTCATAACTCTATGAAGATTTTGTTCATGGTCACTATTAGAATGTCATAGAATAACACATTCCTTGTAGTGATAGATTTTTATTGAGGATGCTTCATAGAGTGCTCATTATGGTGATGCTGCAAGTTTTCACCATGATTAGGTATGGCTTAGGCTAGCGGCCCAGGCGTTTCTTTAAGACACATACAAACTCCATGATCTTACAAGTTCCACTTTTATTTTACACCGCCGGGATCCATAAGCAAAAGAACATGATATCAACGGGGTACAAAGTACAAGTGCAATGTTGAAAGCGTTCCCCATGATACATGTTTCTGCTAATTTCAACTTATAAAGCGCAAACATATATGTAACAAAGATGGACGCAATGGTTCAAGTTTATTAAATGGAAGAAAGTAAAGTGTGCCATCAAGTTCTTGAGAGCTTTAATCACTAATTTTTACATAACAAGTTTAATTTGGAAGGTAGAAAAAACATGAATATACTTGGAATAGCATATGCTAATAGGTAGGTATGGTGGACTCTTTGGAATAACTTGGTTTAAGGAGTTGGATGCATGAGTGGAACTCACACTTGGTTACAGAGGCTAGCAAAAGACTGGGAGCGACAAACTAAGAGATCAATAATGGCCACAATCATGCAGAGCGACAAAACATCATTGATCAAAGCATAAAGTGATATTACAAGCTGAAAACTAAAGGATCATCAAGGCTATGGTGACTTGGGATAGTCATAACATGGTGTGAGCATGCACCAAGTCAACCCAAATAAAGCATCAAAGGAGAATACCACAATACTATGCTTTAATATGCTAAAACAACGCATGATTCATCCAAGGCACATTAAGAAATCTTAATTGTTTATAACAAGTCATGCTACAGCAAAGAATACTAAGCATAAAGCCAAAAAAATATCAAGCATGGCATGACAAAGCATAGGCCTTAGTCAAAAACAAGCTCTCTTTACCACTTAAGCATGAACTTTCCTACTCTTTTCCAATCCAAACCAAACTATTTGAAAACCAATGTATGAAAGAGGGGGTCCAACCAATTTATTCAGCGAACTAAGAAAACCAAGCAAACGAAAAACCAAAATGAAAACGAAAAAGAAGACGCTCCAAGAACAACACAACTGTGCATGAAACAGTAAAAATGCAGCATTTGGAAGAAACCTGGGATTTTATTGATGAAGAGGGGGATGCCTTGGGCATCCCCAAGCCTTGACGCTTGTACTTCTTGGATATTTCTTGGGGTGACACGCGTGGCATCCCCAAGTTTGAGCTTTAGTCCATCCTTCATCTCATTACTCATTCCTTCCATACACCTGAAATTTTTCCTTCATACAAAACTTCACACAATCTTTATTAGCAACATTAGTGCACTCAAGATAATAAGTCTTTAGATTTAGTTCTAACACCAATAAAACTTCCATTAAAACACAACCTACTGTAGCACTTCCCTCAAAAAGCTCAATTCCCCAAAAGAACTCAAAAAGGAACCAACAAGAAGCAAATGTAGAAAATGGCAGAAATCTGTCAAAACATACCAGCAGGCAAAGACGAATCTTTTCTAAGACCTTCTATTGCTCAAATCGAAAAGTGTTGAACTAACGAAAGCTAGATAACAACCTGGGGCAGAAGCACAAAAATTCACGCCTCCAAAGGACATACAGAGATTTTACAAAAAAAATTACGGTGAAGCACATAAATCTGTTTCGGGACAGCAACTTTCCCAATCATTACTTCTCTCTCATTAGAGGTTACTCTTGGCACAAAAGGAAAATAAAAATAATAAGGAGCGGTTATTACAGAGGTAATAACTTCTAAGACTCATCTAAAACTTTTGGGTTATCTCCCAATAAGTACTTTTCTTTAACGCCTTTAAGTCAGGCATAAGAAGCAAGAAAAAGAATCAACTATTCTTAAATCAAGAAGCATTAAGAGAAATACCAAAAATATCTTCAACAAGGCAAGGTATATCATCCAAATAAGTTCTAGAGGATCCTCTCTCAACGCTTTTGGGTTCACTATTTTCATCAAACGGGTTTTCGGGGACAATCCAATCAAGATTCTTTTCTATGGCTTCATGCATTACTACAAGTTTAAAAGGTATTGGTATCTTAATTTCCTCCCCATTAGGTTCGGTTTTGTTCATCTTTTCCCGTGTACCAACAAGATATACACATGAGCCTAGCATATTAAAATGTTCAAACACTTTTCTAGCTTCCTTAGTAACATCATAGAATTCCTTAAGCAAAGTTTCCAGAATAAAATCCCTCTTTTCAGGGTCCTCAATTTCCTTAAGTTTAAGAAACATTACTTGCATTAAGGGTTTAAGGTTAACAAACCTAGCCTCCAACATGTGAACTAAAGAAGCTGCAGCAATTTCATAGTTTGGAGCAAGTTCTACAAGGGATCTATCCTTAATATCCTCATGCTTACTAACATGATTAAAGAATTCTTCAATATTATCTTTTCCAATTATAGAACCACTACCTATTGAAAGGTCTTTCAGGGTGAATTTAGGGATCAACATGGCGAGCTAAGAAAGAGGTAACAACTATAGAAAGACTTAATTTTTTTGTCTTTTAATAAAGAAAGAAAAACTAGTAAAACTAATTTTTGTGTGTTTTTGATAAAGAAACAAGCAAACAAAACAAAAGTAAACTAAGCAAAACAAAAATAACTAAGTAAAGAGATTGGTTATGAGGGACTCCCCTTGTGAAGATGTCCTTGACTCTCCGGCAACGGCGCCAGAAAATATGCTTGATGGCCAAAAATATATCAAGCTCGTTGAGGAACCCCAAGAGGTAGGTATGATGAGCACAGCAGCAAGTTTTCCCTAAGTTATGAAACCAAGGTTATCAATCCAGTAGGAGCAAGAAAATACCCCAAAGGTGTTGCTAGCTGAGCCTTGGCAGGGCGCACTACCGGTGCTAGTAGCAACATGGAGACCTACACAACACAACCACAGAACTCTGCCCCCAACTTGCAATGAGGTTATCAATCTCACCGGTTTTGCTGAAAACAAAGGATTAAACGTATCGAGTGGAAGAAAGTAATAGTTTGCAGAAAGTAAACACAAAGCAATAAACAGTTGATTGTAGATTGAAAGTAAAACAAAGGACCAGGGTCCATAGTTCACTAGTGGTGGCTCTCCTTAAGATAGATAATAGGGTGGGTGAACAATATAGCGGGGAAATTGACAAACATCGAGAAAGCAATATGCATATACTACTCATCTTGACTCCTTTGAGACTTGATTGGGCATTACAACATTATACATAGACCGCCATCCAACTGCATCTATGACTAATAATCCACCTTCAGGTTATCATCCGAACCCCCTCTAATATTAAGTTGCAAGCAACGGATAATTGCATTATGAATTGCGTGTAAAGTAAACAATACAATTGTTCTATGAACAAAGGATTGTTGTTTTTCCCTAGTAGCAACTTCACATCTAGTACCTTAGAGATTTCTGTCACTTCCCCAGATTACTAGAGGCATGAACCCACTATCGAGCATAAATACTAACTCTTGGAGTTGCTAGCATCTACTTGGCCAAGATAGCTACTAACAACAGAAAGCTTGCAAGATCACAAATAACAAAGACATGATAGAATCCATAATCAATCTAAAATAGCATCTCAATATCCATCGGATCCCCGCAAACACAACATGCAGGATTACAAATAGATGATCCTGATCATGAACGGAGCTCACAAGATCTAAACATGATAGCACAAAGGAGGAGAACCAGCCATCTAGCTACTACATGGACCCTTAGTCTAGAGATGAACTACTCACGCATCACACCGGAGGCTTGCATGATGATGAAGAAGGCCTCCAGGGTGAATTCCCCTCTCCGGCAGGGTGCCAGGAAGAGCTTAAGATCCCTCCCGATGTAGGGACAGAGAAGACGGCGGCTACAGACTCTTTCGTGGAATTTTGATCGGGTACTTAGGGTTTCTGTATCGGAGGCAACTTATAGGCGAAAGGAGAGGCCGAGGGGGCGCCTGGGGTGGCTAGACCACCCCCTGGCATGGGCTAAGCCTGGCCATGCATCCATGTGGTGTGGCCGGGCCCCAGCCCCTCTCCGTCTCGTATTCTGGCTCTAGGTGTCCCTCGGTGAAATACTGACTTTGGTATTTGTCCCGTCCAATTCCGAGAATATTCATTTTCTGACTTTCCTGGAACCAAAAATAGAAGAAAATAGGCAGCTAGCACTGTGGCTCTTGTTAATAGGTTAGTCCAAGAAATCATATGAAAAGTACTCCAAAGTGTGGACAAAACATAAGAAAGTAGATAAAACCAAGCATGGAACATAAAAAATTATGGATACGTTTGCAACGTATCAGTGTGTTCCTCTAATAAACCACATAAGTATCCAGAAGTTTCATTGGATGTGTGTTCTTTTCATGAACCACACCTAGTGTCATTGGATGTGTGTTCCTCTCACAGACCACACATGGATCCACCAGTGTCATGTGTGTTATTCTCATGAACCACAGCTAGAGTCATTGCATGTGTGTTCTTTTCATGAACCACACCCAGTGTCATTGGATATGTGTTCCTCTCATAGACCACACATGGATCCGTCGATTTCATTGCATGTCTGCTCTTTTCATTAACCACATCTAGAGTCGTTGCATGTGTGTTCTTCCCACAGACCACACATCGATCCACTAGTGTCATTGCATGTGTGTTCTTCTCACAAACCACATATGGATCCACTATGTCATTGCATGTGTGTTCTTCTCATGAACCACATAAGGATCCACCTGTGTCATTGGATCTTTGTTCTTCTCACAAACCACATAAGGATCCAGTAGTGTCATTGGATGTGTGTTCTTTTCATGAACCACACCCAGTGTCATTAGATGTGTGTTACACTCACATACCACACATGGATTCACTAGTGTCATTGCATGTGTGTTCTTCTCATGAACCACGGCTAGAGTCATTGCATGTGTGTTATTTTCAAGAACAACACCTAGTGTCATTGCTAGTCTGCTCATTTCATTAACCACATCTAGAGTCATTGCATGTGTGTTCTTCCCATAAACCACACATGGATCCACCAATGTCATTGCATGTGTGTTCTTCTCACAGACCACATATGGATCTACCAGTGTCATTGGATGTGTGTTCTTTTCATGAACCACACATGGATCCACCAGTGTTATTGCATGTCTTCTCTTTTCATGAACCACAGTTAGAGTCATTGCATGTGTGTTATTTTCACAAACCACATATGGATCCAATGTGTCATTGCATGTGTTTTCTTCGCATGAACAACATAAGGATCCACCAGTGTCATTGGATGTGTGTTCTTCTGACAAACCACATAAGGATCCAGCAGTGTCATTAGATGTGTGTTCGTTTCGTGAACCACACCCAGTGTCACTGGATGTGTGTTGCTCTCACAGACCACACATGGATCCACCAGTGTCATTGCATATGTGTTCTTCTCATGAACCACGGTTAGAATCATTACACGTGTGTTCTTTTCATGAACAACAACCGGTGTCATTGCATGTCTTCTCTTTTCATTAACCACATCTAGAGTCATTGCATGTGTGTTCTTCCCACAGACCACACATGGATCCACCAGTGTCATTGCATGTGTGTTCTTCTCACAGACCACATATGGATCCACCAGTGTCATTGGATGTGTGTTCTTTTCATGAACCACACATGGATCCACCAGTGTCATTGCATGTCTGCTCTTTTCATGAACCACTTTTAGACTCATTGCATGTGTGTTATTTTCACAAACCACACATGGATCCACCGGTGTCATTGCATGTCTTTTCTAGTCATTAACCACATCTAGAGTCATTGCATGTGTGTTCTTCCCACAGACCGCACATGGAGCCACCGGTGTTATTGCATGTGTGTTCTTCTAACAAACCACATATGGATCCACCAGTGTCATTGGATGTGTGTTCTTTTTATGAACCACACATGGATCCACCAGTGTCATTGCATGTCTGCTCTTTTCATGAACCATAGTAAGAGTCATTGCATGTGTCTTCTTTTCTCAAACCACATATGGATCCACTGTGTCATTGCATGTGTGTTCTTATCATGAACCACATAAGGATCCACTAGTGTCATTGGATGTGTGTTCTTTTGACAAACCACCTAAGGATCCAGCAGTGTCATCAGATGTGTGTTCTTTTCATGAACCACACCCGTGTTATTGGATGTGTGTTCCTCTCACAGACCACACATTGATCCACCAGTGTCATTGCATGTGTGTTCTTCTCACGAACCACAAATAGAGTCATTGCATGTGTGTTCTTTTCATGAACAACACCTAGTGTCATTGCATGTCTGCTCTTTTCATTAATCAGATCTAGAGTCATTGCATGTGAGTTCTTCCCACATACCACACATGGATCCACTAGTGTCATTTCATGTGTGTTCTCCCCACAGAACACATATGGATCCACTAGTGTCATTGGATGTGTGTTCTTTTCATGAACCACACATGGATCGACCAGTGTCATTGCATTTATGCTCTTTTCATGAACCACAATTAGAGTCATTGCATGTGTGTTCTTTTCACAAACCACACATGGATCCACTAGTGTCATTGCATGTCTTTTCTTTTCATTAACCACATCTAGAGTCATTGCATGTGTGTAATTCCCACAGACCACACATGGATCCACCAGTGTCATTGCATCTGTGTTCTTCTCACAAACCACATATGGATCCACCAGTGTCATTGGATGTGTTTTTTTTCATGAACCACACATGCATCCACTAGTGTCATTGCATGTCTGCTCTTTTCATGAACCACAGTTAGAGTCATTGCATGTGTGTTCTTTTCACAAACCACATATGGATCCACTGTGTCATTGCATGTGTGTTCTTCTCATGAACCACATAAGGATCCACCATTGTCATTGGATGTGTGTTCTTCTCACAAACTACATAAGGATCCAAAAGTGTCATTGGATGTGTGTTCCTTTCATGAACCACACCCAGTGTCATTGGATGTGTGTTCCTCTCATAGACCACACATGGATCCACCAGTGTCATTGCATGTGTGTTCTTATCATGAACCACGGCTAGAGTCATTGCATGTGTGTTCTTTTCATGAACAACACCTAGTGTCATTGCATGTTTGGTCTTTTCATTAACCACATCTAGAGTCATTGCATGTATGTTCTTCCCACAGACCACACATGGATCCACCAGTGCCATTGCATGTGTGTTCTTCTCACAAACCACATAAGGATCCACCAATGTCATTGCATGTGTGTTCTTGTCATGAACCACGGCTAGAGTCATTTCATGTGTGTTCTTTTCATGAACAACACCCAGTGTCATTGCATGTCTGCTCTTTTCATTAACCACATCTAGAGTCATTGCATGTGTGTTCTCCCCACAGACCACACATGGATCCACCAGTGTCATTGCATCTGTGTTCTTCTCACAAACCACATATGGATCCACCAGTGTCATTGGATGTGTTTTTTTTCATGAACCACACATGCATCCACAAGTGTCATTGCATGTCTGCTCTTTTCATGAACCACAGTTAGAGTCATTGCATGTGTGTTCTTTTCACAAACCACATATGGATCCACTGTGTCATTGCATGTGTGTTCTTCTCATGAACCACATAAGGATCCACCATTGTCATTGGATGTGTGTTCTTCTCACAAACTACATAAGGATCCAAAAGTGTCATTGGATGTGTGTTCCTTTCATGAACCACACCCAGTGTCATTGGATGTGTGTTCCTCTCATAGACCACACATGGATCCACCAGTGTCATTGCATGTGTGTTCTTATCATGAACCACGGCTAGAGTCATTGCATGTGTGTTCTTTTCATGAACAACACCTAGTGTCATTGCATGTTTGGTCTTTTCATTAACCACATCTAGAGTCATTGCATGTATGTTCTTCCCACAGACCACACATGGATCCACCAGTGCCATTGCATGTGTGTTCTTCTCACAAACCACATAAGGATCCACCAATGTCATTGCATGTGTGTTCTTCTCATGAACCACGGCTAGAGTCATTTCATGTGTGTTCTTTTCATGAACTACACCCAGTGTCATTGCATGTCTGCTCTTTTCATTAACCACATCTAGAGTCATTGCATGTGTGTTCTCCCCACAGACCACACATGGATCCACCAGTGTCATTGCATCTGTGTTCTTCTCACAAACCACATATGGATCCACCAGTGTCATTGGATGTGTTTTTTTTCATGAACCACACATGCATCCACTAGTGTCATTGCATGTCTGCTCTTTTCATGAACCACAGTTAGAGTCATTGCATGTGTCTTCTTTTCACAAACCACATATGGATCCACTGTTTCATTGCATCTGTGTTCTTCTCATGAACCACATAAGGATCCACCAGTGTCATTGGATGTGTGTTCTTCTCACAAACCACATAAGGATCCAACAGTGCCATTGGATGTGTGTTCTTTTCATGAACCACACCTAGTGTCATTTGATGTGTGTTCCTCTCACAAACCACACATGGATCCACTAGTGTCATTGCATGTGTGTTCTTCTCGTGAACCACGGCTAGAGTCATTGCATGTGTGTTCTTTTCATGAACAACACCCAGTGTCATTGCATGTTTGGTCTTTTCATTAACCACATTTAGAGTCATTGCATGTATGTTCTTCCCACAGACCACACATGGATCCACCAGTGTCATTGCATGTGTGCTCTTCTCACAAACCACATAAGGATCCACCAGTGTCATTGGATGTGCGTTCTTTTCATGAACCACACCCGGTGTTATTGCATGTGTGTTCTTCTCATGAACCACAGCTAGAGTCATTGGATGTGTGTTCTTTCCTTGAACCACATCTAGAGTCCTTGCATGTGTGTTCTTCTCACAAACTACATAAGGATACACCGGTGTCATTGCATGTGTGTTCTTCTCATGAACCACATCTATAGTCATTGCATGTCTGTTCTTCTCACGAACCACATAAGGATCCACCAGTGTCGTTGGATGTGTGTTCTTTTCATGAACAACACCCGGTGTCATTGGATGTGTGTTCCTCTCACAGACCACACATGGATCCACCAGTGTCATTGGATGTGTGTTCCTCTCATGAACCACATGGATCCACCAAGTGTGATTGCATGTCTGTTCTTCTCACAAACCACACATGGATCCACCAATGTCATTGCATGTCTGTTATTCTCACAAACCACATAACGATACACCAGTGTCATTGCATGGGTGTTCTTCCCATGAACCACACCCAGTGTCATTGCATGTGTGTTCTTTTCACAAACCACATATCACCAGTGTCATTGCATGTGTGTTCCTCTCATAAACCACATATGGATCCACCCAGTGTGATTGCATGTGTGTTCTTCTCAAAAACCACACATGGATCCACCAAGTGTGATTGCATGTGTGTTCTTTTAACAAACCACATATCGATCCTAATTAACCTTAGGAGAGCCATAACCTTAGCCCCCAAATGGGTGGCCGTTAGACTGGGTCTTCTAGAAGGCACACCCTAACACAGTTGTTCTGCTTGACGATTGTTACATACCGTTCAATCGGGGCGCTTGGACGATTGGGATGGTCTTCATGAGAGCGATCCGTGAGTAGTCTGTTCTACGGCATGATTGTCCACGCTTGCTCTGGACAAACTAGCAACACCGGGGGCTCCCCTTTTGCGAGTGTCACGACTCACGAGTTCAGTGGGCCATATCCCAGTGTCACGCCCCCATTACTTCTGTTCCTCCCCGTACTTGTCTTCCTTCCCCTTGAAGCCACTTTCCCCACTTCACTCCCATCATGCCGTAGTCGCAAGACGATGGTGCCTCCATCCCAATCCCCTCTCCGGAAACCACCCCCTCCACTCTCGCCATGGGTTCGAGGGGAGACGGCGAGGAAACGCGTCGTGACGACAGGGAGGGCGATTTTGATGTGAGTTGTCTCATCTCTATCTCTATCATCCGTGGCCAGTTATCTATTTTCTGAGCCAGATCTACTCTGTTTACTCATGCGCGTATGATGTGTTAGGCCAACCAGACGATGTTTGACGCCGACTATCGCAGTTTAGCGGATGAGGACTGTCCTCTGGTATGTAAACATGGATATGTGCCCGCTAAATTTGTAGCGTTTGAAGGACGAAACGCAGGCAGGTGGTTTCTACGGTGTCAAGGACATCGTGCAATGATGTGAGGCGGAAGTTGCGGTGTTGTCAAATGGGTAGATCTAGAGTGGCCCAAATCGATGCAGAAAACGCTAGACAAACTATGGGAAATGACTATTGAGTTGAAAGAATTTGCATTCAGCTCACTTCTTGACAGTGCTGAGATGAAGCTATGGGAACCAGTTGGCACGACCAAGCATAAGCGAGATCTCAGGTGGGTGGAAGACAAGGTTAGCAAAGATGAGAAGGAGAGCGACGCGGCGTTGGCCCTGAAGGCTAAAGCAGAGCAAGAACTGACTCAAGCAGGGAATGATCTTCACCAGGCCAAAGTCCTGCAGTTCACAACTACGAGTATTGACAACTGCATGAGGAGAAAAGCGGAGAAACAATTGAAGCTGTGCAAGGAAGATGCTAAAAGGAAGGAGCAGGCGATTCGATCCTTGCTCTTGCAGGAAGATGTGCATCGGGCTAAGATTAGGAAGATCAAGGAGATGTGTGATAACTAGTAGTTCTATTTACCTTGAGCTCCGTGCCTTTTTTAAGTTGTAATACTTGTACTTGTTGACCTAGCGGTCTGAACTATTGGCCCCAGAGTCCTGGGAGGAAAAATATTGGTCGCCCGTTAATCTGTCTTAACCCTGCATTACTTCCTTTTGTCTGACCAATGCCCCTTGGATATTCCGCTCGTCGCTTCGTCGTCCTCGTGTACAAATAGGAGGCTCCATAGCGCGTCACTTCATCGTCAATCCCCTTGCCCTCTCCAATCTCCACCGCATTGTCGCTTCGTCATCCATCCCCTCGCTCCCTCTCCAATCTCCACCGCGCTGCCATGGAGATTCCCGCGCTGAACTTCTACGAGGCGGTGATGTTCGCGCACTTCGACATCCTCGCACCACCGGCCGTGATGGTGCCCTACGGATGGCGCATCAACTATACGGGGGTGTCGGTGGCTCCGCTCCTCGTCCTCGACCGAGCCGCGATGGAGAGCAAAATCGCGGCGCGCCACTGCCAGATGCCCGCGTGGAAGAGGGCGCTGCCCGGGTACACCGCAGCCAGCCCGTACTGGCCGGCGCTGCTCAAGAAGGAGCGGAAGGCCAAGATTGACAACCGCATCATTTACGGGTGCGTGGTGCACCGGGATCTCCGCAACCGAGAAGGGCGGGAGAGGTTCTGGTCCGTCCCTGGATGGACCAAGTACACCGTCATCGCCGCCGCTCGCTGCGAAGAGGTGCTCCATCTCGCGAACAATGCGGAAATTGTGGAGGTTCCGTCCGACGATGACGAGGAAGCCGGCGGCTCAGAGGACAACGACATCGGAAGTGAAATTGTTGACTAGTGGTTGAATTAATGTAGGATGTGAAATCACACCTTTGTTTAGAAGAATTTGTGGTTGAATTAATGAAATGCCTCGATTTAGATCTCCGTCTCGATTAATTTGTAGAAGAATTTGTGATTTAGATCAATTTCTGCCTCGATTTAGATCTCTGTCCCGGATTGGGAACGTGACCGTGGACCAAAGACCCCTTTTCTACTAGTGTATTCTGACATTGGTGGTTTGTTTAAACGTAATCTACGTGGATTGTGCCGCATGAAAATGACACAACCACAATTTATGAAGTGGAAGCATGTACACCCGGTTACTGGAGATCCGGGAGCTTCGCCAGATGCAGGGGATGCAGGAGCAGAGAGGCGGTGAGATAGACGGGCTCAAGATTAGGCTAGAAAGTGGTATGATTTCCTCCTCATCTAGGCATTTTCGGTTGCCATTGTTGTTTATGTTGCCATATCGTTTTGTGCAGCAGCTGAAATAAGTTACTGCTTCATGGAGTGTAGCAGCTTAAATAATTTATTTCTATGCCACTTACATTCCGTCGTATTTGGAGACCTCCTGCCCCTCAGCAATCGTAGAACCGGTGCTACGTTTTTCAGATAGCAGTGGCACAATCACAATTTCGGATTCAACTACTGACTCGGGCATTTCCAAACAATAAGTCGCAATACATTTTACTCAAAGAACGTGGGTAGATTGTTTCGCCCAGCAACGTGCCACACATAGAGCTACGGAATTTAACAGAATTACATATATAGGTTCAAGTTCGACACGTGACTATGCATCTTCATTAACAGCATCCTTCTTCTGCAGCCTGGGTGCCAAGCCTTCATGTCCACTAGCTTCTTCATTTCCTGCCTTCTTCCTCTTCCTCGGTGCCAATTTTCTTAGCTTCACGTACTCTGCATCGGCGGGACAATGGGCACCAGAATCGTGTCCATCATCATCTTTCCACTCGTTTTTAATTTCTTCGCGCAGCAAAATTACTGACCCGGCAGTTATGTTTCTAACATTGCGGCGCTTCCTGTCAAATAAACAGGACTATTGCATAACTGTACAATATCTACAGAGTAAATAAAAAAATTACAATTCAGCACAAACATGCGAACCCCAAGAGCCTTTTTCTTACCAGGAGCTAATTGGGTTTGAGCAACCACCCTGTCCAAGAATAGAAGGGCGACTCCCAGTTGCAGCAGCTTCCACATCCAGTACATCACAATTCAGCTCAAACATGCAAGCCGAAGCATACCTTTTCATCAACCCAATTAGCTGACTGTCACACGTTAGAGGAACCATGATGCCACGTTCATCCATGAATCTGAACTTTGCAGTCTGCTTCGTCCATAATTCATCATGATTATGCAGAGCAGCAACCATACTAGATATAGTGCAGATCTGCGCAGGCGCTTCTTCCATCGTGATACAATGGTGTCCATACCACTTGCCCTTAGAGTCGTACCTGAAGAGGACTACCGTAACCAGGTAAGGGTGGTCCGCGGAGATCCCACTTGACAGAAACTATGGACAAAATATGTTTGTCAGCGTTGGGCTAAAAAACAATTTTAGGTTCAGTAGTCAGCTAGCAGTTATAATTAGTGCGAATAGCAAAGAGAAGGGTAGTTGTCCCGCTTGTAGCGAGAACTTCTTCTTCTTCCTTGGTAGTAGGATCTGCCATCCTCTGAGCTGCTCGGCTCGTCGGCAGCGGAGGCGGGCTAGAGCCTCGCAACGGCGGCTACGACATGTGCCATTGGAGCTTGGGTTCAGCGACTGGGCGTAGCAACTGGGCGCAGCAACTTGGCGCCGAAAGTCAAATGTCTGAGGATCGTCCTTCCTAGAGGGTTGATTCCGACGCTGCCGGTGCTAAGGGAAAGGTGGGAATGGATTTGTGAAATTGGTCAACGCATCCAATCCACTTAGTTACTCGATTTGCCTAAGAGGTTGCCGCGTTGGCGCTCGCAACACGGACAGATGACTGACATGAGGGTCCCGACCGTCTACTTCACGGGGTAGTTTAACAGAATGTTTGCATTTGACAGGGTGAGATGAGTTTTCCTCGAAATGGCGCCTCTCAGTAGTTGGCGGCCCAACATTTCGAAAGGCGGAAATTTCAGGCAACTTAGGTACCGCCATGCGCTGGCCTGCGAACTTTGGTACCGCAGACGAACATGCCCGTGGGAGATGTAGGGGATTGGTGAGATGTGTTGTGCCTCCTATAAATCCATCCATTCGTGATCCTTTTATCAAGCATGGAATAGATTTTATGCAGTGATTATGAAAGTCCCAAATCATGATTTTCATGAGAACTTAGTTATTCAATATTTTTATAATGGGCTTACTAACGAGACAAAAGAGATGATTGATATATCTACAAGAGGAGCCATATGCAACCTGCCACTTCTAGAATGTGTAAAGCTTTTCGAGGTAAGATCCTTTAATGACGACCAATACAATCTAGTTGTGGATACTGAACCACATAAAGGTATGATTCACATACCACCAGATCTTATATCCGAAGTCAAAAAGTCCATGGAAGAAAAAGGTATAGCTTCAGAGCTTGTGAAAGAGAATAAAGTTGACATTCTTCTGTACTAGAAGATGATATAAATCTTGTAATGCAGAAGTTTAAATATCAACAGAATCAATTCCGTGACAAAAACTATAAACGTTTAATGACACAAGAAACGTCTAAGATATTTAATAGAAGTCTTTGATGACTTGGGTCAATCCACAAAACATTTAGATAGATATCTAAGTATGGTTAAAACTCAATGTGAGCAAATAAATGAAACCCAAACTTTGATTTTGAACCAAGGAAATTTCAATACTGTTTCTACTAACATTGCTACTAGACGTGGTACATAAAATCGAGAACCACAAGGACGACCTTGGTATCAAGAAGAACAAGCTCGAAAAGCAAGAGAGACTCAGGAGATGAGTCAAGAAGAAGAGGATTTAGTTGATCCCCAGGATTGCATTGATTATGAGGCCCAAAAAAGGGACAATGAAGCTTCCGAAACAAGAGAAGAAGAGGAAGGATGGATAAGCATAAACCATATGATTCAGACACTGAGATAATCGATTCAAGGGAAGAAGCTGATCTTAGAAAAGAACAAGTAGAGCAAGTTATCATCCCGCGTGAAGAACACGCTGATAAGCAAAAATCAGCTGCAAGGAAAAATAAAAAGAGCGTTGAACCGATGACAAAGGTAAAAGAGAAGGTAATACCTACTAAAAAGAAAATCCTTTATCCCAAACGAGTTCAATACGAACCAGATAAAGCTATTTATGACTCTTTTGTTGAGGCACTGGGTAGCTTGCATTTAGAACTTCCTTTAAGTAATTCTATTCAAGTTCCTACTTATAAAAAGTTTATGCGAGACATCCTTAATAGAAAGAAGAAGGTAACTAAGACTATAGCAGTAATGACAAGCTTTGGTGATAAGCTGCCTGCTAAGCTTGGGGACCCAGGGATACGAACCTTCTCCTGTGCAATAGGGAAAACTAATATATTCAATGCTCTTTGTGATTTAGGAGCAGGTGTTAGTGTTATGCCTTGTTCCTTATTTAAGAAATTGAATCTTCGAAAATGTTCTCCTACATCAATAACCTTACAAATGGCGGATAAGACAACTAAAAAACCTGTCAGGATGATCGAAGATGTTTTCCTTAGAATAGATCAACATGTTATACCCACTGATTTTATTATTCTTGATGTTCCTAAGGATGACAAACTATCTATCATCCTTGGAAGACCTTTTCTTTGCACCGCTGGAGCTAATGTAGATTGCTCTACCGGTAAGATTGTCTTCAACATATATGATGATCAGATTGATCGATATTTTCCTAAGAAATAGGAACACAATGGAAAATATGTTCCGCCACTTAAGCGTGATCAAACAGCGAGAACTAAAGAAAAAGAGCAGCTTGAGATAAACGCCAATGATATGGAGTTTGATTAGTCAAAACTCTAGAATAAAATACTTAATGGGAGTTAACCCATTCTTAATAAATTAAGTTTCAATTTTATTTATGATTACTACTTTATTATTTACATGCTCTAATATTTTTTTTGAGTTTTGAGTTTATTCAGAGAATTTACCTTAGTGAAGTTGAGAAGCAAATGAAAAATGAAGAGAAGAAAAGGATTCAACACAGATAACGAGCAGCGGTACGGCCGCGGTACATCCATACCGAGTCTCGATGAAACCAGCAAGAGGAACAGTGCTGGTAACGACCAACAGTATGACTGGGGTACGACCGTACCCCGCACCCGTACTGAACTACGACGAAATCAACCAAGTTCCATGAATGGATAACGACCAACAGTACAGCCGGGGTACGCCCGTACTGCGCGCCTGTACTAGGTTGACTAGGTTTGATCTCGAACCCTAATGTTGATCCAATGATGACAACCACCGGTTCAGGCGTGTTGTGCCCATACCGTGTGCGTTGCCAGGTAAAGGCCGACGGTGGCTGACTCCTAGCCAGCCCCCTTCTTCTTCCTCTTTCATCCTTGTTCTTTATCTCTCCTCCTCAAACCCTAGCCTCCTAGAACCTTTGATTCTTCATTGATTTCGTGTTTTTGAGTTGGGGAATCTTCACATCGATAAGTTTCTCATCTGATCCATACTCTATTTTCTGAAATCCATGGTTCAATTCATCAAATTGGCTATTTAGATGAGTTCATCATATTTTGAGATTATTGTTGATTTCTCACGTTAGGATTTGTAACTTCTACCTGTAATCATTTGTTCATGTGACAGAACTTGATGCCTATTTTCTTCAAAAATTTCGCAGCACAATGCATAACACTGGAAGGATTTTCCTCTCGGGCTAGGGCTCTGGTACGGCGGGAGCCTCGGGCTTCGCCAAGCCACCGGATTCGAAGAAGAGGCGCTCGGAGGTGGACAACTCTAGGGATGCCATGAGCCGAGACTATGAGTGGGTGAGCAACCGCAAGATTTTTCCCACCAAGTGGGTAGACCGTGGGTTCCTCTCTTGCCAGGGTCTCTTGGAGGACTTCCAGCAAATGACTGTGCAAGCTGGCATGGTCGATGTCTCCTACTTCTCTGTCGACACCTACAAACTCACCATGTTCGGGTTCCTTTCATCGTTCCATGATGATCTCGAGGTCCATGAGCATAATTGCACTGTAAGTTTTATGATCAATGGGCAACTCCACAGCCTGACCTTCTATGAATTTTGTAATAGTTTCGGATTCTCCCATGAGGTAGAACTCGATATTATGGACAATGTGCACATAGAGGCAATGCAATCTTGGGGAAAATTTCTGACCACGAGAACAATGATTACTTGCACAGAAAGAGCACCACTATCCATAATCCTACTATCCGATATTTTCATACCTTCCTTGTTAGTTCTCCCTTTGGGAAAGATGATGTCGGGACAATGGCAGGCCCTGAAATCAGTGTGATTCATATGGCCTTGCATCCAGAGATGTTGCACAAGGTAAACATGGGTGCTTTGCTCATCCAGCACTTTTGCCGCCAAAGGTCGGCTTTCGCGGGGGACATTTGTTGTGGTGGGTTGATCACATAGATCGCCTACACAAATGAATTTTTCCTACCATAGGAAAGAGCTATGGCTGGTAGTAAGGCCCTAGATGACGTTCATATGGCTAGCACCAAGTTCATGGGGGTCTATAGACCCGAACGTGCCCTCCGTGCTTACCAGGTTTATTTTGAACCTAACGGTGATGTCCACCAAATCTTGCTTCCTTTTGTCTAAGCTTTTGGTTTGCCAGGTAAATAGAGTTGGGTCCTCACTGAGGAGGAGTTCCAGTAGGCATTGATCCTCTTAGGAAGAACTGCGTCGCAAGGTGGCCACCCCAACTAGGAAAACACAGGAGCTAGCCAACAGCAGCAAGATCGAGGAGAAGAAGATTGGCATGGTGCATGATGGGACGACTACGGTCAACAACACCATCACCAACAGCCTTTCCACCAACACCAAAAACAAGGTATGCCTCCACCACAGATGGGATACAACTATGTCCCGAGAAGTGATTTTGACCAGGTGGTGCATCGCATTGACAACATAGAAAACACTTTGTATGATGTGAACGCCAACATAGTCAACCTCGCTCAAGACTTCACATCTTTCATGACTGACTTTTCAAACTTCTACACGAATTTCTCATATCAGCATCCGCCACCTGACGGTAGCGACGACTGATTCCAGTTAGGAAAAAAGCCTAATCTTGGGGTGGTTAAACTCCTCTCACCTTTTTGCATTCATATTTTTCTTTCTTATTTTTATTTGTTTTTGTTTCAATGCATGTTTACTTTCATTTTTGCATTTGATAAAAGAAAAACCCAAAAATATTAGACTAGCTTCTAATTTCATTTATGCAAATTTCTCTCGGGTTTTGTTGATTCTTTCCATAGGTTGCTCGCTTCTAGTGATCGAGCTATGGAGACGAATGCAAAGAGTTGGCTCAGGTAGGAGACGATCAAGAAAGAGGAGGTACCACATTAATATTTTCCTTCTTCCTGTAAGCTTATTCATGAAAATTTTATATCCATTCGGTTGCACTTGAGTTCGACTCCATGCTTAATTCGTTATCTTTTAGGACTTGAGGTCAAAGGTTTTTGTCACCTCTTTGGTTAATACTTTCGACAATTAATATCAGTTTGAAAAACTACTCTTTGGATTCAATTCCAAACTTCTAAGAATAAGAGAAAGTTTTTATCGACAACTTTGGTGCCATGGTTTTGTCTTAAGGGCTTAATATTTGTAGTGTTCCACCCCACATACTGATCGTTGAATTGATGACACCTGCTGAAAAAGAATTGCTTGATAGAACAAACTTTTTATAGTGGGAGAGGGAGATGCCAAAACTTGTATTGACTTGCTAAAAAAGAGGAAAGAGAGAAAAAGGAAATACAAGTACTTTGTTTCAAATACACACCTTTGGGATACCAACAACTCTGCTAGCTTCTGAATGACCTATGGTATAACCCCGGATTTCGGCTATGAGTTGATGGCATGAGTGGAATATGTGTCGCTATATGGGCAAAATTATTGGTATTCTCAAAAGTTTGTGTGGGCGTTTACAAAAGAAATTCATTGATCCTTGCGAAAGAAAGGAAAATTTTATCATCAAAATATGGGCTGAAAAACTTTCGATTCTTTGGATCACTAGCATCACCTCACCACCTAAAATGTACAATTAGAGTTCTTGATAGGCAAGGAAAATAAGAGGTATTTGATAGCCACGATTATCGAAGTTGGTGATTAATGAAAAAGCTCTAAGTTTATCCTTCTTTTGACATCTACATGTGCACCCTTAATTTTGACTCAAGCAACCTCGCTTAGAAACATTTTCTCTCTCATAATAAGAGAGGCGCTGAAAGAAATTTATTTGCAAAGTCTTGCCAAATTTTTAACAATCTCATTTGAGTTATAAGAACTATTAGCTAGCAAGTTACTTGCGTTAAGGAATCAAGCATAAGTGCAACTGTTCAGATATATTATGCTCATGTTCATGGTTGCAGGATTTGAGATGATGTAATATGATACAACCTCGAACTTGTAAGTTTTGTTCTTGATTCAATTCTTTGCTATTACTCATTATATCTTTGTCACTCGAGGGTGAGTAACTTCAAAGCTTGGGGATGTTGATAGCTCCAAATTTCATCACTTTTAACTATATTTTTCCTTTTGTTTATTGCCGGATTTCATCCAAGATAACCCTTTTCTACTAATGTTAACATCGCAATTAGCGAATCCTTGGTTTTTTGTGATAGTTTTCATGTAATGAACCTTTATTGGAAATCTAATAGCATTTATGGGCTAAATGCACCAAAAGAAGGCAATCCCCAATTGGAGCCACTTTCATTGGAGTTGTCCAGTATGCATAACGACAACTGGTACGGTCGGGGCGCGCTCGTATCGCCTGCCCATGCTACACGCCAACGCCTTCCTTATATCAATACAAGCAACTTTCGTGAAGGGAGAGAGATGATAAGAACCACAAAACAAAAGATATAGTCGCTGCAAGCCATCTAGAGGAAAAGATCATATTTGGAAGAGGAGAAGAACTTTGCCTCGTTCCTCGACAATCTCCAACCTCTAAACCACACACTCCACCATCATTCCCCTCATTTCTTAGAGAGAGAGATTGGCACTTGTAAGATTAGGGTTTGATACTTTGATCTATCTTTGGTTTGTATTTGATTTGATCTTTAATCGCTATTGTGGTTTTCTACAATAACTTTGAGATGATTTTTACTTGCAATACAACTATTCCTTTGATTTGGCTTCCTCTCATGTATGAGTAAATGCGGTGACCCAGCATACCACTTTATGAAGTAGTACACTATAGTCATTGACATAACACCAATGAAACACCGTTCACTAGTATTACATCCCTGAGAGTGGTACAACAGAAACATAACAGGTCCAAGACATGACTATAGATTATAAACCGACTCTTTACAAATGATCTAGAGAACAACTAGGTTCAATAGAGAGAAAGATACTTCTTACAAAGAAGAACCAGCAATAATAACTCAGAACTAATGCACTTCTAAGACTACAACCTAAACTAACTGGCTGGCAATTGCTCCTAATGCAATTCTCTATAGAATAGGTTTTATGGCTAGAGCATTTATTCATATCTATTCAGGAACATTGTCTTCAATTTAGTTGATGCACATGCTGACTTTGTTGACTTCCTTGAAGAACTTGAGCTATCGATGATGGTTTCTTGAGCAGAAATTAATGTTGACATCGTCTTCAATGCCTTAGAATCTAGCAAGGGTTAAGAAGGTACGGTTGAGTACGAGCGTACTCAGCAATTTACTAAAAAGGAGTGTTTGATGCACGAACTACAACCAAATACCAAAGTTCATAGGCAATGCAGGTTTTCATAAACATTTCTTCAAAGGTTGCTTTTATTATGAAAACTATGTCCGACAACCTTCATAGGTTGACTAGAACTTTCATGGAGTTCCTTTCCAGCCGTGTTTGTAGCTCCTTCTCGGAATAGGGAGTAACATGTCACAGTTATTACACTCTGTAGAGGTGCATTGCTTTACCCATGAGAGACCAAATCCTTGTTGCACATCCGGGTAGCTTACCCTTCCAAACTTCCTTTGGTGTGGGGCCCAATAGATGATCCAAGACAATCGCTGCCCTTCTCTGCGACCCCACATGAAGACACGATCCTCCAGGACATGCCCCACCTCTGTTAAGCCCCTTATAGGACCAGCTATAACTCTGGTAGGCACCCAAAGACTCTGTGAGGCGGTTGTGCCCCTGGCAAGCTCCCTAAAGGTCCGACTACACCTTTGGAGCCCCTCATAGATAATCAATACACCAATATCGTGGGGTCCTACCGATGTGCTAAGTTATCAACGAGAAACCATTAGCCTCAAAATGAGGTCATCCGTCCATGCGAAAGGAAGAAGATCCAGATGACCTCTCCATCCCATTCCAAATCTCATGGTTAACGTGTAATATACGGTCCTATAATCACTAGCGACATTGATTGTTAATTCCTAGGTGATACATTCATGTGCAATGACATTTCCATTGCCAGTTATAATATATTAGCTGATCACCCTAGATCAGTAAACGGTATTTCCTTTAATTATGAAAATAGTGTTTCGACCTTTTTGAAAAGCATGTGATGACAACATTTTAGTTACAAGCAGTTGATAGAAAATAATCAAAGGACATGAGAAAGTGTGAACTTGCCTTTTGTGATTGCAATATAATGCACTCACGGTCTTCAAGACATTAGAAGATCCAAAATCTGAAAATAACATCATTGGTCTGATAAGGACGAATGTTTAAAGAAGCAATATGATGCGATGCATAGTAATGTAATACAGTTTGGAAAATCCCGAAGTACTACCCCATTATTATGAATAAGTTAAGCTTGGTGATTTCCTTAAGATTTGGTTTATCTTCAAGTTTACTTTATTAGTAAATATACATACAATAAGTTTAAGACCAATATGTATGATACAAAAGTAAGAATAATAACAATGTATGGTTAGGGTTAATTGATATCATGTCACTATTATGAAAATCCATGTTTTAGGTTGATAAGATTTGAAAGAAATAACATAGAGTGTTTTATAATTTAGTTGGAACAAACCGAGGTTAATTACAAGATATACTATGTTTCTTATACTTATAATTTTGGTAGACCAAAGTTAAATAAAAAAGATAACCTAAGTAGACCTCAGTGGTGATGTATCTAAATTATTATTAAGTTCTAGGGTTAAGATAAAGATGATTAGAAATGTGGAGTTAATTACTTTCAGTCTAAATGGATGATGAGTTTCGATTTGCTATTATGGAAGGATTTAACTTATTAAGGAGAGTAAATTTAGAAGATCTCATTAATGTGTTAGAATTTAAAAATCATGTTAAACATAACAAAGAGTATTCATTTTTGTTATGAGTTAACGTTGTTTCAGTTAAAATTGTTGGTTTAACTTGAATTTATGGTTTTAAAGGGTTTTTTTAAGTTATTATTTTACAGTTAAGGTTTATTATAATTCCAAGTTATGACTTTGGAACAAGTCTTTGAACATAAACGGGTTAAGATTTTGTAACAATTTGTGATTATTTCTTACTTAAGAATTCTTCTAAAGAATTTATAAAATAGGTATTTCACATAATACATAAGGATTTATTATTTTAAAATCTTAAAACCCTTTGTACTAATATATATTATATTTTTCTAGTAGAATATATTTATTCAAGATCTTAAAAATAGTTTTTATTTATTTTTTAAGTATTATTCTTATTTATGTAAAATTCCACAAAGGATTAAATGTTCTTAGATATTAGTTTCAAGTTTTATTTGTAAAAAATCTAGCTAGTATTTTTTATAAAATAGTGGATTTATGTTTTATGCAAAAATGAGTTTAATCCATTTTTTAGGACTTGTCATTATTTTATTAACCTTCAACTAGAGTTTTAGTGTCCTTAATATTTATTTTGATTTTATTTAACTTAAACAAGTAAGATTATATTTTTCTTAGTTAGATATTTTTTGTGGTCTTTTCAATTTATTATATATATTTTAGGATTTTTCTATATTTTTCTAGATCTTAGTTAATTCTAGGGGTATATTTGTAAATAGATATTTTAAATAATTCCTCTTTCAAAATATGGGCCTGGCCCGGCCCAAACCGACCCACTTCGGCTGGTCAAAGCCCCCTAGGGCCGTACTAGGCTGGCACCCGGCCCAGTACCCCTCACTCGCTTCCTCTTCTCTCCCCTCTCTTGCGACGCTCACCTCTCTAAGATGGCCCGATGTTACTACCATTGTTGCGCTTGATTCTGGCCGTTCCATGCCACCTCGACCGCCACCATGGTGCTACGTGACGTGGACGACAATGCCGCCCTCTCTATCCAATTTGATTCGACTCTCATGTGTTTTGCTGGCCGTGCTAACCCCAGCCTCGTGGCTAGGGTTTGGGATCCTCCGCGGTTTTGTCGCTCGAGTGCCCCCCTCCCGTCACTATTCTGGGGCCTGCGGTGCTCCCTTCCTCCCACAGCCGCCACCGACATGGCTTGGCGCGGGTTGCAGCGCCCCTTGCAGTGCTCCCCATGCCGCCGTGCATCTCACGGTCACTGACCTCCTCCTCTGCTTCCGCTTCAATATATTAGCGAGGACCTCGAGTAAGTTCACCTCTCTTACCCCTCTAGCTCTTTGCTTTTCTCTGTCCCATGCCATGCGATTGCTACCCTACATTCCCCATTAGGGTTCATCCCTAATTTCTAAGGTTTATCCAATGTAGTGATAATTAGTAGAGCCTCTTGGGTTAGTTTCTTGTGCAACCTCCTAACTAATGACTTACTGATGATGGGTGACTATACTCTGTTGCTCATGTTCCTGGTACTCTGTTCACTTTCAGTCAACAGTTCTAGGGTTGCCTAGTTGGGTTTAATGTTAAAGCAATGGTTAGTAATGTTTAGATTATTCTCTGAGGTGATTATTGGGATGCTCTAGGATAGAATGATTCCTACTATTTGTCGGAAATTGATTTCTTTTGGTTTCTGAGATCTTGCATTCTGTGACCTAGTGATAGGAGTGTTGACATCTGATGTTCTTTCTAAATGAAGAGAATTAATGATTCCTACAATCTTTTAGGAAGATGATTGTTTGTGATTAAGAGGATGTGCTACCCTCTAATGGGAATGTGCCATGTATGCTTACAGTTGTAATTTATTGCTATTTAGTTAATACTAGATCCCTAGGTTATTGATGCTAGTCTAAGACCTTTCTTTGCAAGAACAGATGTTCTAAACTTGCTATACTGGATGTACTATGCATGCTTAACTTGATGATTTGAGAAATTGCTGAGTTACTGTTACTTATGAACGGGCAACTAATACACTTATTTGATTCCTAGCTTTCCTAAATCTCTGTTTCCTAGGTTACTGTTGTGGGGCTTCCAAGGCTTTGGAGAGTGCACAACAGAACCAGGTTATAGGAATGTATTGGAAATGATTCATTGGTCTGTGAAGTAGCATCTGAGACCTTGGTTTCATATGAAATGGCACTTGTTAGTGTAGATGCCACTGTGGTGCCTTTAATCAGAGTGTGCACAGTGGTTTTCGAGCTAACATGATCTGCTGCTAGCTATGCTAGTGGAATAAAAACTCCTGTGTTTATTGCCCCAATACTCAATAATGAATCTTGCATACCAATTGTATGCATGTCTGGGAGTAATCTTCTCCCACAACAACTCCTTTATTTAAAATAATAAGAAGAAAGGCTTAAGCTGGTCTAAGGGATCAACATGTTGAATGTTGTGTAGCTGCTACTACCATGGAGTTGTTCTTGTGGTCTTATTGTTGATCATGAGCAGCTACTATTGCCCCTAGTCATCCTTGGTCCCTTCCTCCATTTCCCCCTGGTGATTAGCTTATGATGTTCCTGCTCCTCACCTAGTGAATTTCTCCTTCTCTGGATATGAGATCTAGTGTTCTAGGCAATATGCATGGATTTTGGTGAATATTTGAAGTGACGATGTGGATGAGGTGAAATTGCATGGGTTTCTTGAAAGAAGGAGCAAGAAAGTTGTCTTTCTATGCTTGTGCTCTAGTTTTTATACTACTAGGCTGATATGGATAACACGTCATGTCTGGGTGAGTGAGCTACTTGCAGCTGGGCTCCACATGGTGCAAGTTCCCATTCTTGGAACTTTCCTATGGATGAGATCAACTTGATCTGATATTTTCTGGCTGGTTATTACTGTGTTGCTTTTACTCTTTTTACTAACTTGGTGAAACTTGCCCCTTAAGGCATGTGATGGTGATTTGAGGCCATTTAATATAAAAGAACAGATTCTACACTTGTTCCATTTCTAAACACACAATGATGAGTTTAAGCATATCATCAGTATGCTAATACTGAGAGTATGCTAACAAACTAACCCCCCTTGATTTTACTTTACTTCTTGTTTGTTTTGTTTGCATGTATATAAATTAGGATAAGATGACACAAAAGCTTAGATTAAGAAATGATTAGGAATTAGTTTAGGACTTATTTTTTATTCATCCTTATTGTAATCTTTATTCATGATTCTTTTGTAATTCATTTATTCTTTTGTTTATCTATAAAGACAATGTATTATTATTTGTTTGAAATAATAAAGTTCAATTTCCACTTTATATATCCACTTCATCTTTTTTTATTACTTGTATTACTCTGATTGTAATTTTCTTTTTATTAATTGTAAAGGAACAATGGAATGTTACATTCCGTATTTTATAAAGTTTTATTTCCTCTCCTTTTGGTGTTTAAGACATGTTATTGTTTGTACTTGTATTTCCTTGAACTCTCATTTATTAATGTAATCTTTCATTTGTCTTGAGATACCTTTATTATAAAGGGTAACGTATTATATATTCATATGAGGTGTACTTTATTATATTATTGCAATTTATTTTCCATATTCATTTCAAATTCTATTTTAATTCAAACATATCTTTTGAACATTCAAATTTGAATGGCTACCCCCCCCTCAAAAGCAAAGATACAATAGAGGTCATGTCCAAATCTATCGCACTTGCCCGGATGCTTCCATCGGAACAAGAGAGATCTCGATCCCTCTCTAGCTTCTTTAGTTTTTCACGAAAATTCCCCATATTTTCTTATGCATGAATGCAATGCACAAACATGTGTCCTGTCTATTTCTAGGTGCTAATTCTTGGATGTTACAGTCTCCTCCCTAAAACTCAACTCCGTCCCTAAAGTTCATACTCTCTTACGTTTTGACATGAGTTATTGACTGATATTGATCACGACATTTCTCAACTCCATGGTGATCACAAATGGGGATAATTGTGGTATCCCATATCCAAACCCTTTCATTGCATTTTATGCATTCTTCACAACTTCCCACTATCATCTTCGATTTGTAGCATAACTCCTTTTACTATAATCTCTTGGGTTATGTCCTCATAATCCTACTTAGGATTGGTTGGGATACATTTAATCCGTTCCAATCAGATTTTTCTATTACTCTACACTGGTCTATTCCGGAACACTTTCTTCCTTCTTAAGATGAACTTAAGAGTGGTTTCCCCTTTATAACTAGTTTGTTAGGGTTAACCTATTGTATCCTCTTTGATATTTCATCAGGAACTTTCAGTTGGAAAGTTATATAACAACACTTTAGTGTTTATTGTTTACTCTCCCCTTGGGGTTTCCGAGTGGCCTTTAATCTGCATGTATAACCATCCTTTACTCCATAGTTAGGATCTCGATCTTTGTCTAGCTTATACCTTACATATATAAGGTCTAACGAAAGAATCTATGGTATACCCACACAATTGTGGATCTCCGAAACGAATCTTCCAACATTACTTGTCTTACTTTTATCTTCTTAGACATTATACCTCACTAATGAACCCGATTTCGCGGAATGTCTCGAAAGTCATTCATTTTAATTTTATAGTCCTTTACATCTTTCTTGACTTAGGCCAAGTTTTATGCTTTTTAGGGCATACCAAGATAACTTGGTTAGCTAAACCAATAGGATACCAGCTACGGATACCAACTGCGGATCCTTTTAAGTGTATGGATTACCCTATGGGTTTTCTACTTCTTACTAGCATTCTCTCTGAGTTGTTAGTGCTTAAATACAACTTTTTGTTCCCAAGACTTCTTCTTTGCATTTATTCATGATACTTCCATGAACTCGGGACAACTACTTCGTGAGCTTCTGAGAAACATCACCTACTTTGGGTGAACTTAAGTTCTTTCCTTCATGTTGCTCCACACCTTTTCTACACTAATATTCCTTCCTATTGCCAACTAATAGTAAGTTGGGATTGATCTATCCTTCAAAATAGTGTTGATACTCTGTACATTTGGCTTCACGCTTCATGCAAGTCTTCATCTTGATCTTCAGAACTCATCACTCCCTTACACGAATTCCCTTATCTATCTAGGTCTATAACATCAAGTATTAACTTCATGATGCAACATGCATTTGCACACCAAGTCAAACTCCATGTAAAGATCTAGTCAAACTCCAAGAAAACCCAAGAAATCCAAATGTGGTACATATAACACACATTATTCTAAGAATGGAATATAGTAGTTGAGTATAACACCTCTAGAATTCAGGCTTAGCTGTGTAGTATATGACACCTCCTAGTATAGGTTTACTTTGTGATACTTAGCACATAGGGGTTAAACTATTCTTTGTTTCAATATTTACCCAAATTTCTCAACTGTAATTGGATAATTTTGAGCAAAGTGCTCTCACTTTGGTTTTGACTAACCTCTTATCTTTCTTCTGGGACTACTAAAGACTACCAACTTGCTAGTATATCATAAATTATCCTCACATGATCTCTTAAAATTACTAACAAAATTGTAATTACTACCTTAATCCAAAAATTATCGTAATGTTATGACACCTATGACTTCTATCATATACCTACACTATCCTTTCCTTACTGTTGTTACAAGATTATTTAATTTGTACTAGTCCTAATTACAAAGTTATCATGGTCTCGGAGCTAATCTCACCATGATGCCTCTTCATTTTATCTCACTTTTGTTGATTCTAAACCAAATCCTACTTCATCACGTAGAATTCTCAAGTGAATCCCACATGATTTACTTATAACTACATCTACACATGTTCTACTGGTCTTCCACATGTAGCCTATCATTACCATCTAATGATATCATTTTGATACCTTACATGGATCCTATGGATAGACTACACCATTTAAACTACTCCACAAAATATTCTAATCTTAGTCCTAATCATCTTTGATATTTTAACTCACTTAATATATCTTAGTGGTGGTATACCTATTTAGATATACACTCAAATGGCATTTCTCTAGAGAAGACATATAACCAATCGTTAAGAAAGATGATAAAAACATCCAACTTAAGTGTGAAAAGGTTTATCCTCATGTGGATATCCATCATAAGTCTTGGTTTAGATAAGATGGATCCTCTAATCACTATCCAACCTACAGATCTTCCTAAAAGGGTTTTAATCCTATGGTCAAAGCATATGCTCTGGTACCAACTATGGTGACACAACATACCATTTCATGATGTAGTACACTATAGTCGTTGGCATGACACCAATGAAACACCGTTCACTTGTATTAGATCCCTCAGAGTGGTACATAGAAGCACAGCAGGTCGAAGACATGACTATAGATTATAAACCGACTCTTTACAAACGATCCGGAGAACAACTATGTTCAAGAGATACAAAGATACTTCTTAATTACAAAGAATAATCAGCAATAATAACTCAGAACTAATGCACTATTAAGACTAGAACCTAATCTAACTGGCTGGAAATTGCTGCTAATGAAATGCTCTACAGAAATAGGTTTTATGGCTAGAACATCTATTCCTATCTATTCAGGAACGTCGTCTTCACTTAGGTTGATGCACATGCTGACTTTGTTGACTTCCTTGAAGAACTTGAGTTGTCGATGATGGTTTCTTGAGCAGAAATTGATGTGGACATCATATTCAATGACTTGGAATCTATCAAGGGTTAAGAAGGTACGGTTAAGTACAAGCGTACTCAGCAAGTTCACTAAAAGGAATATTTGATGCACTAACTACAGCCACAGACCGAAGGTTGTAGGCAATGCAGGTTTTCGTAAACATTTCTTCAAAGGGTGCTTTTATTCTGAAAACTATGTCCGAGAGCCTTCACAGGTTAACAAGAACTTTCGTGGAGTTCCTTTCCAGCCATGTTCGTAGCTCCTTCTCGAAACAGGGAGTAACATCTCACAGTTATTACACTCTAGAGAGGTGTGTTGCTTTACCCATGAGCGACCAAATCCTTGTTGCACATCCGGGCAGCTTACCCGTCCACACTTCCTTTGGTGTGGGGCCCAATAGATGATTGATGGCTCTGAAATATATCCATCTACGTCCACATTTAAACTGGATATTACTCATATTTTTTATGAAATATCTCTCTAAACCCTGCCAGTAATGCATAATATTTAAAGGGGTATGCAATCCTTTCTTTTATATTTTTCCTACGCGGATAATGTCGTTTTAAGGAGGGAATCACTACATTAAAGTCAAAGATACAAGATTTCCAACAACCAGAAGAAACCAGGAGCCGTAAAGCGGAGGCATACTCTTTAACGACCAACTATACGACCGGAGCAAAAATTCTGGTCGTATAGTTGGCGTCACCACCATTAGGTCAAATAGAACAACTTTCATGAAGGGTCCCCTATATAAAGAAGCCTCGGGGGACAAGAAAACCCTCTCTGACCTTGCCAAAAGTCTCTGCCACAGATCACCAGCCGCCTCCAGATCTCAAAACCCTCCTCCATCTCCATAGCCATATTCCACCAACTGTAATAGTAGATCTCTTCTTCGATTGGCGACATTGTAAGACTATTGCTATCAATCTTATAATTTTCATTACAATGTTTATGATTGTTGATCTCATCTCTATGTGTGAGTAATACTCCTTGAGCTAAGGGCTTCGGCCTAGCCATGTAGCTTTTGTGCATATTATTTATCATAGATGGGATCGTGTATTAGTTTGTATGACATGATGATTATTGTATACTCTCTTGCCTCAATCCAAGGACTTGGTAGGTACCCAAGACCCTGAGGGTTGAGCTAGGTAGAGGGAGTATGAGTAATGACTGATCTGCAGGTTGGGAACCATAGTGACAGAAGGGGTAGTACAATTGTATGTGAGAGATTTTCTTGGGATTAATGGTGGCATCACTATGCATATCATTAGTTATCTTTCTTCTATGGATGATACTAGTAGGTTATTGCTATAAGCGGTTGTGAAGGCAATAGAAATTATGGATGCACTGCCCACATATAATTTATCTTGTTCTAACAAGTACATGCATACTTTTTTTCTATCTTTTATTCCCATCAGATGTTTTGCACAGCTACAGGTGAAACCGAACGCCCTAGGCCCTCTCTCTCCATCATCGACAACAACAAAAAGACAGAACCTATTGGTCCGGTAAAAACATAAAAGGAATTCTAAAACTCCCGAAGGTCCGCTAAAGTAACTTCACTACGCATTCGCTTCCCAAGGATTCCATAAGCTAGGTCTACTAGGGAAAACGAAGATATACTACATCCATTATCCGGATTGAAGGTATCAACCTTTTTTCTGGCGCCGTTGCCGAGGAAGCAATAGCTTCCCAGTGAGGTTATTAAGAACCTTGCTAGTTTTAATTCTTTTTTTTAATTTTGTTAGTTTGCTTTCAGTATTTATTTAATAAACCAAAAAAAATTAGTTAGCCTTTAAATTTTTGATTTTACTATTATAATTCTTTGTTTAAGAAAACCCAAAAACATAGAAAATATGGCTGAAAAGAAGCTTGGGGAGTATGCTACCCAACAATGATTATTTGCATACTCCTATTACTCAGCCAGCAATTGTTGCTGATGACTATGAAATTAAACCCCATTACTTAAGTTTTGTTCAACAGAATAAATTTGGAGGCTCTGCTATTGAAGATGCAGGTATGCACTTGAATACTTTCACTGAAATATGTTATATGATGCGTATTAAAAACGTTGACCCTGATACGGTCAAATTGCATTTATTTCCTTTCTCTCTAAGAGGGAGAGCAAAAGAATGGTTGCTATCTTTTCCTAGAAATACTATTACATCATGGGTAGGATGTACTTCTTTATTTATGACTAAATTTTTTCCCACCTACAAAGACTATGCAACTCAGATCTAGTATTACCAGCTTTAGACAGGAAGAGCGTGAGCCACTAGCACTTGCATGGGAGTGGATGAAAGAATGCTTAAGAAACTATCCTAGTCATGGGATGGAAGATTGGTTAATCCTCCATTTATTTTATAATGCTCTTAATCCTGTGTCTAAGTCTATGCTTGATACTGCAGCTGGAGGAACTTTTATTGGTAAACATATTACAGAAGCAAAGTAGCTGCTAGACAATATGCAAGACAACCATGCCCAATGTCATGTGGAAAGATCAAACACGAAGAAGGTGAACTCTATTTTACCACAAGAAAACGAAGAACTCAATGCTCAGTTGGATGAGCTCATACTAGCCGTAAAAGGTAGGAAACCTAGGTAAGAGCCACCCCTGAAACAAATATTGAAGAAATGGACTTCGTAGCTCGTAATGATTATAACCCTGCTTGGAAGAAGAGCTACAATCCTAACTTTCAGAAACATTATTCTAGTCCTGCAGGTAACTCTAATAATAATATGGGAACTAGTAATGGTACTCTCCAAGAAACACTGAAGTCTTCTGTAGACTCACAAAATGAACAAAACAATATTCTTGTTAAAATAACGGAGAACCATGATGCTATGCTTGGTAAATTGTCTAACCAAGTTGTTAGTTTGAGAAATGATTTGTAGGCCCTCCAAGAAATAACGAGGATCGTTGAGGCACAGCTCGGTAAGATAACTGAGATTCAAACTCTCATTCTAGCTAAATTTGCAGGTAAAGCTGAGCCCAGTCCTGTTGAAGAACTCAAAATGCCGAGGATCCAAAGGGAGGAGCCTGAAGAACTTGATTATAGTAATACTCCTTCACCAAGCTACACCGTTGAAGGCCTCATAAAAAGGATCAACGTCAAGATTCCGATGAGTGAAGGTAGCGAGGAAGCTATGTACCAGCACTTCGTTAATCAGGTAGCAATAAAGGTACGTGAGCTTGAGGAAGAATATAAGCAAATTGCTGAAAAATTACATGCGAAGTTAGATGACATATTCGAGACTACTATTAATATTAAAATAGGAACCAATGACATAGATGCACTTTGTGATCTAGGTGCAAGTGTCTCAATGATTCGAAAGAGTCTTTTTAACAAGTTAAATCTTTTGAAATCAATGAATTAAAATTGCATCTAGCAGATTCTACCTAGAAACAAGCAACTCCAAGAGTTAGTATTTATGCTCGATAGTGGGTTCATGCCTCTGGTAATCTGGGGAAGTGATAGAAACCTCTAAGGTACTAGATGTGTTGTTGCTACTAGGGAGAAAACAACAATCCTTTGTTCATAGAACAATCGTATTGTTTACTTTACACGCATTTCGTAAAGAAATAATCTGTTGCTTGCAACTTAATACTGGAGGGAGTTCGGATGATAACCTGAAGGTGGATTATTAGTCATAGATGCACTTGGATGGCGGTCTATGTATTATGTTGTAATGCCCAATCAAGTCTCAAAGGAGTCAAGATGATTAGTATATGCATGTATTGCTTTCTCGGTGTTTGTCAATTGCCCTGCTATAATTTTTTCACCCAGCATGTTATCTATCTAAGGAGAGCCACCTCTAGTGAACTATGGATCCCGGTCCTTTTTCTTTACATACAATTTATAAACTGTTTCTGCTTTGTGTTTACTTTCTGCAAACTTTTACTTCTTTCCATTCGATATGTTTATTCCTTTGTTTACCGCAAAACACGGTGAGATTGACAACCTCATCGCAAGTTGGGGACAAAGTTCTGTGGTTGTGTTGTGCAGGTATCCACGTTGCTACTAGCACCGGTAGTGTGCCCTGCCAAAGCTCAGCTAGTAACACCTTTGAGGTGTTTCCTTGCTCCTACTGGTTCGATTAAACCTTGGTTTCATAACTGAGGGAAACTTGCTGCTGTGCTTATCATACCTTCCTCTTGGGGTTCCCAACGAGCTCTACATCAACACCACGCACTAAGCACTTTTCTAGGCGCCGTGTATTGAGCCATCAGCGAGCCTCACTTCGCCGGAATTTTGTCGGAGCTTTCCGCTGTAGAGGAGAAGAGGCACCGTTGATTGTAGCTGCCCTAGGAGCCGTCGCGACCACGCCTCGAAGAGCCGTCGTCTACCAGCTCGATCGGCCCCCTCCCCACGTCTAGCTGGAGCCCTGGTGAGCCCCCACGTACCCCCACCGTGTCACGTTAGGGTTTGTTCTCGCCGGAGCTGTTCACCGGAGATGAACGAACCACAGCCGTTCGATCGTCGTCCAATCATAGCGCTGAGTCTGCCGCGTACCGCTTCACATTAGATGTGCTGCTGATGTGCGGGACCAACCTGTCAGTAGCCCGCTACGCCCGCGCAGTGCAGCTGGGCCGGCCCATTTTCTTTCCCGTGCTAGCCCACAGATTCAAATTAGTATTTTCCAATTTATTTGAAACTAGACTCTATCCACTTATTCAAAAATCAATTCAGAAAGTTTCACTTAATCAAAATGCATGATTCAAATTTTTTTAGAAAGATAATTAAAATATCTATCCAAGCCAGTTGGATTTAAATCAATTGGAGTTAGAGATCACATATAGAAAAAATAACAAGACAGAGATTTTTCTACATTCAAACATTTTTCAAAAATCAACCATAATAGCTTTTGAGTTGATTCCAACTCTCAAAAATCACATTTGAGGATACCTATATGAATATGTAAAAATATGTAGCTTTGCATGCAGTGACATTGGACTAGTACCAAAATAATGCTATTAGGGCATTTCTAGTCACTTTAAATCATTTAAATAGTAATCTTAAACTTTATAAAATGTGACCAACCCTTTTAAATCACATTCCCATGTATTAGAATATGTGGTGATGAGATGTGTCCACATGATCCCATATTCTATTTGTAAAATATTAAATATTAATTAATTTCAATGAGTAGAAATTACTTTTCTCAAATAAACTAAATGAGACTAGTTCTTTAAATCTTGTGAAGATTGTGATGATGCTAGATCATCAAGTGTGTGCCTTAGTGTACTAAATAGACTTAGTTAAGTAGTGTTTGGTGATTTTGTGCCATGTATTCCTTTATAGATGATAGTACCAACCAAGTCTACGAGGAGGAGGAGTTCTACCCCGAAGAAGACGAAGAAAACTTCAACCACTGCACGAATCAAGGCAAGCCATCACTACTAAGCAAGTTAGACGCTTGCAAGCTAACACTTGCAAGATAACCTAAGCAAGATGCATTAGGCATGCTTTGGTCATATACCTTTTGATTTATACCCATCCCAAGTTTTACTTGCAAGATTTACTTTGTTGCTTTACCAAAGTTTCTTTACTTTAAGTATTGCTTTATGAGATTTTTGGAAAGATAGTATAGATAGCATAAAGATCATAAAACTAGGCCTATACTAGATGTCATTCTATGCATGAGATTGAGATTAGCATCCCTCATTAGCGAACACTCTTAACCTTAGGGGCTAGTGCTAAGCATAAAACTTGATCACTTTAGATGGGAATACTTGGTGAAAATACTTATGAAAACCTTAGAATGATGAGTCATTCTATTGAGATGTTTTGACATGGCTGGGAGGCCAAGCTCATAGGAGAGTTGCTTATACTAGAGTGTGTAAAGGAAAGGTTATGATTGATTATCCGCATACTAAGTATGATGATTCATGGTTATCCCGGACGGATGTATCGGATTTTGTGGTGAAAGTGTACCACCTCTGTAGAGTGTCAAACTATTCGAATAGCCGCGTCCGTGGTCATGGACAGTTGGAGTGGCCATACTATTCCATCATGAGATGTTTTCAAAATGACTTTTGAAATGAATTGTGAATTGACTTGACCACAACAGGGTTGTGACTATGAAAACTAAGTTCCCGACTTAAGTGATTTAGAACCTTATTTTAGCTTTATTTGTTTCTGAACTCAGCTTAGGTTAAATTTAGCTTTTGCAAATAAACTTAGAGCTTAGCTTTCCTATTAGAACCACCTTACTTGTTAGTGATAGTTTGAGAGTACTTAAAGAGTACTCATTGCTTTGTCCCTCGCTATTCCTGTGGCCAGACTATGAGGAGGACTATCAGGAGGAAGGACAGCAGGACGGCTACGACAACTAGGACTATCTCCCATTGTCAGCATTGCCTATGACACTGAAGATGGAGTCCACCGCTACGCTTATTATTCCGCAGCTTGTTTGTATTAAGACTGGATCATGAGATCCTTTATTTGTGTTAGACCTTATTATGGTTTGTAATGGATGATGTACTGTGATACTCAATCTGTTATGTCTCGCAAACATGGTAATCCTGAGACTGCGAGGTATGGCATAACAGGCATCTGGGATTAAAAATCCGGGTGTTGACAGCTGCGGCGCCAAGAGGAAACCCTAATATTTTGACAGAAGGCCAACTATACGGCCGAAACACATTGTTCTGACCATATAGTTGCGCCCATATAGTTGTGTTCGACTACAAAATCGCACGGGAAGGTACCTCCAACTCCAAAACTTCAATCCTTTTTCTTTCTTCTACCTTCAAACTCTCTCAAAACCTCAAGAGATCTTCATCTCTGCTCAATTTGGTTCAATTTCCTTGCACACGAGTGATCTACGGTATGTTTCTCCTTTGATCCTCCAATTACTTTTGGCAAATTGATCTTCGATCTATTGTCATTATCAATCTAGGGTGAGACCTACTATGAACCAATTGCCATCATTTTCTTGCCTAGATTATTATTTTGAGGAGATTCTTTAGTGTGGTATGATGATGAATATGATGCACTTACTGTTGTTGGATCAAAAAGTTTTATTTTTTCCTTTCTTCAATGTTCTAGATGATGAACAAAAGGAGCCAAACTCATGCTCGTGCCACCGCTAGCGCTTCTTGGGCTGCCGCTCAAGAACGCATGGGGATACTCTTTAGGGATGAGCCCCATTGTGATCGCTTCAATAGGATCAAGAACCGCGAAGTGAAGGCTACCAAGTGGGCTTGCCCCATTATATTAAACCAACTCGGTATTTATGATGACTTCAATTTACTTTCCAATAGATCTGGCCTACAAAACTTTGTGTATAATGATGTGCCTACTTATCGCCGCTTAACCATTGAATTTCTAAGTTTGTTGGAAAGCACTGTTAAACAATGGCAAGGAGAGGACACTATTTCTTTCCTACTTATGAACAACAACTACACTTTAACTTTAGATGAAAGGTGCGCATGTTTTAATTTGCCAAACAATGATATTCATGCCTTACGCGCATCCTTTACTGGCTTAGAACCTACCCCTGAACAATACTACAATGGAACGAGTTTCACTAGTAGAGTGAACAAGGGGAAGAATATTCAACATCCTGCAATTCGCTATTTGTTCTATGTTATTGCTAACACCTTGCAGGCACGTAATGAGTTCACAAGACTCAACGAGGACGACATCCTAGTCCTTGCAAAGGCTGCTTACATCAACTGCGGCTTGTCACTCAACTTGGGCGCCATGCTTGTGCGCTACCTAGAGAACCAAGCCTCCCAAAGCCAAGGACCAATCACAGGTGGAGGCGTCATCACCATGCTTGCCACTGCCCTAGGAGAGGTGGTGTTTATTATCTGCATATTGCTGGAGCTGGGCGTCTCTACCCCACTCCTATGCCTAATGGTCTGTTCTCTATCGAGGAAGGATGTTTTCTATATGACTTGCAGGTTGAGCAACACCAACCCGAGGAAGATATTCCGAAAGAGGATGAGGACCAAGAGGAGGAGAAAGAAGTTCCTTATCAAGAGGAGAAGCCACAAACCCGGTTTGCCACGTACCAAGATTTACAAGGACTTGGAGGGATTGCGGAGAGGGTGCATAGCCTCTCTTTGAACCTCTGAGAATCAACTAGTAACCTCTCAACTCAACTTGGAAACTAGAGTAATGACTTTTTCCCACCACCACAATAATTTGACGGGCTTGCAAAAGCCTAAGCTTGGGGAAGTTTCCTCATGTACCTTTATTTGGTGTTCATTTGCTTTTATTTATTTCGCGGTTGTGTTTTTAGTTGAGTTTATAAGCACTTGTGTTGGTTTCCCCAACACTTTATTTTTAGCTCTTTCTATTTGCTTTCAATATTTTCTAGCCGAGCTTTGCCACAAATTTTCTATTCTTTAAAGTCCCTCACTGAAAAACCACAAAAAGATTTCTCCATTTTTCCTTATTTTCCATCTTTATTTTCTTTCGGCGTCGAGGTCTTCATGTATTTGCAGGAGAGTGATCGACTTCGAGTTTCCAAGAAGCGAATAAAAAAGGAAGAGAGAAGTGGAACCAAACATGGGAGGTATGCCTTATGACTCCCAACTTTTGAAGTTTGAGAAACCCATGCTAGTTAGTAGTAAATGTTAAGATATTATATTGGTGGAGTGAGTCTTTGTATTGTAGTTAGATTTTCGTTTACATGGGTATTTAATTGGGTATGTTTTGTTCCAGCTCTCGTAATTAACCAAGTCTTGCCTAAAAATTGCTAAACAATTGTAATAAGAAAAAGTCTCCCAATTGAAGGCTTGGGTGTTGTAGTGCGTAGTCTTGAAGGTTTATTTCTAGAGACACTCAACACCACTGAAAATGTTGATTAACTTGATAGCTCTCTTTGAAAGGATTTGTTTGATTGAATTAATGTTTAGCGGTTTTTGTGAGCATGTCAAAGTTTGACTTGTTAATCATAAGAATGATATAGCTCTATGCGTGTCAAACTTCATGGGATGCCAACAACTCTGCTGGCCTACGAACGATCTTCATGGAGGAAACTCCTAGATTTTGACTATGAGTTGATTAAACACTTGTAGCAGCAACGCTATAGTGGGTAAGATTCTTGGCACTCCCGGGTAGCTGTAATCATGATGGAATCACTCCTCTGTCTATTATGAGAAATCATTATGCAAAAGGAACAAAACCTTATTGATGCCACGAGTGTCTATCACAACCCGATAAACTAATAAAAATTTCTGGCATGCCCTCAATTACTTAAAAACTAAAATTCTTGAAGGACAATGAATAGAAAAGTAGTGCTTGAAAAGTCTTGATTTATTGATGTGGGAGAATTGAGATACTCTAGTGTATATGCTTTCGATGACAACTCTCACACTCTTAATTTACAGGATTATACCTTATTGTTCAAAGGCAAGCCTATGAGTTGATTACTTGACATGGAATAAAGTTTACTCATTTGAATCGTCCATGTTGACAATAATTTTGATGCACTATAACGATGCAAGAAACCCGTATGATATGCTTGCCATTACTCTATCTATGCTGAAATTTTTCAGATTTATGAAGTGGAGGAAACATGAGACTACTAATCATGAGTAAGATCACCATCTTGTTATTTCAGTTTAAATGTTGAGTTCCTTTTTGATTTTGGTTTTCTTGCTCAGGGACGATCAAGTTTTAGCTTGGGGAGGTTGATGGCTCTGAAATATAGCCATCTACGTCCACATTAAACTAGATATTACTCATATTTTTTTATGAAGTATCTCTCTAAACCCTTCCACAAATGCCTAATATTCAAAGGGGTATGCAATCCTTTCTTTTATATTTTTTCTTGTGCAGATAATATCGTTTAAAGGAGGGAATCACTACATTAAAGTCAAAGATACAAGATTTCCAACAACCAGAAGAAACCAGGAGCCGTTAAGCGGAGGCAGACACTTTAATGACCAACTATACGTCCAGAGCAAATTTTTTGGCCGTATAGCTCCGGTCATATAGTTGGCGCCGCCACCGTTGGGTCAGACAGAACAACTTTCATGAAGGGACCACTATATAAAGATGCCTCGGGCAACGAGAAAACCCTCTCTGACCTCACCAAAAGTCTCTGCCACAGATCACCAGCCGCCTCCAGATCTCAAAACCCTTATTCGTATCCATAGCCATATTCTACCACTTGTAATAGTAGATCTCTTCTCTGATTGGCGACATTGTAATACTATTGCTATTAATCTTATGATTTTCATTACAATGTTTATGATTGTTGATCTCATCTCTATGTGTGAGTAATTCTCCTTGGGCTAAGGGCTTCGGCCTAGCCATGTAGCATTTGTGCATGTTATTTACCACAGATGGGATCATGTATTAGTTTGTATGACATGATGATTAATGTATCCTCTCTTGCCTCAATCCAAGGACCTGTCAGTGTCAACACCCGGATTTTTAATCCTAGATGCCCATTATGCCATACCTCGCAATCCCAAGATTACCATTTTTGCGAGACATAACAGATTGGATATCACAGTACATCATCCATTACAAACCAAACATAAGGTCTTACACAAATAAGGATCTCATGATCCAGTCTTAATACAACAAGCAGCGGAAATAAAAGATAAGCGTAGCGGTGGGGTCCATCTTCAGGGGCACAGGCAATGCTTACGAAGGCAGATAGTCCTAGTTATCATAGCCATCCTGCTGGCCATCATCTTGATAGTCTCCTTCATAGTCTGGCCATGAGAATAGCCAGGGACAAAAGCCATGAGTACTCTTTAAGTACTCGCAAGCTAGCACTAACAGGTACTATAGTTCTAAGTTAAAGTGATAAATCTAAGTTTAACTAAAGAGTCAAGTTTGAAACCTAAGCTAAGTTCTGAAGCAAAGAAAGATAGGATAAAGTTCTAGAATTACTTAAGTTGGGAAGCTATTATCATAAATACAACCCTGTTGTGGTCAAGTCAAGATTCATCATTCATTTCAAGTTATTTGGAAAACATCTGACAACGAAACAGTATGGCCATTCCAAATGTCCATAACCGAGGATGCGGCTATTTGATAGTTTGACACTCTGCAGAGGTGGTACACTTTCACCACAAGATTCGATACATCTGTAAGGGATAACCCTGAATCATCATACTTAGTATGCAGATAATCAAACATAACCTTCCCTTTACATGCCCTAGTATAAGCACCTCTCCTATGAGCATGGCCTCCCAACCATGACCATCAGTCATCTTGGGCACTGCATAGGTGGACAACATTGAGAGGTAGCCCCAGCTCATGCCTATATAGCATTATTTAGTGATTTAAAGTGACTAGAAATGCCTATATAGCATTATTTTGGTACTAGTCCAAAGTCACTGCATGTAAACCTTAATATTATTACATATTCATATAGGTATGATGAAATGTGAATTTTGAGAGTTGGAATCAACTCAAAACCTATCTTGGTTGATTTTATAAAAATGTTAAAAGTTGCAAATACTTCTGTTTTGTTATTTTTACTAGGAGAGATCTATAACACTAATTTAATTAAATCCAACGTGCTTGGATAGATCATTTCAATACCTTTCAGGCAAAATTGGTTTCATGCAATTTGGATTTGTCAAACTCCTAGAATTGATTTTTAAACTAGTGGACAGAAATAAGATTAACTCTAAATAGAAAAATCCAATTTTGAACGGCTGGGCTAGCCCAGGAACGAACATGGGCCAGCCCAGTGGCGCTCCGCGGCGCGGGGCTTAGCTGACAGAGGGGTCCCGCTTGTCAGTGGTTCTTAACACGTGAAACAGTACGCGCGCTATGGATCGTAGGATTAGAAGTGAAATCTACGGCTGAGGGTCGTCGTCGACGACGAACCTGTCGCCGGTGAGAGCTAGCCCTAGCGGCTCGGTGGGGGTCTATCGGGGACGTACCAGGGCTCCAGCAAGGTCGATGAGGCGGGAAAACGGGCTGGAAGACGATGGAGAGGCGAGGCACGGTTGCAGCGGAGCTTGGAGTGCCCTAAATCGCATGCGCCCTTCTCCTCCTGCTGCGGCGGCTTCGGCTCCAATTCCGGCGAGGCAGAGCTCGAGCAGCGTCAGTGAGAGGTAGGTGAGGTTCAGAGAGAGGTCGGGAGTGAGGGAGTGTTAGGATTTCGTGCTGGGGAGGCCGGCTTATATAGGCTCGACGGTGAGACCGAGCGGTGTGGGCAGGCAACTCTGGTGAGGGCGGCACATGAGGCTAGCGGCGTGGCTCGAGGTAGGGGACAGTGGCCTGCCTCCTGGAGGTGCTCTGAGGCTTAAAGGCGCGGCAAGGCAAGCTTTGTGCTGGTCGGGAGCGTCACGCGCTCTGGGCGGCAGAGGTGGCGGGTTCGACGGTGAGTGGTGGCCATGGCATGTTGGGCGGCCAACGGGGGTGTCTGGGGTGTTCCCTGGGTCATGGTGAGGCGGTGGGCGCGGGCTGCGGTCGAGGGGCGGTCTGTGCACGCGGGGATGGGGCACGCTCTACGGGTGGCGTCGGCATGGTCGACAGGCTCCGGGCGCGGCGGTTCTTGGCCGTTCTGGTCTCTGTCTCTAGGCTAGGGCTGGTTGGACGGTGGCAGTGGTCCACGGGCTAGCGTGTAGACATGGCGAGAGAGGGGGAAGCGGTCTGCTGCTACGAGGGCCAAGTTTGCCGGCAAGGTGCTCTCGGCATGGCCTTGCAGTGCAGCTAGGAGGTAGGGGATGGGTTGGTGTTGGTCTGGTTAGACTTGGGGGAGACAGGGTGATCAAAGAGCCTCAATTGGCTAGACAAGATCAACCCCAAAACAGTAATAGTTAGGCCACTTTGATCTTGCCCACAAGGTGTTTGACAAAATGGCCGAAAGAGAAAACTTTTGAATTTTGAGTTCGAAATTTTTTAGTGATCTAAACTAATGCTAAGTATTCTCTGGTTGCAAGGGTTTTGAAAATGTTGCTCAAATTAATGGTCTTTGAAATAGTGGGATCTTCCCATATGAAAAAGATTCACTTTTGAACTGTCATTTAAAATTATCATTTGAAAGGTTTTTGTAGATCCCAAAATGGGCCTTGGTACCTCATTATGTGTACTATCAAGGGGTGTAAAGACCTAGAATTATTTCTGTTGAGAAGTGAGTGCTAGGAACACTCAAAGTGGTGTAGTGGATTAAAATGGCCAAAATGACCATTCCTCCTTTTTAATTGTTTTTTATTTGATTTTCTTTGGGAAAAGTTTGGGAATGATGTAGATGATGTTTAAATCACCTAAGAAACATTTTGCAAGCAATGGATCACAGAACCATGGCAATTCAAATCAATTCCTAAATTAAATGCACATACACATGAATGCTTTCATTTTTAATTTGGAAAAGTTTTTGTTAACCATAATTTTGATGATTTGGATCTTGATAAGCTTGGATTAAAGTTTTGAGATGTTACAAACCTTCCCCCCTTAAAAAAAATCTCGTCCCGAGATTTACAAACAAAACTAGGAACTAAAGAGATCTGGGAACTCTGTCCTAATGTAATCTTCGCGCTCCCAAGTGGCTTCCTCTTCGGTATGGTTGCTCCACTGAATCTTGAGAAACTTGATGCTCCTAGTCCTAGTGGTTCTGTAGGCTTGTTCTAAGATACGGATGGGCACTTCCCGATAGGTCAGGTCAATGTTGATTTGTACAGCTCTATGATCGATGTTCTTGAAAACTTCAGTCTTCTCAGGCACTTCTAGACATTTGCGAAGTAACGAGATATGGAACACATTGTGGATGGCTGACATCTCTTCAGGCAGTTCCAATTGATATGATACTTCTCCTCGACGGTTCAGAATTTTGAAGGGCCCGATATATCTGGGGGCTAACCTTTCCTTTCAGACTAAAGCGTTGCGTTCCTTTCAATGGCGAAACCTTGAGATATATATCTCCGACATTGAAAGTCAGGTCTCTCCTTCTCTTGTCAGCATGACTCTTCTGTCTGGATTGGGCGGTCTTGAGGTGCTCACAGACTTTGTGAACCTTCTCTTCAGCTTCTCGGAGAATGTCGGGTCCAAAGATCTGACAGTCTCCTACTTGAGACCAATTCAAAGGGGTACGACACTTTCTTCCATATAGGAATTCAAATGGTGCCATTTGCAAACTAGCCTGATAACTGTTGTTATATGAGAATTCTGTGAAAGGTAGGCAGTCTTCCCATTTTGATCCGTATTCCAACACACAAGCTCTAAGCATATCCTCTAGGATCTGGTTGACTCTCTCAGTCTGTCCATCAGTTTGCGGGTGATACGTGGTACTAAAGTTCAACTTGGTTCCTAATCCTTCCTGAACTTTCTGCCAAAATCTCGAGGTAAACTGAGTTCCTCGATCTGATACTATGGTCTTGGGGGTTCCATGCAGACTAACAATTCTAGCGACGTATAGCTCTGCTAACTTCGCACTCTGGTAGGTAGTCTTGACAGGTATAAAGTGGGCTACCTTGGACAGTCTATCAACTATGACCCAGATTGAGTCATTTCCCCTACTAGATATAGGCAAACCGGTGATAAAGTCCATTCCGACGGAATCCCATTTCCATTTTGGAATCTACAATGGTTGCAACAGTCCTGCAGGTCTCTGATGCTCTGCTTTGACTCTTTGACAGATGTCACACTTGGCGATGTAGCTTCCGATTTCTCTCTTCATCTTGTGCCACCAAAACTTCTCCTTCAAATCCTGATACATCTTTGTTCCTCCGGGGTGGATAGAATAAAGAGTATCATGAGCTTCCTTCATGATAACTTACTTTAGCTCCGAATCTGGTGGCACACAGATACGTCTTTTGTACCACAGTACACCTTCTTCATCTTCGGTGAATCCAGGTACCTTTTCTGTACCAATACGACGTTTGATTCCGTCGATACTTTCATTCCCCTTCTGGGCTTCCTTGATTTGGCTAATCAAAGTGGGTTGAAGTTCAATGCTAGCTAAGAATCCCTTGCTAACTAGTTCAGTCCTGAACTGCTCCAACTCTTCATACAAACTTGGTTGCTTCTCCTTGATCATGGTGTTTAGCTTACACGGCAATCTGCTAAGAGCATCCGCTACCACATTGGCTTTGCGGGGGTGATAGTGAATGTCAAGGTCATAATCCTTGATTAACTCTATCCATCTTCTTTGTCTTATATTCATCTCCTTCTAAGTGAAGATATATTTTAAGCTCTTGTGATCTGAGTAAATCTCACATCGATTATCCATCAGATAATGACGCCATGTCTTCAACGCTAGAACCACAACTGCTAGCTCAAGATCATGGGTCGGATAGTTCTGATCATGCTGCTTTAGTTATCGAGACAGATACGCGATGACTTTGCCTTCTTACATCAATACACATCCTAGACCAATCTTGGATGTGTCACAATACACATCAAATGGCTTCTTGATGTCTGGCATGATTGATATTGGGGCTGATATCAATCTCTTCTTCAGCTCCCGAAACCTGGCTTCACATTTGTCTGTCCATTCAAACTTATTGTCCTTCTTCAACAATTGGGTCATTGGTTGGGCTATGCTCGAGAATCCTTCTACGAACTTGCAGTAATATCCCGCTAATCCGAGAAATGCACGGACTTGGGTTTGAGTGGTTGGGGCTTCCCATTCTTCGACATCTTTGATCTTGGAAGGATCAGCAGAGACTCCTCCGGCAAACACAATATGTCCTAGGAATCCTACTTCTTCCAGCCAAAACTCACACTTGCTAAACTTGGTATATAACTAATGTTCTCTCAGTGTTTCTAGGATGACTCTCAGATGTTGCTCATGCTCTTCTTCCGACTTGGAGTAGATAAGGATGTCGTCGATGAACACAACTACAAACTTATCTAGGAAATTCATAAAGATCTTATTCATGAGATTCATGAAATAAGCAGGGGCATTGGTTAATCCAAAAGACATAACCGTATACTCGTATAAACCATAGAGAGTAGTAAAGGCGGTCTTCGGAATATCCGTTGGACGAATCTTAAGTTGGTGATAACTAGTCCTAAGATCAATCTTTGAGAATACTTGGGCTCCAGTCAACTGATCAAATCGATCCTCTATCTTTGGCAAGGGGTACTTGTTCTTGACAGTGACTTCATTCAACTTTCTGTAATTTGTGCACAGACGGTTGCCTCCATCTTTCTTGTCGATGAATAACACTGGTGATCTCCATGGCGATGCACTTGGTTGAATCAAGCCTTTCTCTAACATGGCATCCAACTGCTTCTTCAGTTCCACTAACTCTGAGGGGTCATGCTATAGGGTCTCTGGGCTATGGGTCCAGTTCCGGGGATTAGTTCGATAATGAACTCAATATCCCTATCCGGGGGCATACCCGGCAATTCATCTGGAAATACGTCGGGGTATTCACAGACTACTCTGACTTAGTCAATGGTGGGCAGGGGTACACTCTTGTTGCACTTTAATTGACGGGGTAAGGATTTAGAGATATGCTCTACTGTTACTCCAGAGCTACTGGTCATGGTGATGGATTTCTTAGCATAGTCTATCAGTCCTTTATGCCTTGACATCCAGTCCATACCTAGTACTACTTCCAATCCTTTGGTTCCAAGTACAATTAGGTTGGCATAAAAATCTATCCCATGTATTCTGATAGGCACGACTTTGCAAATTTTTCTAGCTTTGGTTGTTGAACCGGGGATTTGAACTATCATGACATGCTTCAAGTTGGTTGGTTGAATCTTACTAGTGCATGCAAAATCTTCGGTGATAAATGAATGCGATGCTCCCGAATCAAAAAATACTCTTGCTAAAACTGAGTTGACAGAAAACATACCCAGCACTACATCTGGCGCTTCCTGGGCTTCTTCTGCGTTCATGTGGAAGAGATGGCCATTGCGGGATTGAGGGTTCCCTGGGGCAAATCTTCTTCCTGGTTGAACACGACGTTGTTGTTGCGCTGGGGCATTCACATTGGCATTGGCTGAAGTCTTCTTGGGACACTCATTGGAGTAGTGACCCTTCAGTCCACACTCGAAACAAGTGATCTAGGACTTGTCCTTGACTGCGACAGGCACAACATTGCTGCCAATTCTGGGTGCAGTGTTGTTGTTGTTGCTGGTGTTCTTGGGAGGTGCATGGTTGAAATTGTTGGCATTGCCAGAGTTGTGATTTTTTCCTACGGACTTCACATTGCCTCCGCTACAGTTGGGGTAGCTTGGGCGAGATGTTGGGGGTCGGTTGTTCCTTGGTGCATTATCCTATGAAGGGTTGGGACGGTACTTCTGGTGACTATTGGATCCTGATTGCTGCATCATACGATGCTTGCGGTTGTCGTTTGCCTGGTTAATCTTCCCTTCCATCTGAATGGCAGAGTCGACTAGCTCTTCGAGATCCTGGAAATGGATGTTGACAAGGACAGTCTTCATCTCATCATGCAGTCCGTTTAGGAATCTCTCCTTCTTCTTCGCCTCCGGATTGATCTCATCAGGTGCATATCTGGCAAGTGAGAGGAATATATCACGGTACTCCACCACAGTCATTCTCACTTGCTTCAGTTCGTGGAACTCATCTCTCATTCTGTTGACTAGACCTTGCGGCACGTGGGTGCGGCTAAACTTGACTTTGAATGCTTCCCATGTCATCACTTGACCATGGTTCATATTGCGGATACTGTTCCACCAAGCTCTTGCATCTCCAGCCAGATAGTGGGTGGCGAAGAGAACTTTCTCATTTTCATCAACTCTTGCAACTTCTAAGTTGTTTCCATGGTATGTAACCAGTCATCAGCATCTAATGGGTTTTCAGATTGGCTGAAGATTGGGGCATTAGTTTTCTAAAAATTCTTTAGCTTGGATCCTTGATGATCATGATTTCCATGCCCTTGGTTGTTGAGAGCCATTTGTGCGATCTGCTGAAGTGTTGCTAAGTTGGCTTGGCGTTCTACCCTACTTGCTTCATGGTCGGCGATGATATTCTACAAGATCTGCAGCATTGGGTCTTGCGACGAGCTGCTCCCTCCTTGGTTTCCACGAGTCATCTGAAGATTGAGATAGATATTGGGGTAAGAGGGAAATTCTAGGGTTCATGGTTTTGGGTTTTCAAAGCTAAAACTTTGAGTTAGACTCAGGTTTTTCAACTAACTTCATTTCATTCATGCAAGCAACACACGATACAAACACACACCACAACAATTAAAGGAAAACAGATGGTTTGAAGAACCATTCTGCAAGCTATGATATAGTGAGACTGATACATCTCAGACTACGACAGTGCTCTAGTGCATCTACTCATCGTCGATGAAGTCAGAGTCATCATCATTAGTGTAGAAGTCCACGGCATCTTCCTCCAGAAAGTCATCATCATTGCTGAGGTAAGAATCCATGTCTCCCTAGATGTCTTCACCCTCATCTTCTTCCTCCTTTGCAGCAAGCTGAGCTTCCTGCTCCTTGACGGTCTTCTCGAGGTCAGCCACCTTCTTGCGAAGGCGGGTGAGGGTGCAATCCTTCTTTGCACGCTGGCGGCGAAGAGACTGGCGATCTTGGACGAGCAATGCGAAAGTCTGGGCCTTCTGGTTGGCAATGGCATGGTTCTGGTTGGCTAACTCTCTGGCATTGTCCAGTTCCTGCTGTTTGTCATGCAGCAAGAAGTCAAGATTCTCCACTTGACGCCTCAACTCGGGGTGACCTGGCATCTCCATCGGCATTCCCATGAAGTCACTTCTTGCATAGTGGGCAAAACGGGTTCCTTGGATCTTGTTGACGCTGAGGGCACAGAGACGTGCGAGAGCTTCATGCATTGCCTTGGCTAATCCATCTAGCCAGTTGTTCTCTCTCACGGAGAACTGAATTCTCCCAGAAGTCGATGCTTCGATGCTTCCTCTAAGATCCGCGGTGACTAGCCACTGTAAGTCTCCTCCTGGGGGTCCTAGAAGTTGAGCTCCAAGAAACTCCGGATGTGGGCGTCCCAGTAACTCCGACAGTGAATCCAGATCCCTTTTGAAGATCAGCTGACCTCCGTTTCCCAACTGGTAAAACTTGCTGAACTGAGTCTCCATCTACATGAATTGAGGATGAGGAAATTAGTGAAGTGATCGAGTGTGTCAAATTTTAAGTAGTAATGTAAGAATTTTTTAGTAACATGAATTTTTGGGAAAGAATGAGTTCACAAGGATAAGAGAGGAGATAGTTTTTCGTAAATACTCACTTTGGTTTTTAAAACTAAGTTTTTGTTCGGACGTCCATTCTAACTTGGGTCTCCTATGGTCAGGACAGCTCTGATACCAACTTGTCAACACCCGGATTTTTAATCCTAGATGCTCGTTATGCCATACCTCGCAATCCCAGGATTACCATTTTTGCGAGACATAACGGATTGGATATCACAGTACATCATCCATTACAAACCATACATAAGGTCTTACACAAATAAGGATCTCATGATCCAGTCTTAATACAACAAGCAGCGGAAATAAAAGATAAGCGTAGCGGTGGGGTCCATCTTCAAGGGCACAGGCAATGCTGACGAAGGCAGATAGTCCTAGTTATCATAGCCGTCCTGCTGGCCATCATCTTGATAGTCTCCTTCATAGTCTGGCCATGAGAATAGCCAGGGACAAAAGCCATGAGCACTCTTTAAGTACTCACAAACTACCACTGACAAGTACTATAGTTATAAGTTAAAGTGATAAATCTAAGTTTAACTAAAGAGTTAAGTTTGAAACCTAAGCTGAGTTATGAAGCAAAGAAAGATAAGATAAAGTTCTAGAATTACTTAAGTTGGGAAGCTATTGTCATAAACACAACCCTATTGTCAAGTCAAGATTCATCATTCATTTCAAGTTATTTGGAAAACATCTGACAACGAAACAGTATGGCCATTCCAACTGTCCATAACCGCGGACGCGGCTATTCGAATAGTTTGACACTCTGCAGAGGTGGTACACTTTCACCACAAGATTCGATACATCTGTCAGGGATAACCCTAAATCATCATACTTAGTATGCAGATAATCAAACATAACCTTCCCTTTACACGCCCTAGTATAAGCACTTCTCCTATGAGCATGGCCTCCCAACCATGACCATCAGTCACCTTGGGCACTGCATAGGTGGACAACATTGAGAGGTAGCCTCAACTCAAACCTCTCCCATGAGGGAACTAATACTAATGCATATAAATTTCCAGCTAAGCCTAACCCAAATCAGGTAATGTGGTTATACGATAAATTTGGGATGGTATCGCATCCGAATCCAACCATCAGTTTTATAAAAAAAGGGCTAAGGCTCATGCCTCAACATTTTCACCATCATAAACCATTTGTGTTTCTCAACACATGTCAAAACATCTCAATAGAATGACTCATCATTCCAAGGTTTTCATAATTCATTTTCACCAAGTGTTCCCATCTAAAGTGACTCAAGTTTTTGATCTACTCTAAACTACTAAGTTAAGAGTGTTCACTAAGGTGGATAAGATGGGTTCAATCTCATGCCATGGAATGATATCTAAAGGGTTCTAAATAGGTCAAGTTTTATACTTTTTATGCTACCTTCAAAACAAGTAAAGGACTTTGGGTAAAGTAAGGGGAGTAAACTTGTAAATAAGACTTGGGGTAACTAATAGTCAAAGGGGGTGTGATCAAAGCATGCCTAAAGCATCTTTGCTAAATCATCTAGTTTGATCCTAGCTTGCTAAGCATTAAACTTGCAAGTGTTAGCTAGCATTGTTAATGGTGGCTTGCCTTGGTTGGTGCAGTGGTTGAAGTTTCTTCTTCTTCTTCTTGGTAGAACTCCTCCTCCTCGAAATCTTTTATCAGTACTATCGTCTATAAAATACATACGGAGTGCACAATCACCAAACAATACTTAACTAGGCTAAATATCATTCTAAGAAACACATTTGATGATCTATTATTATCACAAGCATCACAAGTTTAATTCACTAGTTTCATTCTTTTTAATTTAGAAAAGTAATTTCTACTCATTGAAAATTTAACTAAGATTTAATATTAACCACTTAAAAAATGGGATCATGTGGACAGATGTCATCACCACATATTCCAACCTATGGGAATGTGATTTAAAGGTTGGATCAACATTACTTTGCTTTAAGTTCATTATTTAGTGATTTAAAGTGACTAGAAATGCCTATATAGCATTATTTTGGTACTAGTCCAAAGTCACTGCATGTAAACCTTAATATTATTACATATTCATATATGTATGATGAAATGTGAATTTTGAGAGTTGGAATCAACTCAAAACCTATTTTGGTTGATTTTATAAAAATGTTGCAAGTTGCAAATACTTCTGTTTTGTTATTTTTACTAGGAGAGATCTATAACTCTAATTCAGTTAAATCCAACGGTCTTGGATAGATCATTTCAATACCTTTCAGGAAAAATTGGTTTCATGCAATTTGGATTTGTGAAACTCCCAGAATTGATTTTTAAACTAGTGGACAGAAATAAGATTAACTCTAAATAGAAAAATCCAATTTTGAACGGCTGGGCTAGCGCGGGAACGAACATGGGCCGGCCCAGTGGCGCTCCGCGGCGCGTGGCTCAGCTGACAGGGGATCCCGCTTGTCAGTGGTTCTTAACACGCGAAACCGTACGCTCGCTGTGGATCGTAGGATTAGAAGTGAAATCTACGGCTGAGGGTCGTCGTCGACGACAAACCTGTCGCCGGCGAGAGCTAGCCCTAGCGGCTCGGTGGGGGTCTATCGGAGACATACCAGGGCTCCAACAAGGTCGGTGAGGCGGGCAAACAGGCTGGAAGACGACGGCGAGGCGAGGCGTGGTTGCGGCGGAGCTTGGGGTGCCCTAAATCGCAGGCGCCCTTCTCCTCCTGCTGCGGCAGCTTCGGCTCCAATTCCGGCAAGGCAGAGCTCGAGCGGCATCGCTGAGAGGTGGGTGAGGTTCAGAGAGAGGTGGGGAGTGAGGGAGTGTGAGGATTTCGTGTTGGGGAGGCCGGCTTATATAAGCTCGACGGTGAGACCGAGCGGTGTGGTCAGGCGACTCCGGCGAGGGCGGCACAGGGGGCTAGCGGCATGGCTCGAGGTAGGGGACGGTGGCCTGCCTCCTGGCGGTGCTCTGAGGCTTAAAGGCACGGCAAGGAGAGCTCTGTGCTGGTCGAGAGCGTCACGCGCTCTAAACGGCAGAGGTGGCGGGTTTGACGGCGAGTGGTGGCTGTGGCGCGTTGGGCGGCCAACGGGGGTGTCTGGGGTGTTCCCTGGGTCATGGTGAAGCAGTGGGCGCAGGCTGCGGTCGAGGGGCGGTCTCTACACGCGGGGACGGGGCGCGCTCTGCGGGCGGTGTTGGCATGGTCGACAGGCTCCGGGCGCGGCGGTTCCTTGCCGTTCTGGTCTCTGTCTCTGGGCTAGGGCTGGTTCGACGGTGGCGATGGACCACGGGCTAGCGTGTAGACATGGCCTTACAGTGCAGCTAGGAGGTAGGGGTTGGGTTGGTGTTGGTCTGGTTAGACTTGGGGGATACAGGGGTGATCAAAGCACCTCCATTGGCTAGACAAGATCAACCTCAAAACAGTAATAGTTAGGCCACTTTTGAATTTTGAGTTCAAACTTTTTTGAGTGATCTAAACTAGTGCTAAGTATTCTCTGGTTGCAAGGGTTTTGAAAATGGAGGTCAAATTGATGGTTTTTGAAATAGTGGGATCTTCCCATTTGAAAAAAATACACTTTTGAACTGTCATTTAAAATTATCATTTGAAAGGTTTTTGAAGATCTCAAAGTGGGCCTTGGTACCTCATTATGTGTACTATCAAGGGGTGTAAACACCTAGAATTATTTCTGTTGAGAAGTGAGTGTTAGGAACACTCAAAGTGGTGTAGTGGATTAAAATGGCCAAAATGACCATTCCTCCTTTTTAATTGTTTTTGATTTGATTTACTTTGGAAAAAGTTTGGGAATGATGTAGATGATGTTTAAATCACCTAATAAACATTTTGCAAGCAATGGATCACAACACCATGGCAATTCAAATCATTTCCTAATTTAAATGCACATACACATGAATGCTTTCATTTTTAATTTGGAAAAGTTTTTGTTAACCCTAATTTTGATGATTTGGATCTTGATAAGCTTGGATTAAAGTTTTGGGATGTTACAGCCAGGTACCCAAGACCCCGAGGGTTGAGCCATGTATAGGGAGTATGAGTAATGACTGATCTGCATGTTGGGAACCCCAGTGACAGAAGGGGTAGTACGGCTATATGTGAGGGATTTTCTTGAGAATAATAGTGACATCACTATGCATATCATTAGTTACCTTTCTTCTATGGATGCGACTAGTAGGTTGTTGCTATAAGAGGTTGTGGTAGCAATAGCAATTATGGATTCACTACCCACATATAATTTATCTTGCTCTAACAATTACATACACACTTTATTTCTATCTTTTATTCCCATCAGATGTTTTGCACAGCTACAGGTGAAACTGAATGCCCTAGGCCCTCTCTCTCCATCATCGACAACAAAAAAAAGCAAGATATTGGTCCAGTAAAAACACAAAAGGAATTCTCAAACTCTCGAAGGTCTGTTAAAGTAACTTCACTACGCATTCGCTTCCCGAGGATTCGATAACCTAGGTATACTAGGGAAAAAGAAGCTATACTACATCCATAATCTGGATCGAAGGTATCAATGATCCTAGCCAATCGATGCCCTTCTTCGCGACCCCAAATGAGGTCACGATCCTGTAGGACATGCCCCACCTCTATTAAGCCCCTTATAGGACCAACTATAACTCGGCTAGGCACCCGAGGACTCTAGGAGCCGGTTGTGCCCCAGGCAAGCTCCCTAAAGGTCCGACTATACCTCTAGCAGCCCCTCACAAATAATCTAGACACCAATATCGCGGGTAACTAAGGGGTCCCACCCATGTGCTAAGTTCTCAACGAGAAACCATTAGCCTCACGATAAGGTCATCCGTCCATGCGAAAGGAAGAAGATGCAGCTGACTTGTCCTTCCCATTCCAAATATCATGGTTAACGCGTAATATACAGTGCTAGAATCACTGGTGACATTGATTGTTAATTCCTAGATGATACATTCATGTGCAATGGCGTTTCCATTGCCAGTTATACTAGATTATCTGATCACCCTGGATCAATAACCGGTATTTCTAGTTAATTATGAAAATAGTGTTTCAACCTTTTTGAAATGCAAGTGATGATAACATTTGAGTTACAAGCATTTGATAGAAAATAATCAAAGGAGATGAGCAAGTGTGAACTTGCCTTTTGTGATTGCAAGATAATGCAATAACGGTCTAAAGTACTAACATTTGAAAATAGCATCATTGGTCCAATAAGGCGAATGTTTAAAGAAGCAATATGATGCGATGCATAGTAATGTAATGCAGTTTGGAAAACCCTGAAGTACTACCCCATTACGATGAATAAGTTAATCTTGGGTACTACCCCATTATGATGAATAAGTTAAGATTTGGTTTATCTTCAAGTTTACTTTATTAGTAAATATATACAAGAAGTTTAAGATCAATAATATGATACAAAAGTAAGAATAATAACAATGTATGGTTAGGATTAATTGATATCATGTCACTATTATGAAAATCCATGTTTTAGGTTGATAAGAGTTGAAAGAAATAACATAGTGTGTTTTATAATTTAGTTGGAACAAACTGAGGTTAATTACAAGATATATTATGGTTCTTATACTTATAATTTAGGTAGAACAATGTTAAATAAAATGATAACCTAAGTAGACCTCAGTGGTGATGTATCTAAATTATCATTAAGTTCTAGGGTTAAGATAAAGATGGTTAGAAATGTGGAGTTAATTACTTTCAATCTAAATCGATGATGATTTTAGATTTGATTTGCTATTATGGAAGGATTTGACTTATTAAGGAGAGTAAACTTAGAAGATCTCATTAATGTGTTAGAGTTTAAATATCATGTTAGACATAACAAAGAGTATTCATATTTCTTTTCAGTGAATGTTGTTTTAGTTAAAATTGTTGGTTTCACTTGAATTTATGGTTTTAAAAGATTTTTCTTTAAGTTATTATTTTACACTTAAGGTTTATTATAATTCCAAATTATAACTTTGGAACAAGTGTTTGAACATAAAAGGGTTAAGATTTTGTAACAATTTGTGATTATTTATTTACTTAAGAAATGCTTCTAAAGAATTTATAATATAGGTATTTCACATAATAGATAAGGATTTTTTATTTCAAAATCTTAAAATCCTTTGTAATAGTATATTTAATATTTTTCAAGTAGAATATATTTATTCAAGATCTTAAAAATGATTTTACTTTACTTTTTAAGTATTCTTATTTTTGTAAAAAGACACAAAGGATTAAATGTTCTTAGATATTAGTTTCAAGTTTTATTTGTAAAAAATCTAGCTAGTATTTTTATAAATGGTTTTCTATTTTCATGCCCTCGGTTCGTTAGTTCTACTTAGTTTCTCTAGTCACTTAGTTTTTCCTCACTTTTCCCATCCCTCTATTCTGAAACCCTCACAGGCGCTCGTGCGGGGGGATGCCGTCAGGTCAAAGGCTTGACCGTTATATGTTGACCGGTGGGACCACGTTGGGGCGGGTCTGATGGCTCAATGCACGGCGCCCAGAAAAATGCTTGATGGTAGTGTTGATGTAGAGCTCATTGGGAACCCCAAGAGGAAGGTATGATGAGCACAGCAGCAAGTTTCCCTCAGTTATGAAACCAAGGTTTAATCGAACCAGTAGGAGCAAGGAAACACCCCAAAGGTCTTACAAGCTGAGCTTTGGCAGGGCGCACTACCGGTGCTAGTAGCAACATGGAGACCTGCACAACACAACCATAGAACTTTGTCTCCAACTTGCGATGAGGTTGTCAATCTCACCGTGTTTTGCGGAAAACAAAGGATTAAACCTATCGAATGGAAAGAAGTAAAAGTTTGCAGAAAGTAAACACAAAGTAGTAAACAGTTTGTAGATTGTATGTAAAGAAAAAGGACCGGGATCCATAGTTCACTAGAGGTGGCTCTCCTTAAGATAGATAACATGCTAGGTGAACAAATTACAGCGGGGCAATTGGCAAACACCGAGAAAGCAATACATGCATATACTAATCATAATATGACTAATAATCCATAGACCGCCATCCAACTGCATCTATGACTAATAATCCACCTTCAGGTGATCATCCGAACCCCCTCTAGTATTAAGTTGCAAGCAACAGATTATTGCTTTACGAACTGCGTGTAAAGTAAACAATACGATTGTTCTATGAACAAAGGATTGTTGTTTTCTCCCTAGTAGCAACAACACATCTAGTACCTTAGAGATTTCTGTCACTTCCCCAGATTACCAGAGGCATGAACCCACTATCGAGCATAAATACTAACTATTGGAGTTGCTAGCATCTACTTGGCCAAGATAGCTACTAACAACGGAAAGCATGCAAGATCACAAATAACAAAGACATGATAGAATCAATAATCAATCTGAAATGGCATCTCAATATCCATCGGATCCCCGCAAACACAACATGCGGAATTACAAATAGATGATCTTGATCATGAACGGAGCTCACAAGATCTAGACATGAAAGCACAAAGGAGGAGAACCAGCCATCTAGCTACTACATGGATCCGTAGTCCAAGGATGAACTACTCACGCATCACACCGGAGGCTTGCATGGTGATGAAGAAAGCCTCTAGGGTGAATTCCCCTCTCTGGCAGGGTGCCGGGAAGAGCTTCAGATCCCACCCGATCTAGGGATGGAGATGACGCCGGCTACAGACTCTTTCGTGGATTTTTGATCAGGCCCTTAGGGTTTTCGTCCCGAGGGCAATATATAGGCAGAAGGAGAGGCCGAGGGGGTGCCTGGGCTGGCCACACAACCCCCTGGCGCGCGCCAGGCCTAGCCGCGCGGCCAGGTGGTGTGACCACCCTCTGGCCCCTCTCCGTCTCGTATTCTGGCACTTGATGACTTCCGGAAAAATAGGCACTTTGGCTTTTGTCCCGTCCAATTCCGAGAATATTCATTTTCTGACTTTCCTGGAACCAAAAACAACAGAAAATAGGCAGCTGGCACTGTGGCTCTTGTTAATAGGTTAGTCCAAGAAATCATATGAAAAGTACTCCAAAGTTGGAACAAAACACAAGAAAGTGGATAAAACCAAGCATGGAACAACAAAAATTATAGATACATTTGCAATGTATCAACATCACCAAGCTTAACTCCTGCTCGTCCTCGAGTAGGTAAGTGATAAAAAGAAAGAATAAATTTTTAGGTGACATGCACCATCAAAGACTTGATAAAAGTATTTGCAAAACATTCAAAGCTAGGATCAAAGTACATCAATCATAACATGAAAGACAAAGTTCTAGCAATAAGCAAATAAACTATGATGCAACATGAAATGGTACAAACAAAAGATTCATGAATAACAATGCTTTGCAAGACGTTTGTTTGTTTCACATAAAGAAAACATAGCATAATAGTATTCAGCTTGTCCCTCAATAGAGTAGCAAATATAAATGCATAGGACACCTTCAAAGTTCATAAGAGTGACTATATACAATAGTTTAAAACAAGCAATATCAAGTTATGCATCAATCAACTAGTGTTGGGACAATGCACATAGAACTAAGAATGGCCACTATGCTCTCAAAGTAAGTGCATAAAGATAGAAGGTGGAGACTCAATATAATGGTGGAAGAAAGGCCTTTGTAAAAGGAAGTAGAGATTCAAGTCTCATAAAGAGCTTCCAAAAATTATGGTACTTATAGCTTTCAGCTCTCATTGCCCCTATCATAAGCATCTTGAAGTGATTAAGGTTAAAGTGAACAAACTATGGTGTACATGCTTGACGAAGTATAAGTCAGAAATCTCATGCCCTTGTATACGAGGGCCGCTCCTCATGCTACTCAAGTTTAGTCACCGGTAAGTTCTTGTCATCGTAAGTATATGTGTATCATAGAGAACCGCCAATGGGGTACCCCTTGCCCGGTGATACGGAAGAATCCCCATATCAAAATGACAAGGCAAGCAGACAACAAGCATCTCAGCATTCTTCTTATTTACCATGGGAATATGGTGCTTTTTTCTCTCTTTTCTCTTTTCATAGTATCTTTTTTTTTTCTCTTTTCTCTTTTTTTCTCAATATAGGACTCTTTTTTATAAGAAGAATGCTTCATAGACAGCTCATTATGGTTACGCTGCAGGTTTCTACCATGTCAACATGGATTAGACCAGCGGCCCAGGCGTTTCTCTAACACATATACATAACTCCATGGACTTACAAGCTCCCCTTTCATTTCACACCGATGACATCCATATACAAAAGAGCATGATATCAACTAGGTACAAGTACCAAGTGCAATGTTGAAAGTGTTCCCCATGAAAGCATGGTTCTGCTAATTCCCAACAAATAAGTGCAAGCATATACAACATACAAGACACAATGGTTCAAGTTTATTAGAGGCAAGTAAAGTAAAGTGTGCCATCAAGTTCGTGAGAGCTTTAATCACTAGTTTTCTCATAACAAGTCTAATTTGGAAGGTAAACAAAAGCATGAATATACTTGGAATAGCATAAGCTAGTAGGTAGGTATGGTGGAATATTTGGAATAACTTGGTTTAAGGAGTTGGATGCATGAGTGGAACTCATACTTTGTTGTGGAGGCTAGCAAAAGACTGGGAGCGACAAACTAAGAGAGCAATAATGGACATAATCATGCAGAGCGACAAAACATCATTGATCAAAGAATAAAGTGATACTACAAGTTGGAAAATAAAGGACCATAAAGGCTATGGTGAATTGGAATAGTCATAACATGGTGTGAGCATGCGCCAAGTCAACCCAAATAAAGCATCAAAGGAGAATACCACTATACTATGCTTTAATATGCTAAAACAACGCATGATTCATCCAAGTCACATTAATCAATCTCAATTGTTTATAACAAGTCATTCTACAGCAAAGAATACTAAGCATAAATCCAAAACAATATCAAGCATGGCAGGACAAAGCATAGGCCACAGTCAAAAACAAGCTCTTTTTACCACATAAGCATGAACTTTCCTACTCTTTTCCAGACCAAACCAAACTATTTGCAAACCAATGTATGAAAGAGGGGGTCCAACCAATTTATTCAGAAAACTAAGCAAACCAAGCAAACTAAAAACGAAAACAAAAACAAAAAAGAAGACGCTCCAAGAACAACACAACTGTGCATGAAACAATAAAAATGAAGTGTTTGGAAGAAACCTGGGATTTTTATTGATGAAGAAGGGGATGCCTTGGGAATCCCCAAGCATTGACGCGTGTACTTCTTGGATATTTTTTGGGGTGACACCGTGGAATCTGTAAGCTTGAGCTTTAGTCCATCCTTCATCTCATTACTCATTCCTTCCATACACCTGAAAATTTTCCTTCATACAAAACTTCACACAATCTTTATTAGCAACATTAGTGCACTCAAGATAAAAGGTCTTAAGGTTCAGTTATAACACCAAATAAACTTTCATTAGACACTATCTACGGTAGCACTTCCCTCAAAAATCTTAATTCCCCAAAATAACTCAAGAAGGAACAAACAAGAAGCAAATGCAGAAAATGGCAGAAATCTGTCAAAACAGACCAGCAGGTAAAGACGAATTTTTTCGAAAACCTTCTGTTGCTCAAATCAAAACGTGTTGTGCTAACGAAAGTTATATAACAACCTGGGGCAGAAGCACAAAAAATTACAGCTCAATCTGACATATAGAGATCTCTCACGAATTTTTATGGTGAAGCACAGAAATCTGTTTCGGGACAGCAACTTTCCCAATCATCACTTCGCTCTCATTATAGGTTACTTTTGGCACAAAAAGCAAATAAAAAGGATAAGGAGCGGTTATTACAGAGGTAATAACTTCCAAGACTCATCTAAAACTTTTGGGTTATCTCCCAATAAGTACTTTTCTTTAACGCCTTTAAGTTAGGCATAAGAAGCAAAGAAAGAATCAAGTGTTCTCAAATGGAGAAGCATTAAGATCAATACCAGAAATATTTTCAACAAGGCAAGGTATATCATCCAAATAAGTTCTAGAGGATCCTCTCTCAATGCTCTTAGGTTCACTATTCTCATCAAAAGGGTTTGCAGGAACAATCCAATCAAGATTCTTTTCTATGGCATCATGTATTGCTACTAGTTTAAAGGGTGTTGGTACCTTTGGTTCCTCCCCATTAGGTTCAGTTTTGTTCATCTTTTCTCGTGTACCAACAACATCTACACATGAGCCTAGCATATTGAAACGTTCAAAGACTTTCCTAGCTTCCTTGGCAACATCATAGATCTCCTTAAACAAAGTTTCTAGAATAAAATCCCTCTTTTCAGGGTCTTCAATTTCTTTAAGCTTAAGAAACATTACTTGCATTAAGGGGTTGAGGTTAACAAACCTAGCTTCTAACATGTGAATTAAAGAAGCTGCTGAAAGGGTAACGGGTAGGCTACACTAGCGTAAAATCAAAAATTTCTACCGCGTCAACCAGGAATACTATTGTCATAGATCACGGGATTACCGCTAGACGCGCAGGTGCGGAACTCGATGAAGCACGTTGCGGCAGTGTAGATGTTCTACGTCTCCTCCTCGTCCTCGTCCCATGAGCAGCTCCCCTTTGCGCGGCTCGTCCAAGTGCTACAGATGCAGCACCTCCGAGGTATCCACATGTCCGGAGTGGAAGTCGTCACACGCCAGACTGCTAGGTCTGCGCGTGCAACACAGGCGGAAGAGGAGTGGCGGCTGGGTGGAATGCTCTCACCTTTTCAGCTCGCCTCACTCCCTCTTATATAGGCATCCCTGGTGGGCTTCTACATTAGCAGCCCATTAGCAGCCTAAGCCTGGTCTAATTCGGATCCAATCCTCATTAGGCTTCCAGCCCCTAAAGTGTGTGACCCTATAGGTTCATACACGTATAGACATGACGCGAGTACACTTACTCCGTCAATAGTTGGTAGCGGCCTCTAGCAAGACGTGCCAACTCCTAAACGCATATAAAGATCATTCGGACGAACCATCACAAGGTTGAGTACATGTCTTTCCCTTTGCCTCACGATATTTGGTCTAGCTCTAAGCTGACCTCTCTTTCTCGATACTGTGATTCAGAATCCCTTTACTAGGTTAACTCTTAACCATATGTAGCACGGCCATGCATTTCTGGATCCGATCACTCGAGGGGCCCAGAGATATCTCTCTCAAGTAGAGAGGGGCAAATCCCATCTTGATTGACCGATGCCTTGCAGCATGTATCAGGACAAACCCGAAAGCTACCTTTATAACTACCCAGTTACGGAGTAGTGTTTGATAGCCCCAAAGTAGGTCGATCCACATCTCAAGTACATGCGACAATCTCAGGTCTAAGGACAAAACGTACAGGATGTGTAGAGAGAGCTGCAAGTATTATTGCTAGTCTCATGTTGGGTCAGTCCAACCCCATGTTCATAACATGTGTCCACATCATTGGTTTGACATCTCCATGTCAATGACTTGCGAAACATAGTCATTAACCAATCGATGTGCTAGTCTAATATTCACGTGTGTCCTCGCATGAACTCCGACTAGGGACAATTATTAGATAACCATACAAGTAAAGAGTTTCACAAATAATTCACATAATTGCCAATCAATACAAGTTGCCTGGTATATGGATATTCAAGGAACATTATAATAACTCATGGATACACATGAAATACAATCATCTCTATGATTGCCTCTAGGGCATATTTCCTTCAGTCTCCCACTTGCACTAGAGTCAATCTAGACAGTATCTAATACCTATTGCTCTTGTGTGCGCTTCATGCGCAGGCTGCGGGAGTGGCTTAGTCAAGGGATCAGCAACATTTGAGTCCGTATGTATTTTGCATAACATGACACTACCTTCATCAATGAACTCACGAATCAGATGGTAGCGCATGCGAATATGTTTGTTCTTCTGGTGCTGTCTAGGTTCTTTGGCTTGTGCAATAGCACCATTGTTGTCACAATAAACGTCCAAGGGATTGGACGAGCCCTGAACCACACCAAGAGCGATCAGGAAATTCCTAATCCAAACAGCTTCCTTTGCAGCCTCCGAGGCAGCAATATATTCAGCTTCTGTTGAAGAGGAGGCCACTGCATCTTGCTTGGAACTTTTCCAGCTCACAGCACCACCATTCATGACAAACACATAACCTGATTGCGATTTCGAGTCGTCTGAGTCATTAAGGTAACTCGCATCTGTGTAACCCTTTACACTGAGTTCAACCTCACCTCCATAAACTAGGAACATATCCTTAGTCCTTCTCAAGTACTTAAGGATATTCTTTACCGCTGTCCAGCGAATCTCACCTGGATCAGCCTGGTATCTGCTCGTAACACTTAGAGCATAGGAAACATCTGGGCGAGTACATGTCATTGCATACATGATGGATCCAATAGCCGAAGCATATGGAACCCTACTCATGCGTTCTCGCTCATCAGTGGTCGAAGGACACTGAGTCTTGCTGAGTTTAATGCCGTGAGACATGGGCAAGAACCCCTTCTTAGCCTCTTCCATGCTGAACCGTTTCAACACTTTGTCAATGTACGTACTCTGGCTTAATCCAATTAGCCTCCTTGATCTATCTCTATAGATTTTGATACCCAGAATATATGCCGCTTCTCCCAAGTCCTTCATAGAAAAACTATTTTTCAATGAGGTCTTAACAGACTCGAGCATAGGAATGTCATTTCCAATCAATAATATGTCATCCACATATAAGATTAGAAACACAAGTGATTTCCCATTTTCTTTCTTATACACACAAGGTTCTTGTTCGTTTTTGGTGAAGCCAAACTCCTTTACAACTTCATCAAATCGAATGTTCCAACTCCGAGATGCTTGCTTCAGCCCATAAATAGACTTTTGAAGTTTGCATACCTTTCCAACATTGTTTGGATCGACAAAACCTTCGGGCTGCATCATATACACGTCCTCAGAAAGGATTCCATTTAAGAAAGCCGTCTTGACGTCCATCTGCCATATCTCATAATCGAAATGTGCAGCAATGGCTAGAATGATCCGTATAGATTTAAGCATCGCTACGGGCGAGAAAGTCTCGTCGTAGTCAACTCCTTGAACTTATCAAAAACCTTTTGCAACAAGTCGAGCTTTATGGATGTGAACATTTCCATCCATATCAATCTTCTTCTTATAGATCCACTTGCACTTGATGGCTTTAAAACCACCAGGCAGGTCAACCAAGTTCCAAACTTGATTGTCTCCCATGGACTCTATCTCGGATCTCATGGCAATCAGCCATTTCTCAGAGTCTGGGTCCACCATCGCTTCTGCATAGGTCGCAGGCTCATCATTGTCTAACAATAATAACTCTCGCGCTTCGTGGAGCCTCGCCGACCTTCGTGGTTGTGGTGCTTCTATTGCCACGGGTTCCTCAACTTGTTCTGCTACAATAGCATCACTCGTAGAAGCATCCCCGACTGGCTCATCTTGAACTTCTTCAAGTCGCACCGACCTTCCACTCGTTCCCTTTGTGAGAAACTCTTTCTCTAGGAAAACACCGCTACGAGCGACAAACACTTTGCCCTCTTCTCGGTTGTAGAAGTAATACCCTAAGGTTTCCCTTGGGTATCCCACAAAAATGCACTTATCCGATTTGGGTGTTAGCTTGTCCGACTGAAGTCGCTTGACAAATGCATCACAACCCCAAATCTTTAGAAAAGACAAACTGGGATTCTTTCCAGTCCACATCTCATATGGTGTCTTAACTACGGATTTAGATGGTACCCTATTTAGTGTGAAAGCTGCTGTTTCTAGCGTGTAACCCCAAAATGATAATGGTAAATCCGACTGGCTCATCATCGATCGAACCATGTCCAACAAAGTTCGATTACGCCGTTTAGAGACCCCGTTTCTTTGAGGTGTTCCGGGCGGCGTGAGCTGTGGAACAATTCCGCAACTCTTAAGATGATTGCTAAACTCGTGACTCAAATATTCGCCTCCGCGATCAGATCGCAAGGCCTTTATTTTCTTGCCACGTTGATTCTCTACCTCATTTTGAAACTCTTTGAACTTTTCAAAAGTTTCAGACTTATGCTTCATCAAGTAGACATAGCCATATCTACTGAAATCATCAGTGAAAGTAATGAAGTAGTGATATCCTCCTCTGGCTGTCGTGCTCATTGGTCCACATACATCAGTATGTATGAGTTCCAACAAGTCTGTCGCTCTCTCGGGAAACCCCGTAAAAGGCGTCTTGGTCATCTTTCCAAGTAAACAAGCTTGACATGTCTCGTATGATTCAAAATCAAACGAAGTTAGAAGACCATCACCATGGAGCTTCTTCATGCGCTTTTCACTTATATGCCCCAAACGACAATGCCATAGATAGGTAGGACTCAAATCATTTGGCCGAAGCCTTTTAGCACTAACATTGTAAACACATGCATTATCAAGATTTAAAATAAATAACCCATTCACAATGGGAGCATCAGCCACAAACATAGCATTCTTAGAGATTACACAACCATTGTTTGTACTCGCGAATGAATAACCATCCCTCATCAAACATGAAGGTGATAAAATGTTTCGACCCATACTAGGAATGTAATAACAATTATTCAACTCCATGATAAATCCTGACGGAAGGTGAAGTTGCATGACGCCGACGAACAATGCAGCAACCCTTGCTTTATTTCCGACGTGAAAATCCACTTCGCCTTTTTGCACTTCTCTAGTCCTTATTAGCCCCTGCATCGAATTGCAAATATGAGCAACCGATCCGGTATCAAATACCCAAGAGTTAACATAAGAATCTGCGAGAAAAATGTCCACAACATTTACAACAAGTGTACCTGAGTGGGAAGTACTCTTACTTCCACTTTTCTTCAAAGAAGCCTGGTACTTGCTGCAGTTCCTCTTCCAGTGGCCATATTCGTGACAAAAGAAACACTCAGTGTCTCCTGCAGGACCAGCCTTTTGCTTGGGTGCAGGGTTTGGCTTAGGGATCGTATCCTTAGCCTTGCCCTTCTTCTTCTGCCAAGAAGTGCCCTTTTTCTTGAAGCTAGGCTTGTTCTGCACAGCCATCACATGGCTATGCCCTGCACACTTCTTAATGTCACATTCTGCTGTTTTCAGCATCCCACATAATTCATTAAGGCCCCTCTCCACCCCATGCATATGGTAGTTCGAAATGAAATGCCCATAGCTAGATGGAAGAGATGCCAAAATGAAGTCAGTGGCCAACTCTTGGCCTAATGGAAAACCAAGCTTTTCCAAAGTCTGACTGTAACCAACCATTTTGATCACATGGGGGCCTACAGCTGCTCCCTCTGCCAGCTTGCATTCCACAAAGGACTTAGCGACATTGTACCTCTCAGTCCTAGCCTGAGTCTGGAACATGTCCTTAAGCGCAACGATCATATCGTACGCTTCCTGATCCTCAAACTGTTTTTGAAGATCAGGTTCCATGCATGCAAGCATAAGACAACTGACCTCAAGAGATTCATCACATGCTTTCTTGTAGGCATTCTTAAGGGTAGCAGTTGCATTATCAGCAGGTTCATCCGGGATTGGGGTATCCAGAACAGTTTCCTTTTTCTCAGCCCTGAGAACAATTCTCAGGTTACGGACCCAGTCCGAATAGTTTGTTCCATTTAGTTTATCCTTTTCAAGAATCGAACGCAAAGCAAAAGGTGATGAATTGTTCGGTGCCATTGATCTACAACAAAAAAATATGCAAAATACTAAGCCATGTAACCATGAAAGAGTAAAACATATTAAACAATTTAATAGCATATACTCCCACTTAAATCAACATCCCTCTATTGATACTAAGTGATTCAAGATCCACAATTAACAAGTCGACTAGTGAGCTTTAGCATCACTGCTAGAAGACAAGGTAAATCGGTAAGCAACCTTTGCTAATCATATCACATATGACTCTTGTTGTTGGGTGACATCTCTATGTCAAAACTAGGCGCCCAACCTTTATGCCCCAAGGTCCTTAACTGTTAAGATGACCTTGTTAAGCTCACCAACCCTTATGCGTGTAGGTATCCGATACAAACCCATCCAGCCAAGGAAAACCGTGGCACCCTAATTTCATAGACCCACCAACGATTGTACAGGGCATAGGATGGTGCAAGGTTTGGTTGGGAGGGCATGGTTTAACTTAAACTTTGTGAGGGATCGTTCTACTTCTATCATCTAAGCATGCAATTTTCTTTAAGGATTTTGATCGGCAAATCCAATTTACCATAAACCGACCATAGTTCCGATTTGACCAAACTCCTTTGATCACGGTACGTCGATTCAGATCTAATTCCCGATTCGATCAACCATATTGATCTTCGCGTGATTCAGAAGGATTTATGTGTCACTGTCTACCCCGATGGCGGAAACCGACCGGTAGGGGTAAGTCGTTCGACGACCTTAGAATCACGATCACGGAAATTAAGATCATAGATCAATCCAGAAACACCGCCATACAAACGATCATATCATTCATATCAATCTACATATCACCATATGCAAACTTCCCGAACCTATGACTGAATAGCATCGGCTCTGATACCACTGAAAGGGTAACGGGTAGGCTACACTAGCGTAAAATCAAAAATTTCTACCGCGTCAACCAGGAATACTATTGTCATAGATCACGGGATTACCGCTAGACGCGCAGGTGCGGAACTCGATGAAGCACGTTGCGGCAGTGTAGATGTTCTACGTCTCCTCCTCGTCCTCGTCCCACGAGCAGCTCCCCTTTGCGCGGCTCGTCCAAGTGCTACAGATGCAGCACCTCCGAGGTATCCACATGTCCGGAGTGGAAGTCGTCACACGCCAGACTGCTAGGTCTGCGCGTGCAACACAGGCGGAAGAGGAGTGGCGGCTGGGTGGAATGCTCTCACCTTTTCAGCTCGCCTCACTCCCTCTTATATAGGCATCCCTGGTGGGCTTCTACATTAGCAGCCCATTAGCAGCCTAAGCCTGGTCTAATTCGGATCCAATCCTCATTAGGCTTCCAGCCCCTAAAGTGTGTGACCCTATAGGTTCATACACGTATAGACATGACGCGAGTACACTTACTCCGTCAATAGTTGGTAGCGGCCTCTAGCAAGACGTGCCAACTCCTAAACGCATATAAAGATCATTCGGACGAACCATCACAAGGTTGAGTACATGTCTTTCCCTTTGCCTCACGATATTTGGTCTAGCTCTAAGCTGACCTCTCTTTCTCGATACTGTGATTCAGAATCCCTTTACTAGGTTAACTCTTAACCATATGTAGCATGGCCATGCATTTCTGGATCCGATCACTCGAGGGGCCCAGAGATATCTCTCTCAAGTAGAGAGGGGCAAATCCCATCTTGATTGACCGATGCCTTGCAGCATGTATCAGGACAAACCCGAAAGCTACCTTTATAACTACCCAGTTACGGAGTAGTGTTTGATAGCCCCAAAGTAGGTCGATCCACATCTCAAGTACATGCGACAATCTCAGGTCTAAGGACAAAACGTACACGATGTGTAGAGAGAGCTGCAAGTATTATTGCTAGTCTCATGTTGGGTCAGTCCAACCCCATGTTCATAACATGTGTCCACATCATTGGTTTGACATCTCCATGTCAATGACTTGCGAAACATAGTCATTAACCAATCGATGTGCTAGTCTAATATTCACGTGTGTCCTCGCATGAACTCCGACTAGGGACAATTATTAGATAACCATACAAGTAAAGAGTTTCACAAACAATTCACATAATTGCCAATCAATACAAGTTGCCTGGTATATGGATATTCAAGGAACATTATAATAACTCATGGATACACATGAAATACAATCATCTCTATGATTGCCTCTAGGGCATATTTCCTTCAGCTGCAGCAATCTCATAGTTTGGAGCAAGTTCTGCAAGGGATCTATCCTCAGTATCTTCATGTTTGCTAACATGATTAAAGAATTCTTCAATATTATCTTTCCCAATTATAGAACCACTACCAATTGAAAGGTCTTTCAAGGTGAATTTAGGTATCAACATGGTGAGCTAAGGAAGAGGTGACAACTAAAGGAGACTTAATTTTTTTGTGTTATCAAATAAGAAAGCAAACTTGTAAAACTAATTTTTTTTGTGTTTTTGAAAAAGAAACAAGCAAACAAAGCAAAAAGAAACTAAGCAAAACAAAAACAACAAAGTAAAGAGATTGGTTATGAGGGACTCCCCGTGTGAAGATGTCCATAACTCCCCGGCAATGGCGCCAGAAAAATGCTTGATGGCTCAATGCACGACGCCCAGAAAAATGCTTGATGGCGGTGTTGATGTAGAGGTCGTTGGGAACCCCAAGAGGAAGGTATGATGAGCACAGCAGCAAGTTTCCCTCAGTTATGAAACCAAGGTTTAATCAAACCAGTAGGAGCAAGGAAACACCCCAAAGGTGTTACTAGCTGAGCTTTGGCAGGGCGCACTACCGGTGCTAGTAGCAACGTGGAGACCTGCACAACACAACCACAGAACTTTGTCCCCAACTTGCGATGAGGTTGTCAATCTCACCGTGTTTTGCCGAAAACAATGGATTAAACGTATCGAATGGAAAGAAGTAAAATTTTGCAAAAAGTAAACACAAAATAGTAAACGATTGTAGATTGTATATAAAAGAAAAGGACCGGGATCCATAGTTCACTAGAGGTGGCTCTCCTTAGATAGATAACATGCTGGGTGAACAAATTACAATGGGGCAATTGACAAACACCGAGAAAGCAATACATGCATATACTAATCATCTTGACTCCTTTCAGACTTGATTGGGCATTACAACATTATACATAGACCGCCATCCAACTACATCTATGACTAATAATCAACCTTCAGGTTATCATCCGAACACTCTCCCGTATTAAGTTGCAAGCAACAGATTATTGCTTTACGAACTGTGCGTAAAGTAAACAATACGATTGTTCTATGAACAAAGGATTGTTGTTTTCTCCCTAGTAGCAACAGCACATCTAGTACCTTAGAGATTTCTGTCACTTCCCTAGATTACCAGAGGCATGAACCCACTATCGAGCATAAATACTAACTCTTGGAGTTGCTAACATCTACTTGGCCAAGATAGCTACTAACAACTGAAAGCATGCAAGATCACAAATAACAAAGACATGATAGAATCAATAATCAATCTAAAGTAGCATCTCAATATCCGTCGGATCCCCACAAACACAACATGCAGAATTACAAATAGATGATCTTGATCATGAACGGAGCTCACAAGATCTAGACATGAAAGCACAAAGGAGGAGAACCAGCCATCTAGCTACTACATGGATCTGTAGTCCAAGGATGAACTACTCACGCATCACACGGGAGACTTGCATGGTGATGAAGAAAGCCTCTAGGGTGAATTCCCCTCTCCAGTAGGGTGCCGGGAAGAGCTTCAGATCCCTCCCGATCTTGGGATGGAGATGGTGGCAGCTACAGACTATTAGGGTTTTTGATCGGGCCCTTAGGGTTTTCGTCTCGAGGGCAATATATAGGCGGAAGGAGAGGCCGAGGGGGTGCCTGGGCTGGCCACACCACCCCCTGGCGTGGGCCAAGCCTGGCCGCGCGGCCAGGTGGTGTGGCCGCCCTTTGGCCCCTCTCCGTCTTGTATTCTGGCACTAGATGACTTCCGGAAAAATAGGCACTTTGGCTTTTGTCCCGTCCAATTCCGAGAATATTCATTTTCTGACTTTCCTGGAACCAAAAACAGCAGAAAACAGGCAGCTGGCACAGTGGCTCTTGTTAATAGGTTAGTCCAAGAAATCATATGAAAAGTACTCCAAAGTTGGAACAAAACACAAGAAAGTGGTAAAACCAAGCATGGAACATCAAAAATTATAGATACATTTGCAATATATCAGGGTCGTGCATTGAGCGTTATGTTCTGTCGCCTCGACCGTTGCATGCTGACAGGTGGGGCCAGGCTACATGGCAGACCAGCCATCCATCTCTCGCTGATTATGGGGGATGTGGTGTGGGACCATGTGGGGTGTGTTTGGTGGTTACATGTCAACACTCGGATTTTTAACTCCAGATGCATGTTATGCCGTAAATCGCAATCCCAGGATTACCATTTTTGCGAGACATAACAGAAGTGGTACCACAATACATCATCCATTACAAACCATAATAAAGGTCTTACAAATAAAGGATCTCATGATCCAGTCTTAATACAATCAAAGCAGTGGAAAGTAAACGTAGTAGGCTCCATCTTCATGATCACAGGTAATGCTGGCGAGGGGACATGATCCTAGTTGTCATAGACCTCCTGTTGTCCATCTTCCGGGTAGTCCTCCTCATAGTATGGCCATGGGAATAGCCAGGGACAAAGCCATGAGTACTCTTTAAATACTCGCAAACTAACACTACCATGAGTACGGTAAAAACTGGTAGGAACCTTAAGCTCTAGTTTTGTTTGCAAAAGCCAGGTTTATTTCATAAAGCCTTAAGGGTAAAGACCTAAGTTTAGTTCTCTAATTACTTAAGTGGGAACTTAGATTTCATGTCCACAACTCTGTTGTGGTCAAGTCAAGGTCATCTTTCAAGTCATAAATCATTTTGAAAACATCTAACAATAAAACAGTATGGCCACTCCAACTATCCATAACCGCGGACACGGCTATTCGAATAGTTTGACACTCTACAGAAGTGGTACACTTTCACTACAACATTTTATAAATCCGTCAGGGATAACCCTAAATCATCATACTTGGTATGCGGATAATCAATCCTAACCTTTCAATTACACACCCTAGTATAGGCACCTCCCCTATGAGTTTGGCCCCCCTGCCATGGCCATCTGCCATCTTGGGCACTGCATAAGTGGACATTCATCACGAGGTAGCCTCCGCTCCACCTCTTCCGCAAGGGAACCCATACTAAGACATATAAACTTCTAGTCAAGCCCTACCCAACTCAGGTATTGTGGTTGTACGGTAAAATTGGAATGGTATCGCATCCGAACCCAACCATCAGTTTTTATCAAAGTCAAGGCTCATGCCTCATACATTTTCATCATCAAACCATTGTGTATCATAACACATGTCAAAACATTTCAATAGAATGAATCTTCATTCCAAGGTTTTCATAATCATTATCACCAAGTATTCCCATCTAAAGTAATCAAGTTTAGTTTAGCACTAGCCACTAGTATTGAGGGTATCACTATTGGCGGTGCTAATGAAGTATAAGTATCCAAGGCTATTTCTATGATGTTGATGGCATCCATCCTATTTTTCACTAATCACATTTCTAACTAAGTAAGAAACTGTAGTAAAGGTGAAAGCAAAGCTTGGAGTAAAACTAGGAATTTGTAAAGTTGCATCTCAAAGGTTTGAATATGGTATCTATAAAAGTTAGCTTGCATAGCTAAACTTTCATGGATAACTTGCATAGTGGGCTTGCCTTGCTGGTTGCAGTCGTTGACGTTTTCTTCCTCTTCCTCGAATTACTCCTCCGTGTTGTAGCCTGGGTCGGTACTAGCGCCTATAAATGCACACAAGGTACACAATCACCAAACAACACTTCACTACTTATATTTAGCACACAAAGGCTCACACTAGATAATCTAGCATCATCTCAATCATCATATGGAATATTAACATTTTCTTATTCATCTTATTTTAGAAAAGTAATTTCTACTCATTTAAAATCCTTAAATTTAATATTCTCCAATTAAAATAGGGGATCATATTGACACATGTCCTCACCACATATTTCAATACTTGGGAATGTGATTTAATATTGCGGTCATGCATTACAAGATTTAATATTACTATTTAATAATATTTAAGTGACTAGAAATAGCTATATAGTATTCTTTTATTAAGAGTCCATGTTTAATATTTGTAAACCCCAACTGTTTTTACATATTCAAGTAGAGAATGGCAAATGTCATTTTTGTGAGTTGGAATCAACTCAAAAGCATCTATGGTTGATTTTATAAAAATGTTTGAAGTGGTAAAAGTCTCTGTCTTGCTAATTTTAGTATAGGTGATCTATAGTTTCAATTGGTTTGAATCCAACGGGGGTGACTAGATCTTTTCAATACCTTTCTAACCAAATTGTAATCATGCAATTTGGATCAGTACATCTTTTTGAATTGAATTTTGAATATAGCTACTTAATAGGATTTTAAAATAATTAGCAAATTTCTATTTAAATCGCTAGGCTCTGCGCGGGAAAATAAATGGGCCGACCCAACTGCACAGTGCGGGCGCAGCGGGCTGCTGAAAGAATGGTCCCACGCGTCAGTGACTAATTCTAACCGAAACGATATCTATCAATCTCAGCCTTACGATTAGAATTAAATCTATGGTTGAGGTTCATTGTCCACGTCGAATAGCTCAAGCGAGATTTTTAACCTAAAATGGTGGTGAGAGTTGCTAGGGACTCACCAGGGCTCCAACTAGGGTCGGTGATGGGAGCGAATGGACTGGTCGACAACGGCGGGTCGATTGGCGGTGACGGCGGCTCCAATAGATGGCTTCCTTCCTTCACTACAGCGCTGGACTCCGGCCAAATTCTGGTGTCGTGGTGCCCGCCTTGCTCCAGGGAAGGGTCAGTGAGGTTCCTGGGTGAGTGGGGAGTGATATGGTGTGCCAAATGAGGTTTGGGGTGGCCTCTATTTATACACCAGCGTTGGAGGCAGGGCGGCATGGTCGGGCTTCACCGGCGACGCTACTATAGGTCACGCTATCGTCACGCCCGTGACGGCACAGCAAGGGGCGGTCTTAGTCGGTCGGGCGATGCGGGCTCTCTGTTCAGGTATGCAGGTGTTCGTCACTAAGTACGATGGTCACGGCGCGCGCGGCTGTGAACCATCATGTCTGGGAGGTCACTGGTGCCACAGAGGATGCGGGTATGAGCGGAGAGAGTGAGGGACGGCGTGTGCGTGCGAGGCGGCTGCAGCGCTCCGTCGTGCTCTCGGCATGGCAGGGACTTAAATGGGCGCGGCTGTTCCAGTGTCTCCACTCCTCGGTGTTGGTCAAGGGGTGGACAGGGGGGCGGTGAGGTCACGGCTAGCAGCTAGGTGTCGTGGAAGAGGGCGGGGTGGCGTGCAGCGACTGGTTCATGGCCAACGGCATGGCATGCTCGGTACGGGCATGGCACTGGTCAATGTGGCGAGTGATGTTTATCCTCTTCACGGCGTACTAGGAATGATCATGGGGGAGTAGTGGAGTGGAATTGAGTACATTTGATGATCAATTGATAGATCAAAACAGTAGATAGTGGTTGAGATTGTACTCTATCTGCTAAGTGTTCAACTAAATGGCCGCATGAACTTTACTTTGGAAATTTTCAATGAATTTTGGTGAGTGATCTTGTCACATGCTTGGTAGTCTATGGTTGCTGGGAATTGCCAAGTGGTGTTCATTTGATTGGTTTTTGAAAAGTGATGATCTATACACCTACACTTGATTCAATTTTGAAATCCCTCTCAAATGGGTTTTAAAATAGTTTCTGCAATTTTGTAAAGTTTGCCTGGGTTCACTTTTACTTGGTCTAGCAAGGGGTGAAAAGATGTAGAATTGTTTTTGTTGGAAATCTTTTACTAGAGACATCCAAAGTGGTCCAGTGCTTAATTTTTGCCAAAATGACCATATGATCATATGATCCGTATTTGACTTTCTTTTCATTTGATTTTTCTTGGAAATGATATAGATGATGTGGTAATCCTTTTTAAACTAATCCTCATTATTGGTAGCACTCAATTATGGCAATTGCAAGCACTCATACAGTAATACCAATCACACATGCATTCATATCAAGTTTAATAATAAAAGTTTTTGTTAACCCTAAACTTGGGTGATTAGATCTTGATAAGCTTGTTTAATATTTTTGAGGTGTTACAAAAGATCCCTCCTTAAACAGAATCTCTTCCCGAGATTCAGGAAAAAAACTAGGAACTAAAGGGATTGGGAAACTCAATCCTAATATAATCTTCTCGTTCCCAGGTGGATACTTCTTCGGTATGGTTACTCCACTGGATCTTGAGAAACTTGATACTCCTGGTTCAGGTGGTTCTAAATGCTTCTTCCAAAATACAGATGGGCACTTCATGATAAGTTAGATCCTTATTGATATATATGGCTCTATGATCGATGTTCTTGAAAACTTCGGTCTTCTCCGGAACTTCTAGGCATTTTCTAAGTAACGAGATATGGAACACATTATGCATGGCTGACATCTCCCCAGGTAGTTCCAGTTGATAGGATACTTCTCCTCGGTGATTCAAAATCTTGAAGGGTCTATTATATCTGGGGGCAAGCTTCCCTTTTAGTTGAAAACACGGCATTCCTTTCGAGGGTGATACTTTGAGATACACAAAATCTCCGACATCGAAGGTCCGGTCTTGACGTCTTTTGTCAGCATAACTCTTATGTCTGGATTGAGTGGTCTTGAGGTGTTCACGGACTTTGTGAAGCTTCTCTTCAGCTTCTCGTAGAATGTCGGGTCCGAAGATCTGACTCTCTCCTACTTGCGACCAATTCAACGGGGTACGGCACTTTCTTCCATATAAGAACTCAAATGGGGCCATTTGCAAACTGGCTTAATAACTATTGTTGTATGAGAATTCCGTGAAAGGCAGACAATCTTCCTATTTAGATCCATATTCCAACACACAAGCTCTCAGCCTATATTCTAAGATCTGGTTAACTCTTTCGGTTTTTTCCATCGGTTTGCGGGTGATAAGTTGGGATGAATTTCATTTTGGTTCCTAATCCTTCTTGGACCTTCTGCCAAAATCTTGAGGTAAACTGGGTTCCTCGATCCGAAACAGTGGTCTTGGGGGTTCCATGCAGACTAACTATTCTAGCAATGTATAACTCTGCCTGCTTCAAGCTTTGATAGGTAGTCTTGACGAGTATGAAATGGGGCTATCTTGGACAGTCTATCTACTATGACCCCAATAGAGTCATTTCCCCTACTAGATGTCGGCAAACCGGTGATGAAATCCATTCCGACAGAATCCCATTTCCATTCTGGAATCTGCAATGGTTGCAAAAGTCCTACGGGTCACTGATGTTCCGCTTTGACTCTCTGACAGATATCACACTTGGCTATGTAGCTTCCGACTTCTCTCTTCAGTTTGTGCCACGAAAATTGCTCAAATCCTGGTACATCTGCGTTCCTCCCGGGTGAATAGAATAGAGGGTATCATGGGCTTCCTGCATAATGACTTGTTTCAACTCTGAATCTGCTAGCACACAGATAAGTCCTTTGTACCATAGAACTCCTTCATCTTCGGTAAATCCGGGTACCTTCCCTGTTCTAATACGATCTTGATTCCATTGATACTTGTGTTTGGTTTCAGGTCCTCTTTTATCTGACTAATCAACATGGGTTAAACTTCTATGCTAGCTAGAAATCCTTCGCTAACTAGCTCCACTCTGAAATTTTCCATCTCCTCATGCAGACTTGGCTGGGCTACCTTAATCATGGTGTTTAATCTACATGGTAGTCTACTAAGAGCATATGCTACCACATTGGCTTTGCCGGGGTGATAGTGAATGTCAAGGTCATAATCCTTGATTAACTCTATCCATCTCCTTTGCCTCATATTCAGCTCCTTCTAGGTGAAAATATACTTCAGACTCTTGTGATCTGAATAAATCTCATAGCGGTTACCCATAAGGTAATGACCCCATGTCTTCAAAGCTAACCCTACGGCTGCCAGTTCTAAGTCATGGGTAGGATAGTTCTGCTCATGTTGCTTCAGTTGTCTAGACAGATAGGATATTCCTTTGCCTTCTTGCATCAACACACATTAGAGACCAATCCTAGATGCATCACAATACACATCAAAAGGCTTCTTGATATCGGGCATGATCAAAATTGCGGCTGAAATCAATCTGTTCTTGAGGTCTTGACAACTTGCTTCACATTTGTCCGTCCATTCAAACTTCTTATCGTTCTTCAACAATTGGGTCATCGGTCTTACGATGCGGGAAAATCCTTCAACGAACTTGCGGTAATATCCGGCTAATCCAAGAAATGCACGGACTTCTGTTTGGGTGGTTGGGGCTTTCTATTCTTCAACATCTTTAATCTTGGCGGGATCGATAACAACTCCTCCTACCGACAAGATATGGCATAGGAATCCTACTTCCTTTAACCAGAACTCACATTTGTTAAACTTGGCATACAACTGATGTTCCCTAAGGGTTTCAAGGATGGTTCTCAGATGTTGCTCATGGTCTTCTTCCGACTTGGAGTAGATCAAAATGTCATCGATAAAAACAAAGATAAACTTATCCAAGAAGTTCATAAAAATCTTATTCATGAGATTCATGAAATAAGCGGGGGCATTGGTTAATCCAAATGACATGACATTGTACTCATACAATCCATATCTGGTGGTGAAGGCAGTCTTTGGGATATCTGTCGCACGGATTTTCAATTGATGATAACCACTTCTAAGATCAATCTTAGAAAACACTCTGGCACCAGTCAGTTGATCCAACAAATCTTCTATCTTCGGTAGTGGGTACTTGTTCTTGATGGTGACATCATTCAACTTCTGATAATCTGTACACAAACGGTTGGCACCATCCTTCTTATCAACAAACAAAACATGTGATCTCCATGGCGATGCACTTGGTTGTATCAAACCTTTTCCCAGCATAGCATCAAGTTGCTTATTGAGATCCACTAATTCAGATGGGTTCATACTATAGGGTCTCTGAGCTATGGGTCCAGTTCCAGGAATTAGTTCAATGATAAACTCGACATCCTGATCTAAGGGCATACCGGGCAATTCATCGGGGAACACATCGGGGTATTCACAGACTACTCTGACTTGGTCAATGGTGGTTTTGGCTAAACACTTGTTGCACTTTAATTGACGGGGCAATGTCTCAGATACATGTTCTACTGATACTCCGGTGCTACTGGTCATGGTTATGGATTTCTTGGCATAGTCGATTAATCCTTGATGTTTCGACATCCAATCCATCCCTAGCACTACTTCCAAATCTTTGGTTCCAAATACAATTAGATTGGCATAAAAATCTATCCCATGTATTCTGATAGGTACGGCCTTGCAAATTTTTCTAGCTTCGGTGGTTGAACCAGGTATTTGAACTATCATAACATGCTTCAAATTTTTTGGTTGAATCTTACTAGTGCATGCAAATTCTTTTGTAACAAATGAGTGCGATGCTCCAGAATCAAACAACACTCTTGCTAGAATTGAGTTAATGGAAAACATACCCAACACGACATTTGGCGCTTCCTGGGCTTCCTCTGCATTCATGTGGAACAAACGACCATTATAGTTGGTGCGGGTTTCCTAGGGAAAATCTCTTTCCAGGCTGTACACGGCGTTGTTGTTGGGCAGGTGTGGTCACATTGGTTGCTGCAGCAAGCTTCTTGGGGCACTCGTTGGAGTAGTGACCCGTGACTCTGCATTCAAAGCAAGTGATCATTGACTTGTCTTTCCCTACGACAGGCACATCATTGCTTCTAGTCCTTGGGGCAATATTGTTGTTGTTGTTGGACTTTGGCGGTGCATGGTTAAAGTTAATTGGGTTGCCGGGGTTGTTGTTGTGGTTTCCTCCGGGCCTTGGGTTTCCTCCGCCACGGTTGGGGTAGTTTGGACGGTTCATTGGGGGCCTGTTCTTTCGGGGTGCATATCCTGCAGACGGGTTGGGGCGATACTTCAGGGTATGGTGGGGTCCTGGTTGGTGCATCATACGATGCTTGTGGTTCTCATTGGCTTGGTTAATCTTTCCTTCCATCTGGATTGCATAATCCACTAAGGCTTCGAGGTCATCAAAGGGGATGTTGATTAGCACTATCTGCATCTCATCATGTAGGCCATTCAAGAATCTCTCCTTCTTCTTTGCTTCATTGTCAATCTCATCAGGGGCATACCTAGCTAGTGACATGAATTTGTCACGGTACTCAATCACAATCATCCTTCCTTGCTTTAACTCTCTGAACTCATCCCTCATCCTCTTGATTAGACCTGGGGGGCACATGGGTCCTACTGAACTTGAGCTTGAACTCATCCCAAGTCTTCATCTGACCTCCGTTCATCGTTCGAGTACTATTCCACCATGATCTGGCATAGCCGGATAGATAGTGGGTGGCAAACAGTACCTTCTCATTGCATCAACTCCTGCAACTTCTAGATTGTTTTCCATGGTTTGCAGCCAATCATAGGCATCTAAGGGCTCTTTGGATTTGCTAAACATGGGCGGGTTGGTATTCTTGAAATTCTTGAGCTTGGATCCATGGTGATCTTAGTTTCTATGGCCTTGATTATTGTGGGACATCTGGGCTATCTGTTGAAGAGTGGCTATGTTGGCTTGACGTTCAGCTCTACCAGCTTCACGGTCAGAAACTAACATTTGTAGAATCTGCAGCATTGGGTCCTGAGATGAACTGCTTCCTCCGGGGTTACCACGAGTCATCTGAAGATTGAGATAGATAGTGAGACGAGAGGGAAATTTCTATGGTTCATGGGTTTGTTTCAAAAGCTTTAAACTTTGAGTATGACTTAGGTTTGAAAACTAACAACTTCTTCTCATTCATTCATTCCAAGCACACAATAAAAACACACACCACAACTAGAAAACATATGGTTTTAAGAACCATTCTGTGAAGCTACGATATAGTGGGACTGGGTACAACTCACACCTACGATAGTGCTCAGGTGCGACTACTCATCATCGGGGGTGTCGAGCTCCTCATCATCAATGAAGTCAGCATCATCCTCATCCATGTTGTCCTCCATGGCTGCATCCTCCAAGTAGTCATTGTCATCACTAAGGTAAGAGTGAATATCCCCACGGATGTCTTCACCTTCCTCCTCCTTCTCCTCCAGCTGGATATCCTGGTCGTGGATAGTCTCCTCCAGGGTGGCTATCTTTTGACAAAGCGGGAGATGATGCAATCCATTTTAACGCGCTGGTGACGAAGTGACTTGTGGTCCTTGGCAAAAATGGCGAGGGTTTGCTTCCTCTCAACAGCTTTAGCATGGTTCTGATTAGCATAAGCATGGGCATTGTCCAACTCTTTCTACATGTCGTGTAGCATGAAGGCCATGTGGTCCACGTGATGCTTCAACTCTGGATGTGCATGCATGGCTAAAGGTTGTCCAGTAGAGTCACGTCTTGCATAGTGGGCAAAAAGGGTGTCGATGATTTGGTTGATGTTTTGAGCACACAAGTGAGCAAGAGCTTATTGCATAGCCCTGGAAAGACCGTCTAACCAGTTGTTCTCCCTAACGTTGAACTGAATCTTATCAGAAAGAGGTGGATCCATTTTGCCTCTCAGATCAGCAACAATTAGCCACTATAGTTCCCCTCCAGATTGACTGTTGAGATGTGCTCCGAAGAACTCTGGGTGCGGGCGTCCAATATACTCCCAGAGCTGGTCCAAATCCCTCTCAAAGATAAGCTGTCCTCCATTTCCCAACTGGTAAAACTTGCTATATTTGAACTCCATCTATAAGCAATTAAGATTCGTAAGTTAGTGATGTGATCAAGTGTGTCAAATTTTATGTAGAATTTTAATAGTTTTGAGTAACAAGTGATTTCTTTTTGAAAGAATCTCAAGGATAAGAGTGAGAATAGGTTTTTGTAAATACTCACTTTCTTTGTTTTGATACTAAGTTTTTCAAGCGTCCATTCTAACTAAGGTCTCCTATGGCCAGGATGGCTCTGATACCAACTTATCAACACCCAGATTTTTAAGTCCAGATGCCTGTTATGCCATACATCGCAATCCCAGGATTACCATTTTTGCGAGACATAACAAAAGTGGTACCACAATACATCATCCATTACAAACCATAATAAAGGTCTTACAAATAAAGGATCTCATAATCTAGTCTTAATACAATCAAAGCAGCAAAAAGTAAATGTAGTAGGCTCCATCTTCATGATCATAGGCAGTGCTCACGATGGGAGATGATCCTAGTTGTCATAGACCTCCTACTATCCATCTTCTGGGTAATCCTCCTCATAGTCTGGCCATGGGAATAGCCAAGGACAAAGCCATGAGTACTCTTTAAGTCTCGCAAAATAACACTACCATGAGTATAGTAAGAACTGGTAGGAACCTTAAGCTCTAGTTTTGTTTGCAAAATCCAGGTTTATTTCATAAAACCTTAAGGGTAAAGACCTAAGTTTAGTTCTCTACATTACTTAAGTGGGAACTTAGATTTCATGTCCACAACTCTGTTGTGGTCAAGTCAAGGTCATCTTTCAAGTCATAAATCATTTTGAAAACATCTGACAATGGAACAGTATGGCCACTGCAACTGTCCATAACCACGACGCGACTATTCGAATAGTTTGACAATCTGCAAAGGTGGTACACTTTCACCACAACATTTGACACATCTGTCAGGGATAACCCTGAATCATCATACTTGGTATGCGGATAATCAATCCTAACATTTCAATTACACACCCCAGCATAGGCACCTCCCCTATGAGTTTGGCCCCCCAGCCATGGCCATCTGCCATCCTGGGCAATGCACAGGTGGACATTCATCACGAGGTAGCCTCAGCTCAACCTCTTCCACAAGGCAACCCATACTAAGACATATAAACTTCCAGTCAAGCCCTATCCAACTCAGTTATTGTGGTTGTACGGTAAAATTGGAACGGTATCACATACGAAACCCAACCATCAGTTTTTATCAAAGTCTCATACATTTTGATCATCAATCGTTGTGTACCATAACACATGTCAAAACATTTCAATAGAATGAATCTTCATTCCAAGGTTTTCATAATAATTTTCACCAAGTATTCCCATCTAAAGTAATCAAGTTTAGTTTAGCACTAGCCACTAGTATTGATGGTATCACAATTAGGGGGTGCTAATCAAGTATAAGTATCCAAGGCTAATTCTATGATCTTGATGGTATCCATCCTATTTTTCACTAATCACAATTCATTAACTAAGTAATAAGCTATAGTAAAGGGGAAAGCAAAGCTTGGAGTAAAACTGGGAATTGGTAAAGTTGCATCTCAAAGGTTTGCATATGGTATCTGTACAAGTTAGCTTGAATTGCTAAACTTGCATGGATAGCTTACACAGTGGGCTTTCCTTGCTAGTTGCAGTCGTTGAAGTTTTCTTCCTCTTCCTCGAAGTACTCCTCCTTATTGTAGCCTGGGTTGGTACTAGCGTCTATAAATGCACAAAACATACACAATCACCAAACAACACTTCACTACTTCTATTTAACACACAAAGGCTCACACTAGATGATCTTGCATCATCTCAATCATCATATGGAATATTAACATTTTCGTATTCGTCTTATTTTAGAAAAGTAATTTCTACTCATTTAAAATCCTTAAGATTTAATATTCTCCAATTAAAATAGGGGATCATATTGACACATGTCCTGACCACCTATTTCAATACTTGGGAATGTGATTTAAAATTCTGTTCATGCATTATAAGATTTAATATTACTATTTAATAATATTTAAGTGACTAGAAATACCTATATAGTATTTTTTATTACTAGTCCATTTTTAGTATCTGTAAAACCCAAATGTTTTTACATATTCAAGTAGAGCATGAAAATGTGATTTTTGAAAGTTAGAATCAACTCAAAAACATTTATGGTTGATTTTATAAAAATGTTTGAAGTGGTAAAAGTCTATGTCTTGTTATTTTTAGAATATGTGATCTATTGTTTCAATTGGTTTGAATCCAACAGCAGTGACTACATCTTTTCAATACATTTGTAACAAAATTGGAATCATACAATTTGGATCAGTACATCTCTTCGAATTGAATTTTGAATATATCTACTGAATAGGATTTTAATCTAATTAGCAAATATCTATTTAAATCGATGGGCTCTACGTGGGAAAAGAAATGGTCCGGCCCAACTGCGCAGCACGGGTGCAGCGGGCTGCTGACAGAATGGTCCCACACGTTAGTGACTAATTCTAACCAAAACGGTATCTATCAATCTCAGCCTTACGATTATAATGAAATCTACGGATGTGGTTCATCGTCTACGTCGAACAGCTCCGATGAGATTCTAAACCTAACACGGCGGTGGGGGTGGCTGGGAACTCACCAGGGATCTAGCTAGGGTCGGCGATGGGGCCCAATGGACTGGCCGACGACGGCGGGTCGATTGGCGTCTCGGCGGCTGCTGGGGTGGCTCCAATCGATGGCTTCATTCCTTTACTGCAGCGGCGGACTACGGCAAAATTCTGGCATCGTGGTGCTCGCCTTGAAGGGTCAGTGAGGTTCCTGGGTGAGTGGGGAGTTTGATGGTGTGCCGAATGAGGTCCGAGGTGGCCTCTATTTATACACCAGTGTTGGAGGCAAGGCAGCATGGTTGGCCTTCACCGGCGACGCTGCTACAGGTCGCGCTAAGCATGGCGGAGGGCATGGGTTGATGCGGGGGACTGCGGCGATTGTCACACGCGTGACGGCACTGCAAGGGGCGGTCTCAGTCAGTCGGGCGATGCCGGCCCTCTGTTTAGGTACGCAGGTGTTTGTCACTAAGTACGGTTGTCACGGGGCACATGACGGTGAACCATCATGTCTGGGAGGTCACTGGTGCCACGGCGGATGCGGATACGAGCGGAGAGAGTGAGGTGTGGCGTGTGTGGGCGAGGTGGTTGCAGCGCCCCGTCATGCTCTCGGCATGGCAGGGACTTAAATGGGCACAACAGTTCGAGCGTTTCCACTCCTCGCCATTGGTCAAGGGGTGGACAGGGGTGACGGTGAGGTCACGTCTAGCAGCTAGGTGTCATGGGAGAGGGCGGGGCGGCGTGCAGTGATTGGTTTGTGCTCGACCGGCATGGCATTCTCGATACGGGCATGCACTGGTCAATGTGGCGAGTGATGTTTATCCTATGCACGGCTAAGTACTGGGACGATCATGGGGGAGTAGTGGAGTGGAATTGAGCACATTTGATGATCAATTGATAGATCAAAACAGTAGATAGTTGTTGAGGTTGTACTCTGTCTGCTAAGTGTTCGACTAAATGTCCACATGAACTTTACTTTGGAAATTTTCAATGAATTTTGGTGAGTGATCTTGTCACATGCTTCTATGGTTGCTGGGAATTTCCAAGTGGTGTTGATTTGAGTGGTTTTTGAAAAGTGATGATCTATACACCTACACTTGATTCAATTGTGAAATGCCTATCAAATGGATTTAAAAATAGTTTCTTCAATTTTGTAAAGTTTGCTTGGGTTCACTTTTACTTGGTCTAGCAAGGGGTGAAAAGATGTAGAGTTGTTTCTGTTGGTAATCTTTTACTAGAGACATCCAAAGTGGTCTAGTGGTTAATTTTTGCCAAAATGACCATATGATCATATGATCCATATTTGACTTTCTTTTCATTTGATTTTTCTTGGAAATGATCTAGATGATGTGGTAATCCTTTTTAAACTAATCCTCATTATTGGTAGCACTCAAATATGGAAATTGCAAGCATTCATACATTAATACCAATCACACATGCATTCATATCAAGTTTAATAATAAAAGTTTTTGTTAACCCTAAACTTGGGTGATTAGATCTAGATAAGCTTGTTTAATATTTTTGAGGTGTTACATTACATGAGTTTTCTTTTTTGTTATTTTTATGATTAGCCTTTTTAAGAGCGCCTTTTCCCCTCTCTATCGCTAATAATTGTGTTTTTGCCAAAAAAGGTAGCGAATTTTGAGAAGCTTCTCTCTTCATTCATTGTTCCTTTTAGCCCTTGTTTTCCCCAATCTGGTATCAAATATAGAGCAGAAAATCTAACCAGCACCATAAATAAATTCAGTAAACAGAGCAGATGTAGATAAAGCAGCTAATATAGGTTATATAGTACGGTACTTAACGAGGTTCGACAATTAGGCTGCTCAGCAGCAGCAGAGGACAAGTTCAACATAGACATGACAAAAAAAGCTGCTTTACAGCAGTAGCACAAGATCAGTGGCCCCTCATGGCCTCCGCCTCCTCCCTTTGGCGCCTCCTCCATTTCTTGCTGCCTAGTCCCTTAACCTTGGGCACCTTGGACTTGATCGGGAGAATGCGACCCTCCTCAATGGCCACCTTTTGGAGCTTGTGGAGGTGAAGGCCGAGCACCTGGTGCTTGGCTCTGAAGTCATGGGCGTTCATGGACTCACTACAGGTCCACACGTCCTCTGCATGCTTCACGAGGGAGTTGAAGTTGGTGGCGCGGAGCCTCCTGATGGTACAAAAGGGGCACATGTAGACATTGCTGGCGAAGAAGTTGTAGTACTGGCTGGACTTCAGCCTCCTCAGCACATGACGACTTTTGGTGTCCTTGGACTCGTCATCGCTGTAGACGTCGCTACTATCCTCATGTTTGAAAAAATAGTAGAGTGCAATAAGGACATGATTGAGATACTTTGATTATCGGGATTGATTATTTTCATAAATTAACCGATTGAGATCCCCTAATTATTCCCCAAATCTCAAACCAAATCGAATAATGATCCCAACTACAAACAGGGGGACTCAAATCAGAATAGGGGGATTCATCAAAATACGAGATCTAACACAAGAGGATTAGCTACTGTAAAAATACGAACAGCTGAACCCTAATAACATATGATCTAGCATCCAATGATGGGAATGGGGGAAAAATAAGGGAAGGGGAGAAAACCTTGGTTACCTCCGACCATGGGTCAGCGATGCTGGTGTCGTAGGGGTTCTCTGGCCTTATGTAATCAACCTCCTCGTACGGGTCCTAGCCGAGCGGGATCTCCCCGAGACCGGCGGGGGCCTCCTCGCCGGCAGCTACGGCGGATGCTGGGACGGGGACGGCGACTGCCTTTGATGCCTAGATGGGGGCCTGTAGAAGGGCCTCCTCGCCAACAACCTTGGAGGCGCCGATGGCCACCTCGCCGTTCTTCTCCATCGCCGGCACGGTTGGGGTTTTATTGGGGGTTTGCAGAAGGTGATGGGACAGTGGAGAAGGTTGAGTGAGCGAGTGAGTGATGAGTGAGAGTGAGGAGGCCTTTATTAAAGGAGAAGGGAAGCGACGTTTCGTTGCACCACTGTGCACCGCATAACAGCATATGCTACTGCACCGTGCACGGCCACACGTGTCCGCCACCACCCCGTGCACCGCACACGCGTACCGTGAGTCACGTTTTTCCCTCGTGTCTAACCCTGACAAATTAGTTGTGCTCAGTTTTTCCCTCGAGTGTAAAACTCGCAGTTTGGTTGTACTCAGTTTTGCCTTCTAGTACTAACACTGCCGTGTGCAATATACTCAGTTTTACCCTCCGGTGGCTGGTCAACACAGAGTCAACGAATAGGTTTTAGCTAGCTAATTGAGTCATTTTATGCACAACAAATTCAAAAAGATCAAAACATAGTGGCATCTACCCAGGAAGTCTTATTATGTGACCTGCCACCATAGGAAATGTATATAAATCAAGTTTTAACCTAAATCACCACTTCTCAAATCACCTACTCTCTATGAAGGTTCATGGCTTTCTACTCAATCCTCTTCCCAAAACATCCCTCCCCAAAACATAGTTTGTCTGAATGAGGCAATAATTGTCAAACTGGTGTATATTTGAATTGCATATAGTTTGATGTATGCCAAGATGTTTTTTATTGTATAAAAGACACATTTTCCATTTTTTAAATCTATTTTCTATTTTGTTTTTGAATCCCTTTATCAGTCTTGCCCTTGGTGTTTAAGTTCTACTCAGTTTTTCCCTTGGTTCTTAACTTCTACTCAGTTTTCCCCTCTCTTGGTCACAATCTCTCACACATGTGCTCATCTTAGCTGCTACGCTCTGATTGGTTGAGACAGTTATCACGCGGATCGTGCCCACCAATCGTTGATCCTCTGAGATCTAGCGGACATGATAACCCCTATATCTATCGAGAGGGTGCCCCTCTATCCATGCAAAATAACGAGTTTGCCACCGGTACTTTAACTCCATAAACAAATGAACTTGAATATAATTTGAAGGGAACGTGTTCAAATGTGTATAATTTGTGCATTACATTCCACTCTATGAAAATGATAATATTTCAAGATTGTCTTAGTATAACATTATCACGTATTAAGTGTGATTTCAAAGAGTTTAAAGGTGTATAATTTTCGTATATGCAAGTTTATGCACTATATTTCACTCCATGGAAATGATAATCTCTCAAGATTTTATTAGAACAACATTATCATGTCTGAAGTGCGATTTCAAAGAGTTCAAAGGTGTATAAACTTCGTATATGCAAGTTTATGCATTATATTCCACTCTATGAAAATGGGGGAGAAAATAATAATCTCCCAAATATTTGTTAACACATCATTATCACGTATTAAGTGCTATCTAAAAGTGTTCAAAGGTTTACAATTTTCGCATATGCAAGTTTGTGCATTACATTCCACTCTATGAAAATGATGATCTTTCAAGATTTTCTTAGCACAACATTATCACGTGTTAAGTGCGATTTCAAAGAGTTCAAAGGTGTATAATTTTTGTATACGCAAGTTTATGCATTATATTTCACTCCATGGAAATGATAATCTCTCAAGATTTTATTAGCACAACATTAACATGTCCTAAGTGCGATTTCAAAGAGTTCAAAGCTGTATAAACTTCGTATATGCAAGTTTATGCAATACATTCCACTCTATAAAAATGGGCGAGAAAATAATAATCTCTCAAAAAATTGTTAGCACATCATTATCACGTACTAAGTGCGATTTAAAAGTGTTCAAAGCTTTATAATTTTCACATATGCAAGTTTATGCATTACATTCCACTCTATGAAAATGATAATCTGTCAAGATTTTCTTAGCACAACATTATCACATATTAAGTGTGATTTCAAAGAGTTCAAAGGTGTATAATTTTTGTATACGCAAGTTTATGCATTATATCACTCCATGGAAATGATAATCTCTCAAGATTTTATTAGCACAACATTATCATGTCCTAAGTGCGATTTCAAAGAGTTCAAAGGTTATAATTTTCGTATATGCCTTACATTTCACTCTATGAAAATGAAGCTAGACAAAGAGCCGTCGTCACCGGAGAAGAAGAAGAAAGGGGAGGCAACGACATGGGTGCGGGGCTAACTCGGGGTCCCATCTTTTAATGCCAACCTAGGTATGCTATGGGTCCAGCGCTCACATGGATAAGTTGTGGGTCCGGTGCTCGCGTGGATAAGCTATGGGTCCGATGTTGGTCTGGATAAGTTGAGAGAGGTGTCCACTACAGGAACCGACTGAACATGGCCCCACTTGTTAGCATGTAACCGCAAGGGTCCACTACGGGATACAACAGAACGCGGCCCTACTCGTCAGCAAGTAATGGCGAGGGTCCACTATGGGACCCGACTTAACGTGGCCCCACTTGTCAGCACCTAACAGCAAGGCTGATGGACGGCGAGTTTCAGACCATCTGAGAGTTTTGTACAAGGAGATGGGCAAAGGGGAGAAAAAGTTAAGCGGGTGGGAAAAACTGAGTACAACTAACGAACCGAGGGTACGAAAATAGAAATCCCTTTTATAAAGTAGTTGATTTATTTTTGTATGCAAAAATGATTTTTATTCAGTTTTAGGACTTCTCCTTATTTTACTAACCTTCAATTAGAGTTTTAGTGTCCTTAATATTTATTTGTAATTTTATAACTTAAACAAGTAAGGTTATATTTTTCTTAGTTAGATATTATTTTTGTGATCTTTTTGATATATTATACATGTTTTTAGGATTTTTCTATATTTTTGTAGAGCTTAGTTAATTCCATGGGTATATTTGTAAATAGATATTTTAAATAAGTCATATTTCAAAACATTGGCCTGGCCCACTGGGCTGGCCCGGCCCGACTCGACCCACTTGGGCTGGTCAAACCCCTATGGCCGTACTAGGCTGGCACGCGGCCCAGTACCCCTCACTTGCTTCCTCTTCTCTCCTCTCTCTCGTGACGCTCACCTCTCTGAGACGGCCTGATGTTGCCGCCGTTGTTGCGCTTGATTCCGACTATTCCTCCCATGGTCGCCACAGCCGTGGCATGGCACGGGTTGCAGCGCCCCCTAGGGTGCTCCCCGTGCTGCCGCGCACCTTGCCGTCACCGGCCTCCTCCTATGCTTCGGCTTCAATATATTAGCGAGGACCTCGAGTAAGTTCACCTCTCTTACCTCTCTAGTTCTATGCTTCTCTCTGTCCCATGACATGTGATTGCCACCCTGCACTCCCCATTAGGGTTCATCCCTAATTTCTAGGGTTCATCCAATGTAGTGATAATTAACAGAGCCTCTTGGGTTAGTTTCTTGTGCAACCTCCTTACTGATGACTTATTGATGATGGGTGGCTATACTCTGTTGCACATCTTCCTGGTACTCATTTAACTATTAGACAACATTTCTAGGGTTGCCTAGTTGGGTTTAATGTTAAAACAATGGTTAATAATGCTTACTTTATTCTCTGAGGTGATTATTGGGATGCTCTAGGATAGAATGATTCCTACTGTTTGTAGGAAAGTGATTTCTTTTGGTTTCTGAAATCTTACATTATTTGACCTGGTGATAACCAGTGTTGACATCTGTTGTTCTTTTTAAATGAAGAGAATTAATGATTCCTACAATCTTTTAGGAAGATGATTGTTTGTGATTAAGAGGATGTGCTACCCTCTAATGGGAATTGCCATGTATGCTTATAGTTGTGATTTATTGCTATTTAGTTAATACTAGATCCCCGAGTTAGTTATGTTGGTCTAAGACCTTTCTTTGTAAGAACATATGTTCTAAACTTGCTGTACTATATATACCGTGCATGCTTGACTTGATGATTTGAGAAATTGCTGAGTTACTGTTACTTATGAACAGGCAACCGATACACTTATTTGATTCCTAGGTTTCCTAAATCTCTATTTCCTAGGTTATTGTTGTGGGGCCTCCAAGGCTTTGGAGACTGCACAATAGAATCGGGTTACAGGAATGTATTGGAAATGATTCATTTGTCTCTGAAGTAGCATCGGAGGCCTTGGTTTCATATGAAATGGCTTTTGTTAGTGTAGCTGCCATTGTGGTGCCTTTAATCAGAGTGTGCACAATGGTTTTCAAGCTAACATGATTTGTTGCTAGCTATGTCAGTGGAATAAGAACTCCTATGTCTTTTCCCTAATACTCAATGATGAACCTTACATACCAACTGTATGCATGACTGAGAGTAATTTTCTCCCACAAAAACTCCTTTATTTAAAGTAATATGGAGAAAGTCTTAAGCTGGTCTTAGGGATCAACCCGTTGACTGTTGTGTAGCTGCTGCTACCATGGAGTTGTTCTTGTGGTCTTATTGTTGATCATGAGCAGCTATTGCTGCCCCTGGTCATCCTTGTTACCTTCCTCTATTTCCCCCTGGCGATTAGCTTATGATGTTCCTGCTCATCACCTAGTGACGTGGGCATACCTTACAGGTACTCGAGCTTGGCATATACGGTCCAAACTGGTAGAAGCCCATGGTGTTACCAGGGGCCAATCAGAAATTCGGGTGACCGAAGGAGACTCCGACTGCTTGCGACACACGACAAGCTCAAAGATAGAAAGTTTAAAGGGACGAACCCTAACTTGTAACCGACACGACCTGCTACCTGAGACCTAGCCTATCTATATAAAGTCTAGAAGGGGCGGTGAGGTGGACAATCACAACCCTAGTTTCCATACCATCGCCAGATTGCATCTGTGCACCCCCTCTAACTTTCAACTCACTCGATAATTCCAAGAGCAGACAAGCAGGAGTAGGGTCCTCTACGAGGCCTGAACCTGGGTAAACCTTGCGTCCCTCTGTGCTTGTTTGCTAGCTGGTTGATGCCTCCAGCGCTCCCTCCTGCTCCAAAACTCAAGTCCATAACAATGGGCATTGATGAGTTTAACCCTCGTCAATTGGCGCCGTCTGTGGGAATGGGAGTGTTGATGTTGCGACTTCCTCGGCCCCATCAACTACGATCTGCAACTCCGCAACAGCGGAGATTCGCCTCCTCTTTGGTGCCTTCGACTTCACCGTCCACACGCCAGCCACTCTCCCGTCTCTCGAGTCCGTGGGCGAAGGGATCGGCCTGGCGATCGGGAGCTTATGCTTCCAAGTTGGTCAGGTGGGCACACTTCGCCTCCCTCACTAGCCTAAGGTTCCCGTGATTTCTCAAGCATCGTGGTTTCCACCACTGATTCGAACCCTTAGCGAACTCGACGCCCCGACAATAGTCGGGAATACGATCGGCGATAGCAGTCATGGATCTGATCTGGGCGATCTGGCCATGGAAGATGGGGCCTACGGCTCCGGATCTGAAAGTTGCGGAAGCAACAACTTCCCCAAACACTACATGTGTGTCGTCGCCAACACATGCGAGAACGGCAGCACTTGGGATAACACCACTACTGGCGGTGGTATCCCAGTCGTGAACGGTGGTCCCCCCAACGGAGCACCCACCAACAATGGGATGGAGGGAGATCCACATCTCATGGCGAATGAGCGTACCGAAGAGCGCGTGCTGATCAAGCTCAATGACAACGAGTGGGCCCGCTATCTAGAAGCCCTGCGGGGTAATCCCCTGCCCCCAAACTCATCGCAAGACATGCTGATGGGTTAGCATTGGCTGCTCAAGGAAGAATACAAGCGCCAACAACAAGTGATCACACAGCTCGATGCACGCAGAAAGGCGGCGGACGAGTCGAGCCTTTGGTGGGCTCAGCTCTCTTCCATGGGAGGATCCTCCTCTAAGGGCATTGACCATGTGGCCGGCAAGAGGCATTCTCGAGTAGCCCACATCACTGACAACTAGCAATAAGAGGCTGCACGAGTCCTCAACTTCTCATCCATGACGGTGGATACACGGGGCAATGTGCTCCCAAAGACACCGTAAATAGCAGTGACAGTGGCCACCATGTACCTCCTCAACAACTAGCCATCGGCTGGGGATCCGCGAGCTACCATGAACCAATCTACGTTCGCGGGCTTGGGGTTAGTCGAAGCGGCCCTCACCAAGGATCTAGCACAGAAGTCGAGAAAAACAAAGCTCTGGCCAAGCGATACTCGTCGCCCTCCTCCAGCGATGACATCCACGACTTGTCGCGGCAACACGACTACGACTACGATGCGCGTGATGACATCATGCAGCGCAAGGTCGACAAGATGCGTGCGAGGCATGCCCGTTCGACTTACTTAGAAGATGATAGGATAGAGCTCTGCGGCGCCAGCTGCTTCAGCAGAGCCATCAGGCAGAATCAAATGCCAAAGGGGTTCAAACTCCCATCGGAGAACCCGAAATTCGATGGCCTGCAGGACCCGAAGATCTGGCTAGAGGATCACATCTCCTCCATCAGGCTACACGGAGGAACCACGAGCACGACAACGCAATGCCTCTAGCTACAGCTGCAAGGTGCCGCCCATGCGTGGCTCAACAACCTCCCGCGCGGATCAATTCGTAGCTGGGAAGAGCTAGTCTATAGCTTCATGCGAAACTTCATGGGCACTAACAAAAGGCCCGCATCAATCGAAAAACTAAGAGGGTGCTACCAGAAGTCTAGCGAGTTGTTGCGCTCATACATCCAGAGATGGTCTATCATTAAAAACTCTACAGAAGACATCTCTGAGGACCGTGCAATCGACGCGTTCAATGGCGGCGTGCGGCTTAGAGAGCTCAGGGAGGAGCTGGGCCGCTCGAAGCCCAAGACAATCGACCAACTGATGGAGATCGCGAATAGGTGGGCCAATGGAGAGGACTCGGTAAAAAACCGTGCCCACTCTGACGATGACGATGACCTCGGCCGCAGGCGCGACCACCGAGGAAAACATCGAATGCGCGGTTACGAGGACCACAAGGAGGTCTCCATGGTCGCGGCTGGCTACGCCGACAAACATGACGACAACAACCACAACATCAGATAAGACAGCGGTGGATACCGTGACAGCGGAAAAACCACACAAGTGTGGCAACACCGCACTCGCAATGAGGCACCTAGGACATCTATCCAGGACAAATTTTCTAGACTGTGCAACATTCACTTCTACATAGACAAGCATGATGGCAAGAAAAAGTCCAGCCACCTTCTAAAGGACTACCACGAGTTCCTCAAACTCCATGAAGGCCTGGCCTAGATGAATCGTGATGCGATAAACCAGGGCTATGGAGCCGCCCCGGGCGCTGTGGCTCATGGAGCACCTCCACCACCACCCGGACCGCCACCACCCGCAACTGCGCCAGTCCAGAACCATGGAGGCGAGCCATACCCGCGAGTGCTGGGGAACATGGGGATGATCCAAAAAGGATGCCCCTCAAATCGAGTGCAGAAAGCAATCACTCGCCAAGTCAATCTGGGGATGAATTCTCCACCCTCCACCACTGAGTACCTCAATGGAAGAGAGTTCTGCATTACCTTCGACAAGCACGATCATCCGCTCCAAGTACCTTGACCAGGCCACTGTCCCTTGGTGCTCGAGGCACAGATCGAAGGCTTCGAGATGAGTCGCGTCTTCATGGATGGCGGAAGCGGCATTAACCTCATGTTCACAAGTACCTTGCGTGCAATGCGGATCCCTCTGACATGTCTAGAAGTTTCAGACACGGCCTTCCATGGAATCGTCCTAGGGAAAGGTGTATACCCCCTAGGTAAGATAAGCCTCGACGTCATCTTCGGCATGCCGGTAAACTTTCGGCGAGAGCACATTGAATTCGAAGTCATCGACTGGCCCTCACAATACCACTACATCCTTGGACGTGTCGCGTTCGCAAGGTTCATGGACGTACCACACTACGCCTACCTGCAGATGAAGATGTCAAGCCTTAACAGCATTATCATAGTCAACGAAAGCTTCGAGAGATCCGATAGCTATGATAGGGAATTCAACAAAATTTCCCAATCTTTCGGCATGCAAGAAGAACTCGTGAGGTTGAAGGAGTCAACAGACAACAGTCGACCTCCCCTTAGCAAGCCAAGCTCACCCAACCAATCCTTCGACACGTCAGTGCACACCAAGCCAGTTCAGGTCCACCCAACGAACCCAACCAAGACGGCCCTCATCACCAACAACTTGAGTCCTGCATAGGAACTCGCGCTTGTCGAATTCCTCCGTGAGCGCTGGGAAATCTTCGCCTAGTGTCCATCGGTTATGCGAGGATTTCCTAGGGAATTCGCCGAGCACTCACTCAACGTGAATCCTGAAGAAGGGCCAGTCAAACAAACAATACGGCGAATGTCTGAACCAATGGCAGAAGCGGTCGGTATGGAAGTTAATAGACTCCTCGACGCTAATTTCATATGCAAGATCAAGGAAAGCACCTGGGTAGAAAACCCCGTGCTTGTTCCTAAAAAGACACGGATATCCTACGGATGTGCGTGGACACCACCTCCCTAAATAAGCATTGCCCGAAGGACCACTTCCCGTTGCCACGGATCGATCAGATTCGAATGAAGGAGGAAGACTAGGAGACCAGGAGAATCATTAGGCTATCATCAGATTCGAATGAAGGAGGAAGACTAGGAGAAAACGGTGTTCATCACGCCCTTTGGTGTCTTTTGCTACACAACGATGCCCGTCGGGCTGAAAAACGCAGGAGACACCTACCAGCGGTGTATGCATGCCTGCCTCAAGAGCCATCTTGTTCGCAACATCCAAGTCTACATCGACGACATCATCGTCAAAACCAAGGAGGAAGCCTCGTTACTCGACGATCTCCACGAGACCTTCGCTAACCTCGATCGCTATCGGATCAAGCTAAATCTAGAAAAATGCGCCTTCGGCATACCATCTGGGCAATTGCTCAGGTACCTCATCTCCGCGAGAGGGATCGAGGCCAACCCAAAGAAAATAAAAGCCATACTGGCTACGGAGAAGATGAAGAACATAAAAGGCGTCCAGTAGCTGGCTAGGCAAATCGCGGCGCTCAGTCGATTCATCAGTCGGATGGGCGAAAAGGCACTACCCTTCTACCAACTTTTCTGCAAGGCTAACAAATTCAAGTGGACAGGCAAAGCACAAGAAGCATTCGAGGACCTCAAACATCTATTGTCTACCTCGCCGGTGTTGGTGACACCTCGCAAAAAAGGAGCCTCTACTACTATACATCTCCGCCACCAACCAGGTGGTTAACACTGTGCTCGTAGTGGAACGAGCCGAAAAAAACAAAGTCCACGGGGTGCAGCGCCCAGTCTATTACCTCAGCGAGGTCTTGACACCAACTAAACAGCGGTACACACAGCTAAGCGACTGCGCCAATACTTCCAGGAGCACCCAATCATAGTGGTGAACGACGCCCCGCTAGGGCACATACTCAATAACCCTGATGCCACTAGACGAGTCGCGCTTTGGGGGATAGAAATATCTCCACGAGACATCACATATGAAAAGCTAGACATGATAAAGTCGCAAGTTCTCCCGGACTTCCTCATGCACTGGATGGAAAACTAGCTCCCTGACAACCCAGACATGTCCTATCTATGGACAATGCACTTCGATGGGTCCAAGCGCAAGGAGGGAGCTGGCGCGGGCGTCATACTAACATCGCCCGAAGGTGACAAGATGAGGTATGTTCTGCGAATGCAGTTCACCGCCTCCAACAATGAAGCTGAATACGAAGCCCTACTCCATGGGATGCGTATGGCAAAAGCCTGCGGCGCGAAGAGACTCGTAATCTACGGTGACTACAGACTGGTGGTCGAGCAAACAATGAACGAGTGTGATGCTCTGAGTGACAACATGATCGCTTACCGCGACCTGACATAGGTACAATTACTCGGATGCTTATGATTTGCTACCCTATGCTAAGTAAAAGGATTACGGCCCATGAAGATTCCAAATGATGGCCCAAGGATGCAACCGACAAAGACTTTGATTGTATTAGGAAAGAGACTATGAACCGACACTGTGCTGGTATTGTAATTACGCGTGTATGAAACCTATCCGCATACAGATTTGAGACCTGACCTATTATATATAGGGCGGGAGAAGCCCAGGCGAGGGTACCGAAATCTAGAAGACAACTTGTAATAGTGCGATTTCTCCAATATTCAGGTGACTTTGACTTTATTGTTTTCCTGACATCTGACGAAATCCCCAGTGTTCTCTTTCCCGCAAAACCCTAAGTCCATCACCATGGGCATTGCCGAGGTTACCCCTCGTCAATTGGGGCCGTCTGTGGGAAACCTGAACGCTGGAACCATGGGATTCGGCGGACCGCTCTCCACCAAGCATCACCTCGACGAAAGCAGTTCCACACCCGCCCACCCCTATATTGGTACCTGCCGATTTCAATGGCCGATCCGATCTAATCGTCGGAAGCTTTAACTTCCAAGTAGAAGACCCACGAGAATCACACCCTTTGGCCCTGATCATGTCAGAACCGTCGGCGGAAAAATTTACGCCTACGGCGGTATCAGAATCTTCCGTCGGGTCCTCCATGGATGCCACAACACAGATTGAAGCAGGCGAAGAAAGCAAGCAAATTGATATGGATATGGGGGACCTTGATGGTCTTTACGACAATCTCTCCTTCGGATCAGACCCACAGCTAACCCCACCACACGAATCAATCTCGGAAAATTCCGAACCCGAAGAAAGCAGCGAAAGCATCGACTTCGGAATAAGGATGGCGAAGATTTACCCAAAACTACAATCTTAGAATACTAACAACGCATCCCACAGAGCAGAAGATAACGTCACCAACCCACGCATAACACACCACCAAGTGTGCATGGTCAATGGGAACACCTCAACACCGCGCGACTCTAACAGTAACCCTATCCTCGACCCAATGATATTTTATCAGATGACAATGCAGGAAATCACAGGAATGAAGGGGACCACGGAAAAGAAGGAGAAACGGCGGATAACCGCATAGTCCAAGGAAGAGGACGAGAGCCACACGAAGGAGAGAGGCGAACTCTTCGGCTACCTGCAACGGCATGGCAAAGGTCCAGGGAAGCAATTTTGGGGGCAGTCCCGATGATAGCAGATGCTTCACACGAGGATCTATTAGCATATCAATATCTGCTTCATCACGAGAAGAGAGATTTGCTTAGGATGCAAAGGCAACTCGACGAAAGAAAGAGATTAGCCGACGAATCCAGTTTACGACGGGCACAGTTAAGCTCCACCCGAGGATCAAGGAGCATAACAAGAGGAGCACCATCGGGAAGAAGAACATCTCAATTTGTGAATATCCCTGAAGCAAAGAGAGGAAGACTCATCCGTGATCTGGATCTATCGTTTATGTCGATCGATCAAGCTAGAAACCTCAAGGCAAAAATGGCCCAAGTAGCCATCATGGCCGCGCAAACATATCTACTAGCAACTCAGCCCACACCCGATGATCCCCGTGCGGCCCTCCACCACCTCACCTTGATGAACCTTGGCATGGTGGGAGCCTCCCTCACAAAAATAGAGCAAGGGACCATGCGACAGCTCGATAGATCTCCACACCATCACAGCAGTCCTCGGCAAGTGGGACACACCCGACAATCTCGATCGCCACACCAGGCACATCTCGTAGCACCCGGTCCATGAAGTAGCACAACAAACGACAACACGCAACATAGGAACGATGGATCAAGGGACAAAGACCACAGCCGATGATACCATGATGAACACAACAAAGACGATTACGAACTATGTGGGGCCAGCTATTTTACTCAGAGGATTCGCAAAACCTCAATGCCTAAGGACTTCAAACTTCCGCATGATCGCCACAAGTACGACAGACTCCAGGAACCCGAAGCATGGTTAGCAGATTATTTGGCTATTGTCAAATTGCAAGGTGGCTCCACAGTTACCGCGATGGAAATTTTACAACTACACCTCACCGGCGCTGCAGGATCATGGCTTAGAAAGCTACCCGAAGATTCCATCGGCAGCTGGAACTACCTGGAAGATAAGTTCATCCGGCACTTCCAATCCACATTTAAACGACCAACATCCTTGGAACAGTTGTGAGCATGCAAACAAAATCTGGGGAATCAATAAGATCATCCATCCAACGATGGAATATCATCAAAAAATCAGCTGAGTCCATATCCGATGAAAGGGCCATCGACGCCTTCAACGACGGCCTCCGCTGATGAGAATTCATAGAAGAGCTAGGATGGGTTAAACCCAAAACAATCTCACAGCTAATGGAAATAGCAAATCGCTAGGCTGATGGGGAGGATGCGCTGCATAATAAGCGCACGCGATCACCCGAAGAAGACAGGGATAAACGTGGCAATGACAGAAGGAGGAGGAACAACGATGGAAACACGGGACCAAGTTATATTGCAGCTGGTTTTTAAGGTGAAGGTAACAACAGAAGCAACGACTACAATGGCGGGTACCGCTAGAATAAGGAAGACGTCGGAGGAAGCCAGTCAGCATAGTGGTATCAACCAAGAGCACGAGACCCACCCATGACCATGATGCAAATGTTGGAAGGACCCTACAATATGCACTTTTACGTCGACTCAGCAGGCAGGTGACAATCTAACCATCTTTTGAGAAACGGTCGAACATTCTTGAAGATGCAGGAGCTATGTAATGCAAAAGCAACTGAAGTGGCAAACCGAGGATATGCATCTACACCTGGTACATTAGCCATCGGCGCACCACCACCACCACCAATGGCACAACCACAAAACACAAATGATCAAAACAATGAGTACCCTAGGTCAAAAGGAGCAATGTCCATGAATCAGAAAGGGCGTCCATCCAACAAAGCCTAGAAGCTCATTACAAGGAAAATTAATATGGCGGAAACAACAACATCAACCACACCCAAATATCTCCATTGGTCCGAACAAGAAATCACATTTCGTAGAGCCAATCAGCCGCTTCGAGTCCCACCGACCAGGTCACTCAACCTTGATAGTCGAAGCTCAAATCGGCGGGTTTGATATGAGCAAAGTCTTCATGAACGCAAGAAGCAGCATCAATCGGATCTACACAAAAACGTTACAAACAATGGGCTACCCCCTGGACAATCTTGCGCCAACAGAAACATCTTTCCACGGAATAGTACCAGGTAAAGCCGAAATTCCTTTAGGCAAAATATTTCTTGACGTTGTTTTTGTTCCAAAGTAAATTGCAGGCGAAAAAACTCGAATTCAAAGTTATGGACTGGCCATCACAGTATCACGTGATCCTGGGGCGAACAGCCTTCGCACGTCTCATGGCAGTTCCGCATTTTGCGTAGCTAGTCATGAAAATGCCAGCACCAAAAGGAATCATCACGGTAAAAGGAAGCTTCACACAAGCCGACAGTTGGGAGTTCAACAAAATTTCGGAATCTTTCGGGATGGCAACAGAGTTCGAACAACTCAAAACTTCAGCAATTGCAGAACCACTGGAAGTAGCACGTGTCAATCCCGATCAGGCCTTTGACATCGCAAAAGACACAAAAGAAGTACATATCCACCCCGTCGACCCGACAAAAACAACATTTGTGGCTTCCAATCTTGATCCCGCATAGGAAAGCACGCTCATTGAGTTCCTCCGTGAGCACTGGGAGATTTTCGCATGGCTACCTTCTGACATGCCGGGAATTCCCAGGGAACTCGTTGAGCACGCATCAAATTTGGATCCAAAGGCGAAGCCAGTAAAGCAACCGCTTCGTCGCTTCGCCGAACCAAAGCGTAAAGTCGTTGGAAAGGAGCTCCATCGCCTTACTGATGCCAAATCAAAGAACTAACAAAAGCAGAGTGGGTCGCAAATCCAATATGTGTCCCAAATAAAAATACTACAGAACTTCGGATGTGCATCGACTTTACCGCACTAAACAAAAATTGTCGAAAAGATCACTTACCATTGCCGCTAATCGACCAAATAATCGATGCAACCGCAGGATGTGAACGTCTTTCTTTCTTGGATGCTTACTCAGGGTACCACCAGATTAGGATGAAGGAAGAAGATCAGGAGAAAAAGGCGTTTATCATGCCTTATGGTGTATTCTGCTACACAACAATGCCCTTTGGACTCAAGAACGCTAGAGCAACATATCAGCGGATGATGCAGAAGTGCTTAGGAAGTCAAATAGGCAAAAACGTACAAGTGTATATCAATGATGTTACAGTTACAACAAGAACAGGATCTACGCTCATCAAGGACCTCGAAGAAACATTCAAAAATTTCGACAAGTTTAGCATCAAACTGAACCCGAAAAAATGCTCCTTTGGAGTCCTGGCAGGGCAACTCCTCAAATATTTGGTGTCAGCCAGTGGAATCGAGGCTAATCCTGGGAAAATACAATAAATCCTAACGATGAAGAAGCCAAAAAATCTACGTGGCGTACAACAGCTGGCAGGTCGAGTAGGGGCACTCTGTCATTTCATTACAAGGTCAGGAGAAAAAGCGCTGCCATTTTACACCCTCATGAGGAAATCGGAAAAATTCAAATGGAAAAAAGAAGCTCAGTGTGCCTTTAAAGATCTTAAAAGGACTCTTTCGACATCTCCTATCATCGTGTCGCCAAAAGAGAAAGAGCCTTTACTACTTTATATCGCTACCACAAATCAGGTGGTCATCATGGTCTTGGTCATGGAGAGACATGAAGAAAGGAAAACCCATGGTGTGAAGAGGCCAGACTACTTCCTAAGCGAGGTCTTATCACCATCCAAACAAAGGTACTCGCATTACCAAAAACTAGCATATGGGGTATTTATGACAGGACGAAAACTAGGCCATTATTTTTTGGAACATCCAATAATAGTGATCAATGAAGCACATTTGTCAAGCATCCTCAACAATCCAGAAGCAACTGGGCGTGTCTCTCTATGGGGCATCGAATTATCCCCTTGAGATATCACATATGAGAAGCGTAAAGCAATCAAGTCGCAAGTTCTATCGGATTTCATCATAGAATGGATAGAGCTGCAATGTGCAGGTCCACCAGACCTTTCTAGTGCTTGGACAATGTACTTTGATGGATCAAAAAGAACGAAAGGGGCATGAGTAGGAGTCATACTAGTATCACCACCAAGGCGACAAAATGCGCTATATACTTCGGATGAGCTTTGTAAACGCATCCAATAACAAAGCTGAATACGAGGCTTTGTTGCACGGCATGCGAATGGCCAAAGCTTATGGTGCAACTCGCCTCAAAATCTTTGGAGATTCCAATCTTGTGGCATAGCAAGCAATGAACAAGTGCGACGCCATCAGCAAAAATATGATTTCTTACCGTGATCTATATGGCATTATGGAAGCTCAGTTTGATGGGTGCGAAGTATCGCACATAGGGAGAGGAAACAATGAAGAAGCCGACAATCTACCAAACATCGGATCCTTGTGCTTACCTATACCACTAGGAGTTTTTTGGGAAGAAATAACTCAGCGATCAATCAAAGCAAAAAGAGTCTCCGATATCGTAGCACCAAAAACAGGAAAAAAGAAAGATCCGCAAAAAGACTCGGGGGCTCCATTAGAAACCAAGAGTATAGAAGAGACCATCAAAGAAAAGGAGCAGGAAATTGGAGAGGTCATGTTAATTGAGCCCACCTAGATGCACCCGTATATAGCATATATCACTAAGGGAGAATTACCTGAAGATGTGATAGAAGCCCGGCGAATCACCTGAAGATCGAAGGCCTTTAGAATAATCAAAGGGGACCTATATATGAGGAGTATTTCAGGCATGTTGTAGCGTTGTGTAACACCCGAAGAAGGAAAAATCATACTCAAGGATACACATGAAGGAGCTTGTGGTCTGAAGGGAATATGCCCGAGAAGCAATAATAAAGTGGTTATTATCTTATTCCATGTTTATGATAAATGTTTATTTTGCATGCTATAATTGTATTGAACGGAAACATCAATACATGTGTGTTTAATAAACAAAAAGGGTTCCTAGTTATGCCTCTCTTATAGACTAGCTTGTTGATTAACAAGATGATCAAGGTTTCTTGATCATGGACTTTGGATGTTGTTAATAACGAGGTCACAACATTGGTGGAATGATGTGATGAACATTCATCCGAAGTATAGCATTACAATAAAAGTCATTATGTTTATATTGCTATAACATCATACAAAGTAATCTTTATCCTTAGACCATGAGATCATGTTACTTGCAAACACCGGAAGAGTATCTTGATAACATCAAACGTCACACCGTAACAGGGTGACTATAAAGATGGGTTCAGTGCTACGAAGGTGTTATGTTGAGGCTCATGGATCAAGAGTGGAATTTGTCAATCCCGATGACGGATAGATATACTCTGCGCCCTCTCGGTGATATCACATTAAGATAGCTTGCAAGCAAGTGATGTGATCACTAGAATGTTATATCACGGTAACGAGAAAAGAGTGCATGTTGGAAACGAGATCAAACTAGGTATGGAGATACCGATGATCGAATCTCGGACATGTAATATATCGCGAGACAAAGGGATTTAGTTACTAGTGTTAAAGGTTCTCACGATCACAGAAGTCATCGTTGAACGTGTAGGAGTCAGTATGGATCTCCAGGTCCCGCTGCTGATTATTGATCGGAGAGGGGTCTCGATAATGTCTGCATTATTCACGAACCGTAGGGTGACACACTTAAGGGATACTGACACCATTTGGAGCAAATATGTTTCACATAAAGATTTAAGAAAGCGCTGGAATTATTTCAATAGACACCGAAACTGTTTCGGGTGAAATTGCTGAAATTGGTTCTACATGTAATATTGAAATGTTGTAGGGGGTTTTATGTGAATGTTTGTTAATTAAAGTAATTTAAAAAATTCTGAATAAAAATAATAAAAGAGTTTTATTAAATGGGAGAGCATTAAATTTGGAGAAATTTAATGCATTTAAAGTGGAATGTGAAGAGGCATTTTAATGGGAGAGCATTAAAAGGGAATGTGAAGAGGCATTTTAATGTGGAGGGGTTACCACCACATGAATGGAGGAGGTGAAGAGGCACCTCCTCCATGCGCCGTCCATGAAGGAGGGGCACCCCCGTCCTCCTATAAAAGGCCACCCTCTCCTCACTTCTCACACACACCTCCTTGTGAAGGATCTCTCTGCCCCTCTAGTATTATTCCCCCATGGTCTCGGATTAGCGATATACATGTTCCCGGTGGCTTTATCTGGAAAGGAGTTGCTGCTTCCGCTGCTTTGTTGGAGCGAGGGACGGAGGTTGTCGGGGTACCGGACGTGTGTGCCATCACGGATGCACCGCTGCTTTGCGGTGCTGGACTTGGTGGTGCTGGAGCTGGATCTGATGGACGTGCTGGAGCCGGACCTGCTGGACTTCCTCACAATATTGAGATCGGCAAGTGTACGACTACCTCAACCACGAGTTCCTACTCGTTAACAAAACTCGTTAACTTCGAGGGTATGTTCTCGTTGGATGTATGTCCACCCGTTGCTTTGTACCTAGTAGATAGATCTTGGCGTGTAGTTCACATCGTAGGAAATTTTTTGTTTTCTCTGCTGCGGACCCAACAGTGGTATCAGAGCCTGATCTATTCGTAGGTGCTTTTCACGGGTAGTACACATATGTTTATATGTGGGCGATGATGATCATGTTATTGCATCTTCTATGTATTTTGGATATTGGAGGCATAGTGGGATGGAGCGGCCCGGACCAACCTTACATGTCATCGTACATGAGACCGGTTCCACGGCTGACATGCAACTTGTTTTGCATAAGTGGCTGGCGGGTGTCTGTCTCTCCTACTATAGTCAATATCCGATTTACAACGAGTTGTTAATAACTTGATTATCCTCGTTGTGGTTCATGTTCGTAGGTAAGAAAGGTTCTATCTCCGAAAGCCCTAAGCCACGTAAAACTTGCAATTGATAAATTAGAGGCGTCTAGTTTAGACCGTTGCTGGGATAGTGTATTGATATGGTATTGTTGTAAGTAGATGTATGATAGATACTCTTACAACACACTTAACGTGTAAGTTCCATGGACCTTGGCCTTACACAGAAAGAAATGATAGAGATCATACCACGATGCAAATGATAGAGATCAAATGCATGGACCATATCATCTCACTTTACACATTAGATGTTAGCATCTTATACTGCTAGTTTGGTGCTTTTGGTAGCATTATAAGATGATCCCTCATTTAAATATCAAGATAAAATGTGTTCTTCCTTAAGTATGCACCGTTTTATGGATCGTGTTTCGAGACATCACGTGATGATCGGGTGTACTCGAATCTACGCTTTCATAGGAACGGGTGTAAGCCAGTTTTACACACGCAAATACTAAGGTTCTTACTTGGCGAGCCTAGCATGTACAGACGTGGCCTCGGAACACGGACCGAAAGGTTAAGAATTAGTCATATAGTTGATATGATGCCCATATAGATGCTCGCCTTTGAAGCTACATCAACTCACGTGATGATCGGACTTGGTGTAGTGGATTTGGTTCATATAATCACCAAAAAGACACGAGGGATGTCGTTTTTGAGTGGGAGTTCATTAGTAATTTGGATTAGTCGAACTCCATTTGTCATATATTAAATCAAAGTGAATTTGCATAGTTTGTTGTAGTCATTGGCATTCGTTTTCTACCTTAGGCTTAGTTTTTATTTGAGATAATAGAACTATAGAATTCTGGATATTTACTTTACGAACTGGTATCGTATTGTTTTGAATGTCAATTTAAAGTTTATAAGTCCTATTGCAAACATTCAGCAAACTCTACTTACTCCATGAAGTTTAATAAGTAGTATTAAATCAAGAGTAAGAATTCCAATGTTAGTATCTAAAGTATCATGTTTGCCTCCATGATTATTGATATTCAAAAAGTTGTTTTAATATCAAGATTATATTGGAGCTGAAAATTGTTTCAGAAACCATCATGTGTGAAAGATATTGTGATATCTGAAACAATGTTTTTTGGTTGCACCATGATAGAGTATAATTTACCAAAATACATGTTCTCATATTGTATGAGAATTTGCGAAGGATGTAGATGCTAGTCATTCGAATCTACCAAAAAGGTTTTGGGAACTGATATTATACTCGTGATTCTTCCTTATAAGCTATAGTAGCTTGATCATGAGAGTTGTCATGATAAGGATGAATAGAAGATGTAAGTAAAATGTTTCCTACACTAATAGATTACTAAAGAATGAATTTTTGAAAGAACACTAAACATTTGATGATGGTGATCCACTTCAAAGTGCAAGTCCAAAGGTATTATTATTTGACTATATACGCTTTGTACTATATGTCATGTGAATGACACCACAATTGATGTTGATAGATTCTTTTAAAAAAAGGAATTGTTGAAAGAGAATCTATAAAATATTTGGCAAAAAAGAAAAGATTGGAGATGTCCAACTTAGGTATATAGAAGATATACATGTTATGGCTGTATTCCTTGCTTCTTAAACAATGTGGTTCTGAGGTATTGGATACCGGTATTGGTTGGTATGAAGTGTCATACAGGACAACGCAATTCATGAACTACAATGGCCAAAGTAACTAGCAAGAGAATAAGTGATGACGTTCATCGAAAACAAATAAAGTGTTGTTGTGTTTTTTGCTGTCGTCAAACCTAGCCTTCAAGATTTATTTTAATAATTGTTATTTTGTTCCGGTATACGAGAACAATGGTTCTTCAAATAATTACCGTATTCCATAAAGGATGGATGAACTTTTACAAGTCTAGTGGGAGAAATCACATCCATAAACATTATTGCTAAAATGTCGCAAGACAAATGATTAAAATATCACTTATGAAGTGACATCGCTATTTTAAATTATATTGGAAAGAAAACATGAATAAACTCCATGTTGATGGATTTTTGGAGTCTTTGATTTTGATCAATTGATGCATGTGAGACTTTCCTCAAGATAACTGAAACTCCGTCCATAGGCCAGAGAGGAACGGATGACTAGCTTATTGGAAATTGTGCATGTTGATGTGCATAGTCCATTACGTGTAGCCATATGCGATGGATCTTTTTGCTTCATATCCTTTCTCCGAAAATTTGAGTGAATATATATGTATATTTACTTAATAAGGAAGAAGTATGAAACATTTGAAAATTGTTCAAAGACTTTCAAGATGAAGTAGAAAATCATTGTAACAAGAAAATAAAGAGTTTATGATTCGATCATAAAGGAAGATATTTGAATTACATGTTTAGCAAAACACCTAAGATTTGAGGAATTGTTCCATGAATTTGGATTTCCCGGTAAACCATAGGAGTATGGCCTATTCGAGAGATGAAATCAAACCATGTTTGACATGGTAAGATCAAGGGTGTCATTTATAAAACTGCCATTATATTTTAAGGATTGAAGCTTTAGAGACTACCGCTTTTACACTGAAAAGAGCACCATCGTGATCCGTTGAAATGACACCATATGAGTTATGGTTTGGGATAAAACCAGAATTGTTTTTTCTTAAATTTTGGTATGCTATGCATAAGTAAAATGTTTACAACCAAAGTTGGATAAGCACGTCTTTGTAGGTTATCCCAAAGAATTTGTTGGGAATTTCTCCATAACACCAAGGACAAAAGAGTTTGTCACTTGGAACGTCAAGTTTCTTGAGAAGGAATTTTTCATGAAAAGTTAAGTGGGAGGACAATAGAACTTTGATAAGGTTGTTGAACCTTAGCTATATGTGCTAAGTAGCGCAGCGCCGAAAAGTGTCCCAGTGGCGGCCACAATGCTCATGGGTCCCATGATTATAAAAGGTGTGATCTCGGAGATTAGAGTTCCTATTGAACCGTGTGGTTCGGTAAGAATCAAATAGTGTGATTTGATAAGCAAGTCGTTATTGTTTTGTCAATTATGAACCGACTACATGCAAAGAAGCGATGATGGGCCCTGACTCCATAAAATTACTAGAAGTCATAGAATCCGTGATAGTATCCATACACGAGAAATCAAGTTTCTGAACTTGGAAGACCCTCCGGAAAGGCATGAAGCCTATCGACTGTGTTTGGATCTATAAAGAAATAGACATGGATGTTTAACATCTATGAAATAGTCGACATGTCAGAAAGAAGTTTACGACAATGTTCAAGGAGTTGACTATGACAAGATTTGATCTTTCATAGCGATATTTAGTCTTGACGGATTAATGTAGCAACCACTACATATAATTTGGTATATGGTAGTTGAATAAAAAAACAAGGTTCTTCTAATAGAATTGTTACCTAGGAAGTGTACATGATACGGTACGAAGGGTTTTTGTTAATTCAAAGGGTGCTAAAAGGGCATGCAAACTTCAATAGTTGAATTAAGCATAGCGGAGTTGGAATCTTCACCATGATGAAACTGTTAAAAGAGTTTAAATTCATCGGAGATGATGAAGATGCTTGCATTTGCAAGAAATTAAGTGGGAGCGCAGAGACATATTTCTAATACATTATGTAGAGGACATATTTTTGATTGGAAATGATGTATCTTGTATTGACACATGTTAAGAATTTCATTAAAATAAGATTTCGATGAAAGACTTGGGCAAAAACGGAATATTTGGCATCAATATCTATATGGATAGAGTGAGGCTCTAATATGGTTGTGCCAGACATACATATATGAGATATTGAAAGGGTTCAATATGGAAACAACAAGAAAGGTTCTTGCTGCATGAAAAGGATTGTATCAAAATTCAAGTGTTTCAACACTTGTTGAGTAAAACGACATGAAGATTTTGATCGATTATACCATGATATGTATATATCCAAATGTCCTATGCTCTAAATGTTATGAGCATATACCAGAATGATTCATAAGATGATCATGGGACAATAGTAAAGATATTCTTATGATCTTTGGAAGAACTAAGAATATATCATGTATAAGTGACAAATAGTTAAAGGTAGTTCATTGTAAAGTGTTACATTGATACTAGTTTTGTCACAAGATACAAATTAAATTTATCTCAATTTAGACTATGGGTGGCACAATGTAATGGAAAGGATGTTCCATGATGGATTTGGATGAGTTCTAAAGTTGAGACATTGTGACAGATACTACAACAAAAGGCTAAGTATATGACTGCTATAGTAGCAGCATAGGAGGGCATTTGTGTTAAGTAGTTTGTTATCAAACAAGGTGTGGTTCAAAGTGGGCTAATACTATGAAGATATATTGTGTGACAATAATATCAACATATTTTAACCCAAACGAACTAAAGGTCTCACCAAAGGACCAAATTTATACAATGTCATCTCATTTGAGAATGAGTGATGCGTAGAGACGCAAAGACATGCAAATACACACGGACCTGAAACTGTCAGATCCGGAGATTATGTTAACCACTAGCAATCGCGTATATGCAACACCAGAAAGCCATAGGTGTTCAATACGCAAAGTTTTTCAAACTAGATTATTGACTCTAGTGCAACTGGGAGACTAAAGGGAATATGCCCGAGAGGCAATAATAAAGTGGTTATTATCTTATTCCATGTTTATGATAAATGTTTATTTTGCATTCTATAATTGTATTGAATGGAAACGTCAATACATGTGTGTTTAATAAATAAAAAGGGTTCCTAGTTATGCCTCTCTTATAGACTAGCTCGTTGATTAACAAGATGATCAAGGTTTCCTGATCATGGACATTGGATGTTGTTAATAACGAGGTCACAACATTGGTGGAATGATGTTATGAACATTCATCCGAAGTATAGCATTACGATCAAAGTCATTATGTTTATATTGCTATAACATCATACGAAGTAATCTTTATCCTTAGACCATGAGATCATGTTAATTGCTAACACCGGAAGAGTATCTTGATAACATCAAATGTCACAACGTAACAGGGTGACTATAAAGATGGGTTCAGTGCTACGAAGGTGTTATGTTGAGGCTCATGGATCAAGAGTGGAATTTGTCAATCCTGATGACGAATAGATATACTCTGGGCCCTCTCGGTGATATCACATTAAGATAGCTTGCAAGCAAGTGATGTGATCACTAGAATGTTATATCACGGGAACGAGAAAAGAGTGCATGTTGGAAACGAGATCAAACTAGGTATGGAGATACTGATGATCGAATCTCGGACATGTAATATATCGCGAGACAAAGGGATTTAGTTACTAGCATTAAAGGTTCTCACGATCACAGAAGTCATCGTTGAATGTGTAGGAGCCAGTATGGATCTGTAGGTCCCGCTGCTGATTATTGATCGGAGAGGGGTCTCAATCATGTCTGCATTATTCGCGAACCGTAGGGTGACAAACTTAAGGGATACCGACACCATTTGGAGCAAATATGTTTCACATAAAGATTTAAGAAAGCGCTGGAATTATTTCAATAGACACCGAAACTGTTTCGGATGAAATTGCTGAAATTGGTTCTGCATGTAATATTGAAATGTTGCAGGGGTTTTATGTGCATGTTTGTTAATTAAAGTAATTAACAAAATTCTGAATAAAAATAATAAAAGAGTTTTATTAAATGAGAGAGCATTAAATTTGAAGAAATTTAATGCATTTAAAGTGGAGACTTTAAAAGGGATTGTGAAGAGGCATTTTAATGTGGAGGGGTTACCGCCACATGAATGGATGAGGTGAAGAGGCACCTCCTCCATGAGCCGGCCATGAAGGAGGGGCACCCCCCTCCTCCTATAAAGGGCCACCCTCTCCTCACTTCTCACACACACCTCCTTGTGAAGGATCTCTCTCCCCCTCTAGTATTATTCCCCCGTGGTCTCGGATTAGCGAGATACAAGTTCCCGGTGGCTTTATCTAGAAAGGAGTTGTTGCTTCCGCTGCTTTGCTGGAGCGAGGGACGGAGGGTGTCGGGGTACCGGACGTGTGTGCGATCACGGATGCACCGCTGCTTTGCGGTGCTGGACTTGGTGGTGCTGGAGCTGGATCTGATGGACGTGCTGGAGCCGGACCTGCTGGACTTCCTCACGATCTTGAGATCGGCAAGTGTACGACTACGTCAACCACGAGTTCCTACTCGTTAACAAAACTCGTTGTCTTCGAGGGTAAGTTCTCGTTGGATGTATGTCCACCCAAAGTTGTCAGAATCGTGATTTTACCATGCGATTCTACGACTTTACGACCCAAATTGGGTGGATCGATTCTACGATTCTACTAAGTAGAATCTACGATTTCACAATTCTAAAAGTTATGATCCTACGATATACGATTCTACCATAGACGTTCTGATCCGATTCAGAATCACGATTCTGAAAACTTTGTGTCCACCCCTTGCTTTGTACCTAGTAGATAGATCTTGGCGTGTAGTTCACATCGTAGGAAAAATTTTGTTTTCTATGCTGCGGACCCAACATTGTCACCATGCTAGTAGCCGAGCAATTGCTGCCAAAGCATTCAGGGCAGGATTTTACTGGCTCACTGTAGTTCAAGATGCAAAAGATATCGTCAGAACATGTGAAGCATGCCAACGATTCGCTACAAAACCTGGAGCACCCGCCGCTGAGTTAAATCCTATACGTTTTGCTTGGCCTTTTGCTCAGTGGGGACTCGATATGGTGGGGAAACTTCACAAATCATCGCTAGGAGGACACGTCTTTCTGCTAGTAGCAGTCAACAAATTTACTAAATGGATCGAAGCAATGCCTGTCACCACCCAAGATGGAACTTCGGCCGTGAATTTTATTAAGTCCATAGTATTTTGGTTTGGCGTACCGAACAGCATCATCATGGATAATGGAACCAATTTCACTTCCAATGAGTTTAAGGAGTACTGTCAGGAGATGTGTATCAAAGTAAGCTATGCTTAGGTAGCTCACCCGCAAACAAATGGACAGGTAGAAAAAGGCAATGGATTAGTTACTGCTGGACTCAAGAAAAGGCTACTAGCGCCGCTTGACAGAGCAAAAGGAGCATGGGTTGATGAATTGCCATCTATCTTATGGAGTTTACGTACAACTCCAAATAATTCGACACAAGAGACACCTTTTTCCTGGTCCATGGCGCAGAAGTCGTGCTTCTTGTCGAGGTGTCACATGAATCCCCAAGAGTAGCTGCATATGATGAAGAGGAATCAAGAGAAGCACTTGAAGATGATGTGGACACGCTTGATGAAGCTCAAGATGAAGCCTTACAAAGAGCAACTATGCACCAGCAAAACTTGCGCAATTACCACAGCAAAAAATTGCAACCTAGATCCATCACAGTAGGGGACCTAGTTCTTCACCTCAAACCACGAAGTTAGAATCGCCATGGGAAGGACCATACATTGTCACATAAGTTATTCCCGGAGGAGCATATCAACTACAAGACAAGAACACAGGAGTATGTTATTCAAATCCATGGAACGTAGCAGAGCTACGACGCTTTTACGCATAAGACTACTTACAAAACCATAAGAGTTACAGTTCGGCTTCTTAAGCCAGAATATCCAGGCCAACGGCTAGAGGCCATCTGCCAAAAAGAATAATGTATCATCGATTTTTTGCCTTATGTATAAAGAGATAAGTTTTTCGTACCTTAAGCTCCTCATTATTGCTCAAAAGATCCATGTTTTCCATCAAGCTAACAACAACTATGAGCCTATGTCTAGATATAGGCATCCAAACATAGCCTTGGGGGCTACTCCCATCGGGAGCGCTGACGTGCACTCGATAGAATTCAATTGTGTATGACCAAAACAAAAGTATTTCATGATTGACAATACCTTTGAGTTTTACATCAGTGTATCCTCAAAAAGGTATCCTCAAAAAAGATTACTCCCATCAGGAGCTAGTATAAAACATTAAAACTATCTGATAAAGTCAGAAATATTGGTAGCCCAACAGGCCAACCGCCAAAAGAGCCAAAAATCTCGGATCACGCTCAAACGTGACAAAAATCCGAATGCCGAGTTCAGAAACATGCAGGTAAGGCCCCAGGATTCGTCCTGTGTGGCCTGGTAATCGCACAAGAATGCGCTCTGCCAGTAAATATCCGTATCAACGATACGATGAAAAATCCTAATTGACGCGTTGGGTACCCGATAAAAATAGAAACTGGAATTCAGTATTTGGTAAGACCTCAACGGCTCGAACTGAATTACGCCAGTAGCAAATTCGGGATTCGAGCCTGGGGACTTGAATTTGATGTAGGACAACCTTGTTTTTGCCCAGGAGCAATTAACTAATTCCCGATCCGTCGGAAGCATCAGACTCATTGTACCAAAATCCCTACAAAAAATAAAAATCAAGGAACAGAAATAAAAAGAAAGGAAAAAGAAACTTTGAGACTCAACCTGAGTCCACGGTTTCAGATAGAGTCTCGGGGGCTACTGACATAGGTACGATTATTCGGATGCTGATGATTTGCTGCCCTATGCTAAGTAAAAGGATTACGGCCCAAGTAGATTCTAGATGATGGCCCAAGGAAGCAACCGATAAAGACTTTGATTATATTAGGAAAGAGACTATGAACCAACACTGTGTTGGTATTGTATGTGTGCATGAAACTATACGCATACAGCTCTGAGACCCGACCTATTATATATAGGGCGGGAGAAGCCTAAGCGAGGGTACCAACATCTAGAAGACAACTTGAAATAGTGCGATTTCCCCAATATTCAGGCGACTTTGACTTCAGTGTTTTCCTGACATCTGACGAAATCCCCAACGTTCTCTTTTCCGCGGAACCCTAAGTCCATAACCATGGGCATTGCCGAGGTTACCCCTTGTCACGACCTCTACGACGCACTCAAGGGGGACTTTGACGGCTGCGAGCTGCGGCACGTCGGCCGTGAAAGCAACAAGGAAGCAGACATACTCGCCAACATCGGCTCCACTTGTGCCCAAGTGCCACCCGGAGTATTTCTAGAGCACATTTGTGAGCGCTCCATCAAGCCTAAGGCTACAGAGCACAAAACCAGCATGTCAAAGGACTCAGGGGCTACGCCACCCAACAAGCCAATGGCACTCAACGGCATGGAGCCAGATACAGGACTCAAAGGCCCCATGGAGGTCATGATGATCGAGCTATCCTAGATGCAATCATACATCACATATTTTCACAGCAAAAGTTTGCCAGACGATCCAATAGATGTGTGTCATATAGCACGAAGATCCAGGGCATTCACCCTCATCAATGGCGAACTATCCAAGCGCAACATTACAGGAGTCCTTCAGCGGTGCGTCTCCAATGGGGACGGAATAGCCATCCTCCTCGACATACACAAAGGCACTTGCGGGCACCACGCCGGCAGTCCCGCTCTCGTCGCCAAAGCTCTACGAGCTGGATTCTACTGGCCAACGAAAATGCGCGATGCCAAGGACATCGTCCAGCATTGCAATGCCAGCCAGTGATTCATGGACAAGACGCACGCACCTGGCACGGAGATCAGGCCAATACCTGTGGCCTGGCCATTCGTGCAATAGGGACTCGACATGGTCGGAAAGCTCCAGAAGACTTCACCTAGAGGATACATCTACCTCCTCGTCGCAGTCAAAAAATTCACCAAGTGGGCTAAGGCCATGCTGGTGAAAAACCAGTCAGGGGTCAGGGCCATTAAATTCTTCGAGTCCATCGTCTTCCGGTTCAGGGTGCTACATAGCATCATCACGGACAACGGAACAAACTTCACCTTGAACGAATTCTAGAGTTTCTGCAAAAAACTGGGAATCAACATCAGCTACTCCTCTGTAGCGCACCCTCAGACCAACGGTCAAGTCGAAAAGGCCAACGGCCTCGTCTGCGGCAGAATCAAAAAAAGGCTCCTCCGGCCTTTTCACCCTTTTCTAGACCAAGTAAAAAGTGAACCCAAGCCCACTTTACAAAATCACATAAACTATTTTCAAATCTATTTAAAGGACAATTCAAAATTGAATCAAGTGTATGTACTAAGATCACCATTTTGCAAAAACCACTCAAATCAATTCACCTTGCCTTTTCCAAGCAACCTTAGACACTCAAGAAAGTACACAGAACACTCAGCAATTTTCATTCAAAAATTTCAAATTTGAATTCATGCGGCCATTTGGTCGAGCACCTGGCAGACACAGATCAACCACTTCCTAACTTCCACTATTTGGAGCAGTGATCATTCACCCATTTGTCCCCTCTTCACTCCCTGGTCTCCCCCAACACCCAGCAGCGCAAGACACGCACCCCCTCTTTGCCGTTGCGCCTATGCAGCACTGCCCGAAGCTCGCCGCGCTGGTCGACCAAGCACAGCTCGCCACAGCCCTCACCGCCCTCTCCCACGATGCCCAGGAGACAGGCCACAGTCCACCGCCACCCCCTGTCCAACCCTCGACCGCAGGCAAGCCATGGATCACCCAACAACCGCCGCGCCCATTTTCTCTGCGCCATGCCGAGAGCATGCCAGAGCGCCGTAGCCGACCAGCGCACACACGCTGCGCCTTGGCCTCTCCGCGTGTGCACCCACTCTTAGTGACCCTAGCTACTCCCTAGACATGCCCGTTCAACGCCACATGGACCGCAGCCACTATGCGCCGTCTCGAATGCCGCTGCTCCCGCGCAGAGCACCGCTCGTTCCTGACCAATCTCGACCGCCCCTTGACGTGCCATTAAGACTGTGATGATTGCCTTGAAGCACCATGTCGACCCCTACCCCCAGCATGCCGCTAGCCCCCTGTATCGCCGTCACCAACGAGCCTGAGCCATCCCGCTCTGTCCCTCTCACCGGTGTATAAATAGAGGCCACCTCTGCCTCAATTCACCACACTATCTCACTCCCCACTCCTCAACGAACCTCCCACACCCGTCCCCGGAGCAAGGCGACCACTACATCACCGGAATTTAGTCGGAGCCCGCCGCTGCAATGAAGGAAGGACGCCGTTGATTGGAGCCGCCCCAGGAGCCGCCACGACCACCAATCGAACCACTATCGTCTACAACTTCGTTCAACCCCATCACCGACCCTAGCTGGAGCCCAGGTGAACCCCCACGTACCCCTACCGTCATCGTTAGGGTTCAGTCTCGCCAGAGTTGTTTGTCGTAGACGATGCATGTCAGCCGTAGATCCTAGTCTAATCGCACGACCCAGATTGAAACATACCGTTTCGGGTTAGATGATCCACTGACTAGTGGGACCTCCCTGTCAGCAGCCTGCTACGCCAGCGCAGTGCAGTTGGGCCGGCCCGTTTACTTTCCCGCGCAAGCCCATTGATTCAAATAGGATTTTTCAAATTTAGTTAGAATTAGATTATAGTTGATTCAAGCCCGTTGGATTCAAACCATTTGAAATTATAGATCACCTGTAGTAAAAATAACAAGACAGAGACTTTTCTAACTTCAAACATTTTTCAAAAATCAACTATAAATGCTTTTGAGTTGATTCCAACTCTCAAAAATCAAATTTGACAAGATCTATCTGAATATGTAAAAATATTTAGGTTTACATGCAGTGACATTGGACTAGTACCAAAAGAATGCTATATAGGAATTTATAGTCACTTTAATTCTATTAAATGATAATCTTAAACTTTATAAAATATGACCACCACTTTAAATCACATTCCCCAAGTATTAGAATGTGTGGAGATGACATGTGTCAACATGATCCCATATTTTAATTGGATAATATTAAATCTTAAGTATTTCAATGAGTAGAAATTACTTTTCTAAAATAAGATAAATAAGATTAAGTCTTTATTTTATGTGATGTTTTGTGATGATGATAGATCATCTAGTGTGAGCCTTTGTATGTTAAATAGAAGTAGTTAAGTATTGTTTAGTGATTGTGTACCTCGTATTCATTTATAGACGATAGTACCGATCCGGGATATGAGGAGGAGGAGTACTACCAAGAAGAAGAAGAAGAAGAAGAAGAAAAGTTCAACCACTGCAATACTCAAGGCAAGCTAACACTTGCAAGTTTCATAACTATGCAAGCCTAACACTACAAGTTAACTATGCAAGCCATCCTTGCAATATAACCTATGCAAGATGCATCAGACATGCTTTGGTTATGCAACCTTGATTATAACCATCCGAAGTTTTACTTACAAGCTTTATTATTTTACTTTTACCAAAGTTCTTTACCTTTAGTTAGTGATTTGTGAGTATTGGAAAATAGGATACATACCATAAAGAGTATAAAACTAGGCCTAACAAGTTATACTTAGATGTCATCAAAAGGCATAAAACTAGATTTGGATAGTTACCCTTGATTAGCCCCTCATTAGTGAATACCCTCAACTTTAGTGGCTAGTGCTAAGCATAAAAGTTGAGCACTTTAGATGGGAATACTTGGTGAAAATGATTATGAAAACCTTCGAATGATGATTCATTCTATTGAAATGTTTTGACATGTGTTGTGAAACACAGTGATTTGATGATGAAAATGTTGAGGCATGAGCCTTGGCCCTTTATAAAAACTAATGGTTGGGTTCAGATGTGATACCATTCCAATTTTACCGTACAACCAAAATACCCGAATTGGGTAGGGCTTAGCTGGAAGTTTATATGCCTTAGTATGGGTTCCCTTGTGGAAGAAGTTGAGCTAAGTCTACCTCGTGATGAATGTCCACCTATGTAGTGCCCAGGATGGCAAATGGCCATGGCTAGGAGGCCAAGCTCATAGGGGAGGTGCCTATACTAGAGTGTGTAATTGAAAGGTTATGATTGATTATTCGCATATTAAGTATGATGATTCAGGGTTATCCTTGACGGATGTATCGAGTTTTGTGGTGAAGGTGTACCAGCTCTGCAGAGTGTCAAACTATTCGAATAGCCGCGTCCGCGGTCATGGATAGTCTGAGTGGCCATAATGTTCCGTTGTCAGATGTTTTCAAAATGACTTGTGAATTAAACTATGACTTTGACTTGACCACAACAGGGTTGTGGATATGAAAACTAGTTTCCCGCTTAAGTGATGTAGAACATTAAATTAGTTTTATTTACTTCTAAACTCAATATGAGATAAACCTAGCTTTTTGCAAATAAACCTAGAGCTTAAGATTCTTACTAGAACTACCTTACTTGTTAGTGATAGTTTGCGAGTACTTAAAGAGTACTCATGGCTTTGTCCCTGGCTATTCCCGTGGCCAGACTATGAGGAGGACTACAAGGAAGATGGACAGTAGGAGGTCTATGACAACTAGGATCATCTCCCATCGTCAGTATTGCCTATGACTCTAAAGATGGAGCCCCTACTACGTTTATTTTTCGCTGCTTGATTTGTATTAAGATCGGATTATGAGATCCTTTATTTGTAAGACTTTTATCATGGTTTGTAATGGGTGATGTAATGTGGTACCAATTCTGTTATGTCTCACAAAAATGGTAATCCTGAGATTGCAATGTATGGCATAATGGGCATCTGGGATTAAAAATCCGGGTGTTGGCAGGAGCTCACCGCCGAGCGACGTAGGAAGCAAAGAGGGATCAAGGTGGGGTTTGTCGGGGATCGGGATCGGGGACCAATTTATTCCCAAGTTTCTTCGGTCGGGGACGGGCTAGGATCATGTCGGGTTTGTTCGTTAGGGGGTTCCTGTATAGTTATACAGGAACTATCTAAAGGGGTTCCTTTTAACTCTTCTATATACATATATATATTCATGACCAACATACAACATTATAATTACAACACAGCGTTACAGTTACAACACAACATGTACCCTAATTACAACACAACAGGTACCCATATACAACACGTAGACGTGTCCATTTTCAACGGAGTGTAGTAAACACGAGGCAGAGAAACTTTATTTGTTTTTGTTTCCATGAGATCGGCCATATTCCCTCCATTGTAACACAATTGAAACTTAGTTTCAGGATGTACAAAATGAACAACAGTAGTGTACATATATAGTGTAGTGGGGAAATCAGATTCTCCTGGGTCCTGGAACGTCAACTAAGTGCTGCCAATGCAGCCGCTTGAAAATTTACAGGTTTCGGTTTATGTAACTGAGTTTGTTTGTGTAATGGCATGTATAGTGCCGAACGCTTACACAGACGCTTGAGCGAGCCAAAGTAAATACCAAGAAATCCTTTCTGTAGCTAAGCATCTGGTCTGCCATCGCAGGCCGCTTAACTCGGTCGCTACTCGGGATAAAAAAGGATAATGAGCGCCTGCATCTCGGCCTCTCCATCGCCATAAGTTTGTGGTGGAGGTTAGGGGCACCGACAAGACTACCTGAACCAAATCGTTCCTCGCTCAGCTCACTCCCTTAATTTGCTCTCTCTCCCTCTACAAAACATGATTTGCCCATCCCATGGATCCCCACCAACCACCGCTACAGCTGGCACAACAGCCTCCCCACCGGGATGTAGCTGACTACCCCATCCTCTTCTCGGTCACAATAGTTGTTGCCGGTGATCTCGAACTCGCAACGCCATCATTCTCGATTTTGATAGATCCAATAGCTGATTCTAGAAGGAGCCGTGTCATGGTGGACCTGCGATTCCTCTGCACCGCCATGGGGCATGGCTGCTCGCGCCCGCGCTGACCCGCCCATGTCTCTGGTTCCGAATAACATAGCTACAACAGCAGCTTGTAGGGGCGGCCAGAGTGGATGCGGTCAGCCCGCGGATTAGATGAAGCAGATAGGCCAGCCTCCGGTAGTCCGGTGCAAGACTGGATTGCGACTACAAATTATTTCAGCAGCCAAAAAGGAAAAAAACAAGCGGATTCTGTTGGTTGTTTACTTCGAATGGGTAGATCTATTGTTGATTTTGTTTGTCAATATTCACCCGTCCAAGGAAAAACTAGGAAAAAAAAGGGCCTCATGCTAGCGGTGACGTCTCTTGAAATCACGCGTGCGGATTTTTTTTTTGACGAAGCATCGACGATAGAATTTGCAGCGACACTAAAGAAAGTCTCGGGATCGACTGGGATTTTTAAGTAACTGTGCCGAATTTCGGCCTAGCACGGCTAAGTGCCCCCACTGTACTATGCTGAGTGGTTGCTGCAAATTCAACTGCTAGCTTACGTAAATTGTTTATATCATAGTACAAAACAACCATTAGCAAAATCTTTGGGTGGAATTAATGGTTTAGAAGAAGAATGTTTGGGTTTCCCCGGTTCAGTTGATCAAGTAACACTGGTAGAGCACAAAGTATTAAATATGCAATAAAAACTGTTAAACTTAATAAGTAGAAGATGTTAAACAAGGCACATATAGATAAGCGATGTAAACAAACTTCAAATTTTATCTTTGATATGCTTCACCACTCTTTAATAGTGTTTGGTGTTTGAAATTGGTTTGATTCGCCTTGACATGGGAATGTTTGAGACACAATAGACTCGTTAAAAACAGGTACATGACAGTTAATCGATGAGTAGCAGTTAACGCCTCATTTCAACTAACTTTTAGTTTGTGGGTTATTCCTCATCTACTGTTTTTTACATGCTCTATTTGACTATTAGTAAGTACGTCGAAGTCCATAATCACAGCATCACGCCTAGTAGCCACATATCACCTGCTATTTACACATGTTTTACATATTTACTAGGGATCTCTACCTCTCTAACCAAGTTCTATGTCTATGCACCATAGCATTCATTAGAGCACCTCCACTCGTTGGGCATTCTCAGGCCGAAATCCAGCGCTATTTAGCGTCAGACGAATGTAACTTTCGGCCTAGGAATGCCATTTTCCCACTCGTGTTCCTAGGCGTGGTTCCCTGGCAAAGCAAAATCCGTGACGTATTCGAATATTTTTTGTTCCCGTCGGCAAAATCTCGCCCAAAGGTGTTCGACAGAAATCGACTAAACTAGTTCGACAGAAATTGACTAAACTAGTTCGACAGAAATACGCCGAAAAACGTTCGGCGATCAAATTATTACAAAACAGGATGAAATCCGACGATCATTCATCGACGTTGATGAGCTCCTCCGGCGTGTCTGGTGCGACCAGGATGGACTCCTCGTCCAGGATAGGGCCGATCGACGGATTGGAGGAGGGGGAAGTAGAGCTCGGCGAAGGAGTGGCGGTTGAGATTGTCGGTGTCGGACTCGGCATGACATCCTTGTCGAGGATGGCCGTGCGGCGCGTCAAGTACCAGGCCTTGGCCTGGGGGCATCGCCGAGGTGTCTTCGCTGCCCAAAGGGAGTCGGAGGTCTATGTTCCTCTTCTTGGCGGCGAAGTTCGCCTTCAGGAGGTCGAGCTTCATGTCTTGGTTCTGCAACAGCTGCGTCTATTAAAAGAAATATGCCTGAGAGGCAACAATAAATGTTTATTATGTTATTCCAGGTTTATAACAGATGTTTATTTCTCATGCTCTAATTGTATTAAAAGGAAACGTTAATACATGTGTGTTTAATAAACAAATAAAGGTTTCTAGTGATGCTTCTAATTACACTAGCTTGTTGATTAACCGATGATCAAGCTTTCCTGATCATGACACTGGATGTTGTTAATAACAAGGTCACACCATTGATTGAATGATGTGATAAACATACTCCCGAAGTACAGTAACACGATCATGCTATTATGTTTACACTACTATAACGTCATTCGAAGTAACTCTAATCCTTAGACCATGAGATCACGTCAATCACTAACTCCGAAAGAGTACTTTGATTGCATCACATATCACACCTTAATAGGGTGATAATAAAGATGGCATCAGGTACTTGGAAAGTATTAGTTGAGGCTCATGGATCAAGAGTGGGATTTATCCATCCTGATGATGGAGAGATATACTCAGGACCCTCTCAGTGATATCACATTAACATAGCTTGAAAACAAGTGATAACGATCACTAAGAATGTTATATCAGGAGAATGAGAAAATACCACTTGTCAGTAACGGGGTCGAACTAGCTATGGATGATACCGAATGATCGGATCTCGGAAAAGTAAAATATCACGAGACAAAAAGAATAGGTTACTGCGAATATAAGTTCACACGATCACTAGTTCATCGCTTGAGCTGGTGGGAGTCATTATGGATCTCCAGGTCCTGCTAATGATTATCGATCGGAGAATGTCTTGATCATCTCCACTCAGTTCGCGAGCCCGTGGGGAGATACACTTAAGGGTAGATGACATATTTGAGTGGATAGGGAATACTAGAGAAAATACTAGATAGCGTAGGAATTGTTCTGATAAATTTACCGGAATAGTTTCGGTGTATCAGAATATTATCGGGGATTGGATTATAAATGTGTTCATTAAATAAAGTAATTATTAAGTGAAGTGTTCATTGAATGAGTTGCATTAAATCAAGTGAACTAAAAGAGAGTTTTAAATGCATGACTCTCGATTTTGAGCGGAATTTGAATGAGAGATGAGTGGAGCTAAATGGGTGTGAGTGGAGTGTCCACCCACATAATTGGGGGAGTGGTCGGGGCACCACCATGGCTTTGCACCATGCCCCTTGGGGCTGCCCCCTCAGCTATAAAAGGCCCCCTCCTCCTCATCTCATCTCACACACTCATCACCTCCTCTCATATGCCTTTTGGTTGGCATCTTCCTCCCCTCTAGCCTTGTCCATTGCCCCAAGCGAGGTTCTTGGGTGAAGCCCTGCTCAAGATCTTCTCTACCACCATCACCACCATGTCTTAGTGTTGGTGGAGTTCCCGAGGATCCCCTACTTCCGCTACCGCGCTAGTGCAAGGGACGGAAGTCATCGACACACCATACGTGTGACCAATTACCAAGGCATTGCATGTGTGGAGTTGTCATCGTGTCCTTGAGGATGGTCGTGTACACTCTACAATAGCCAAGTTTGTATGCGGAAATGTTATCCCGCGTTATTGTCTTTGAGGGTGAGTCCATCTGAAACCATTGCATGTATCTCCTAGATATGATCTTGGTGGTTGCAACCGTAGAATTTTTTGTTTTCCATGCAACGAACCCCATTAGTGGTATCAGAGTGATGTATATGCGTAGATGCTTTGTACGGTTGGAACGCATAGAGATGTGGGTGTTGATAGTCTTTTTGTTTCATACTTGGTAAATTTTGATCATGATGGCATGTTGGGATGAAGCGGCCCGGACTAACTTTACATGTCCTCGTACATGAGACATGTCCCATGCTTGACATGCAACTCGTATTGCATAAGTGGCTCAGCTTGTGTCTGTCTCCCCCAACATAATCGTGATCTAATTTACAACGTTTTGCAAATAACTTGATTGTCAACATTGTGGATGAAATTCGTAGGTACAGCGATTCTCTCCTAGAAAGCCCAAAGCCACGTAAAATATGCAAAAATAAATTAGAAGATGTCTAACTTATTTTTGCAGGGCATCTGATGTGATATCGTTATTGTTACAAAAAAATTGTAAGCAATGAGATTTATTGTAAGTTAAACAACCGGTAGGAGCCATATGGTTGTCTTTATCTTTTATGGCATGTGTGTTATTCATGTATATCCAAGAGATATATTGTAATGGTGGACCAAGCCATGATGGTAGAGCCATGGACCTTGGAGCCATGCCGGTGGAATGGTGGAGATCATACCATGGAGCACACGATGAAGATCATGTGAAAGAAAGGACCATATCATATCACATTTTATATGCATGTGATGTTTATCCCTTTTTATACATATTATTTTGCTTATGTCTTGCTTAGTTCTTGGCGTAGCAACAAAAGATGACCCCTCTCACTAATATAAAGATAATAATATGTTCTTCCTTAGCATGCACAATTAAGAAAGTTCGTCGTTTTAAAGCACCACGTGATGATCGGGTGTGATAGAATCTACGTTCACATACAACAGGTGTAAGACAGTTTACACACGTGGGTACTAAGGTTCTTACTTAGTGAGCCTAGCATGTACAGACATGGCCTCAGAACAAGAACGAAAGGTAAAGCATGGGTCATATGAATGTTATGATGTTCATATGATGCTTGTTGATGACCCACAAGTATAGGGGGTGTATCGCAGTATTTTCGATAAGTAAGAGTGTTGAACCCAACGAGGAGCAAAAGGTGTTGACAAGTGGTATGGATCACGAATTCTCTCTAAATACTTAGCAAACAGGTTTTTAGGAGTTTCTGATAATGCAGATAAATAAAGTGCGAGTAAATAAAATACAATAATAATAATTGCAGCGAGTGGCCCAATCCTTTCTTTAGCAAAGGACAAGCCGGTTGTATTACTTAAGATGACCAAACGTTCTCGAGGACACATGGGAATATCATCAAGTTCTTTCAGTTCATATAGTTGATCAATCTTCTTTAGTTAGATAAGTGTTGTGTGGGTGAACCTGTGCTAATATACTAACCTTCCTAGGACTAATACATACTTGTGATTATACCCCTTGCAAGCATCCGCAACTACAAGAAAATAATTAAGATAAAAACCTAACCAGAGCCTTAAACTTTGAGATCCTACACTCCCTTGTGCAAAGGTTTCCTAATGGGGGTTCAGGTTTCTGTCACTTCGGCAACCCCTACAATTAGTAGCCAAATACACAATGCATTCCCCTAGGCCCATAAAGGTGAAGTATCATGTAGTCGACGTTCACATGACACCACTAGAAGAATAACACCACAACTTAATTATCAAACCATTGAATCTTTCTCAACACAATTCCACTACTAACAACATGACTTCTCCCATGTCCTCAAGAACTAAACGAACTACTCATAAGACATCATATGGATCAAGATCAGAGATGAAATAATTATATGTAACAATCTGAACATGAACGATAATTCAATGGTTCCACTCAATAGCATCAACTACAACAAGTAATCAACATCAGGAAAGTTTCCCCTAAGAACCATGCAAGATTCAACCCAATTGTTACAGCGGTATGGAATGGTGATGATGGTGCTGGTGGAGATGATGATGATGATCCCGATGAAGTCCAACTTGATGACGGTGTTGATGGCGACAATCTCCCCTCTCCGGGAAGGAATTTCCCCGGCAGATTTCTGCCTGCCGGAGAGCTCTTTCTCTCTCTGCGGTTTTCAACCCCGCAGAGGCGGCGGAACCTTTCTATGGTCGCTCCCCGAGTCTTAGGGTTTCGAGAGGATTATATACGCCAAAGAGCAGAGCCAGAGGTGGGCCAAGGTGGCCACACCACCTGGTGGCGCGGCCTAGGGTGGCCCGCGCCAGGGGGTGGTGTGGGCCCCATGTGGCCCAACTTCGCTCCCCCTTCTGGCTTCCTTCGTCTTCTGGAAAAAATAGGAGTTTATGTATATTTTCTAGGATTTTCTGATCTTCGCGAATTTTGCCTCCAAATAGTGCCTTTTCCGTCAGAATCTTGGCTTCAGTGGTCCATCCTCGAAAAGTCATCAACCATGCAAAAATAGATGAAATAACATAAGTATCATCTCTTAATATGAAATATATCAATGAATAACAGTAAATTATGATATAGAATAGTGATGCAAAATGGACGTATCAACTCGCCCCAAGCTTAGACTTCGATTGTCCCCAAGCGAAAACTAAGCTCAATAAACATGACCTCAGGTTTATGGAGTGAAGTGTTGATAAAAGAATATGGACAAGAAGCATCACATTCATCAATACACAAATCATAATAGAAAACAACTCACTATTATATAACTTAACTTGCAATAGGTAAAGGAAAAACAATAAATATACACAAAGTAAATCATAATTGGTAATGGAAAACTTTGTTCTTGGTCAAAGAACGGTTAACAATTTGCAGCAGTTCAAACATAATGGGGTTTTCAATGATAGCTTTCAAAGTAATACTCACCAAGATAAGAGCAATGTGCAAAACAAGGAACATAAGAAACATGATTGAATAAATCATCATATGAATGAATGAAACACAACAACTCAAAATACTTGCTTGAGATAGAAAGGAATAGGTTTACTGGCTCAACTAAAAAGTAAAAGATAGGCCCTTCACAGAGGGAAGCAGGGATTTCAAGTTTCATAAAGAGCTTCCAAAAATTATGGTACTTTGTAGCTTTCAGCTCTCATTGCCCCTATCATAAGCATCTTTAGGTGATTAAGGTTAAAGTGACACAACTAAGAGGATATGCTTGACAAGTTATAAGTTGAAATCTCATGCCCCTTGCTTATGAGTACCGATCCTCATGCTACTCAACTTTAGTCACATGTAAGTTCTTGTCATTGTAAGTACATGTGTATCATAGAGAACTTCCAACGGGATACTCATTTCCCGATGATACGGAAGATTCCCCATATCAAAATGACAAGGCAAGCAGACAATGAGCATCTCAGCAATCTTTTTATTTGCTATTTGCATAGGGATTTCGCCTTTTTCCCTTTTTTTGAATTCTTCACAGATTGCTCACTATGGTTAAGCTGCAGGTTTCCACCATGATTAGGCATGGTTTAGACCAGCCGCCCAGGCGTTTCTCTAACACATATACGAACTCTATGAGCCTTACAAGCTCCCCTTTCATTTCACACAGTCAGGATCCATAAGCAAAAGAACATGATATCAACTAAATAAATTGCAATGTTGAAAGCGTTCCCCATGATACATGGTTCTGCTAATTCACAACTTACAAAACGCAAGCATATACGCAACATAGATGGGCACAATGGTTCAAGTTTATTAAGTGCAAGAAATTAAAGTGTGCCATCAAGTTCGTGAGAGCTTTAATCACCAATTTTCACATAACAAGTTTAATTCGGAAGGTAGATAAAAACATGAATTTACTTGGAATAGCAATAATGCTAATAGGTAGGTATGGTTGACACAAATGGCATGGGTTTTGGTCTAAGGATTGGATGCATGAGAAGCATTCCCTCTCAATACAGGTTTTTGGCTAGCAAGGCTGGGTAGCAAGGATAAGAGTTGAAGGAAACAAACAATCATACAAGTGATAAAAATAAACGTGCAATCTTCCTTGGAAGCACAAAAGATTTTACTAGAGAATACTAAGCTTATGAGCAAATCAAGAAAGATGATGAAATTATATTTCTTAAAAGTACTTTTCTCTTTTTTTCATTCATTTCTCAAATAGTGTTGCTACTAACCAGCCAGGTTTGCCAAAACCAACTAAATTTACTTAATGATCCCAAAGTGATACCAATACTAACAACAAGATCCATCATATAACAAAAATTGCAAACTAAAATAAGATGTGTAAAAAGTAAATGATAGGACTTCTCATTAATATTCCATAACGGCAACTCACACCAAGGGATACATAGATAATTAACAAGAGGGGAGTACTTCCACAATGCAAACCATCCTATATGATAACTTCTCTATTCATGATATGACTCTACTGAAAAGGTAAAAAGATAAAAGATAGTTATGTGATACCGCCGCACTCCCCCAAGCTTGGAACAAACCAATGGGATGCCAAAACCTGATGATGAATTACTCCTTTGGTGGTGGAGTTCTCTCATCATCGTCCGACTTCCAAGGTAAGGGCTCCCCATCAACAAAAGACATCCTGGTCTCCAACATACTGAAACTAGCAGCAACACTTATGTGTTTAAACCTAACCTTATACTCACAGTTTTGATTTTGCATGTCGTAGATATGTGCTTGTAGTTGGTTGGTTATTCAGTGGAGTGAGAGAATTTCATCCTTAAGCTCAGCAGTCTCCTTCTGGTGCTCGGCGATGAGTTCTGAACTAATCTTATGGATGATTGATGTTTACGCACTTCTATTCTTGTAGACAGTTGTTGGGCCTCCAAGTGCAGAGCTTTGTAGAAAAGCAACAAGTTTTCCCTTAAGTGGATCACCCAATGTTTATTGAACTCAAGGAGGAAATGGTCAAAGGTATCCCCTCTCAAGCAACCCTGCAATCAAGATACAAGAAGTCTCTTATGTCCCCAACACACCCAATACACTTATCAGGTGTATATGTGCACTACTTTGGCGAAGAGATAGTGACATACAAGTGGTATGGATAATTATAAGTGGTAATGGCGATAGAAAATAACTTGATGGCGTGGAAAAGACTAAAGGCAAACTGAAATAAATATGGAAGCAAGCAAACATATAACATATCTAGTAGCAAACGGTGGGTCAATGCTTAGAAACAAGGCCTATGGATCATACTTTCACTAGTGAACACTCTCATATAAATATATCATCTTCATGATACTACGCTGAACTACGCTCCTGTTGGACACTTTAATTGTTGGTAGGGCTATAACAGCACACATCAAAGTAAGCCTTTCCCATCTAGAAAACCCCACACTGTCACCTTGAGCACTAGATGGTTCCAACAAACACCAAAATTTCATAAAGACATCCAACTCCAAATATAACTCATAACAAGTATTTGTAATCTCTAGCCTAAGTGCCACCATGGTGAGCACGCTGTCACTTTCACACACATGGGGAGAGCAGAGATTCATTAAAGCCCTTGAGTAGCAAGGTAGATCTATAGATTATAAGCTCATGATCTCAATAAGATCATGCATAGAGAGAGAGATGAACACATAGCTACCGGTAGAACCCTTAGCCGCGAGAGAGAACTACTCCCTCCTCATCATGGGAATCAGCAATGGTGATGGAGATGGTGGTGGAGATCGATGGAGATGGCTCTGGGGGCACTTCCCTATCCCGGCAGGGTGCCAGAACAGAGACTTTCTGTCCCCCGAATCTCCCCTTCGGTGGCGGCGGCACAACGGAACTTTTCGTGGGGTTTTGGCTTCAGGAGGTTTCTTATAGGCCAGAGGGCAAGGTCGGTGGGCGGCCAGGGGGCCCACACCATGCCCTGGCGCGGCCTAGGTGGACCCGCGCCTAGGGGTGGTGTGGCCACCCTATGGCCCCTCTCCGACTCTCCTTCTGGCTCCGTGAGTCTTCCGGGAAAAAGTAACTTTGGCTTTTGTCCCATCCAATTCCGAGAATATTCAATTTCTGACTTCCTGGAACCAAAAACAGCAGAAAACAGGCAACTGGCACTGTGGCATCTTGTTAATAGGTTAGTCCAAGAAATCATATGAAAAGTACTCCAAAGTGTGGAAAAAACATAAGAAAGTAGATAAAACCAAGCATGGAACATAAAAAATTATAGATACATTTGCAATGTATCAACATCCCCAAGCTTAACTCATGTTCATCCTCGAGTAGGTAAGTGATAAAAAGAAAGAATAATTTTTGAGGTGACATGCACCATCAAAGACTTGATCCAAGTATTTGTAAAACATTCAAAGCTGGGATCATAGTACTTCAATCATAACATGAAAGACAAAGTTCTAGCAATAAGCAAAGAAACTAAGATGCAATATGAAAAGGCACAAACAAAAGATTCATGAATAACAATGCTTTGCAAGACGTTTGTTTGTTTGTTTCACATAAAGAAAACATATAGTAGTATTCCGCTTGTCCCTCATAGAGTAGCAAATATAAATGCATAGGACACCTTCAAAGTTCATAAGAGTGACTAGATACAATAGTTTAAAACAAGCAATATCAAAGTATGCATCAATCAACTAGTCTTGGGACAATGCACATAGAACTAATAATGGCCACTATGCTCTCAAAGTAGGTGCATAAAGGTAGAAGATGGAGACTCAATATAATGGTGGAAGAAAGGCCTTCATAGAAGTAAGCAGGGATTCAAGTCTCATAAAGAGCTTCCAAAAAGTATGGTACTTATATCTTTCAGCTCTCATTGCCCCTATCATAAGCATCTTGAAGTGATTAAGGTTAAAGTGAACAAACTATGGTGTACATGCTTGACGAAGTATAAGTCAGAAATCTCATGTCCCTTGTATACGAGGGCCGCTCCTCATGCTACTCAAGTTTAGTCACTGGTAAGTTCTTGTCATTGTAAGTATATGTGTATCATAGAGAACCGCCAACGGGGTACACCTTGCCCGATGATACGAAAGAATCCCCATATCAAAATGACAAGGCAAGCAGACAATGAGCATCTCAGCAATCTTCTTATTTACCATGGGAATATGGTGCTTTTTCTCTCTTTCCTCTTTTCATAGTATCTCTTTTTTTCTCTTTTTCTCTTTTTCTCTTTTTTCTCAATATAGGACTCTTTTTTATAAGAAGAATGCTTCATAGACAGCTCATTATGGTTACGCTACAGGTTTCCACCATGTCAGCATGGATTAGACAAGCGGCCCAGGTGTTTCTCTAACACATATACATAACTCCATTGACTTACAAGCTCCCCTTCCATTTCACACTGACGACATCCATAGACAAAAGAGCATGACATCAACGAGGTACAAAGTACCAGTGCAATGTTGAAAGTGTTCCCCATGACAGCATGGTTCTGCTAATCCCCAACAAATAAGTGCAAGCATATACAACATAGATGACACAATGGTTCAAGTTTATTAAGTGCAAAATGTAAAGTGTGCCATCAAGTTCGTGAGAGCTTTAATCACTAGTTTTCTCATAACAAGTTTAATTTGGAAGGTAAACAAAATCATGAATATACTTGGAATAGCATAAGCTAGTAGGTAGGTATGGTGGACTCTTTGGAATAACTTGGTTTAGGGAGTTGGATGCATGAGTGGAACTCATACTTGGTTGTGGAGGCTAGCAAAAGACTGGGAGCGACAAACTAAGAGAGCAATAATGGCCATAATCATGTAGAGCGACAAAACATCATTGATCAAAGCATAAAGTGATCCTAAAAGTTGAAAACTAAAGGTTCATAAAGGCTATAGTGACTTTGGATAGTCATAACATGGTCTGAGCATGTGCCAAGTCAACCCAAATAAGGCATCAAAGGAGAATACCACAATAGTATGCTTTAATATGCTAAAACAACCATGATTCATCCAAGGCACATTAAGCAATCTCAATTGTTTATAACAATTCATGCTACAACAAAGAATACTAAGCATAAAGCCAAAACAATATCAAGCATGGCATGACAAAGCATAGGCCACCGTAAAAAACAAGCTCTCTTTACCACTTAAGCATGAACTTTCCTACTCTTTTCCAATCCAAACCAATGCATGAAAGAGGGGGTCCAACCAATTTATTCAAGCAAACTAAGAAAACCAAGAAAATGAAAACCAAAACGAAAACGAAAACAAAAAAGAAGATGCTCCAAGAACAACACAACTTGTGCATGAAACAATAAAAATGAAGTGGTTTCAAGAAACCTAGGATTTTTATTGATGAAGAAGGGATGCCTTGGGCATCCCCAAGCTTTGACGCTTGTACTTCTTGGATATTTCTTGGGGTGACACGTGTGGCATCCCCAAGCTTGAGCTTTATTCCATCCTTCATCTCATTACTCATTCCTTGCATACACCTGAAATGTTCCTTCATACAAAACTTCACACAATCTTTATTAGCAACATTAGTGCACTAAAGACAAAAGGTCATAAGGTTTAGTTCTAACACCAAATAAACCTCCATTAGAACACTAGCTACTGTAGCAATTCCCTCAAAAAGCTCAATTCCCCAAAAGATCTCAAAAGGGGACCAACAAGAAGCAAATGCAAATAATGGCAGAAATATGTCAAAACAGACCAGCAGGTAAAGACGAATTTTTTGAAGAGCTTCTGTTGATCAAATTAAAAAGTGTTGAACTATCGAAAGTTAGATAACAACCTGGGGCAGAAGCACAAAAATTCACGCCTCAAAAGGACGTACAGAGATTTTACACTAATTTTTACGGTGAAGCACAAAAATCTGTTTCGGGACAACAACTTTCCCAATCATTACTTCTCTCTCATTAGAGGTTACTCTTGGAACAAAAAGCAAATAAAAAGGATAAGGAGCGGTTATTACAGAGCTAATAACTTCCAAGACTCAACTAAAACTTTTGGGTTATCTCTCAATAAGTAGTTTTCTTTAACGCCTTTAAGTTAGGCATGATAGTTTGAGAAGATGCTCAGATAAGAAATATGAATTGAAGTAAAAGAGAGCATCAAGAAGCAAATTCAAAGTACATTTAAGTCTAACCCACTTCCTATGCATAGGAATCTTGTAAAGAAACAAGTCATGAAAGCACAAAGCAACAAGCATAGGAAAGCAAAACCAGTGCAACTTCAAGACTTTCAACACAAACAGAGCAAACTTAATATTATTGAGATGCATAAAACCATGTTTCCCTCTCTCAAAATAACTTTCAGTAGCATCATGAATTAACAATATAAATATCACATAAAACATTCTTATCATGAGCCACGTGCATAAATAAATTAATACTTCCCACATAAACATAGTCATTCTTATTAATTGTAGTGGGAGCAAATTCAATAAAATAGCTATCATTATTATTCTCATCACCATAATCATCAAATATAGGAGGCATATTGTAATCGTAATTACTTTCCTCCTCAATAGTAGGTGCACTGAAAATATCATATTCATCATTGCAATCATCATATATTGGAGGTGTAGTGTCATCAAAGTAAATTTTCTCCTCCGTGCTTGGGGGACTTAAAAGATCATCTTCATAATATCAAGCTTCCCCAAGCTTAGAATTTTCCATAGCATTAGCAATAATGGTGTCCAAAGAATTCATACTAACAACATTGCTATTAGCATTCAAATAAAGTTCCATAGGTTTTTAAATTTTCTCTTCAAACACTTCATGTCCTAACTCAAGATAAATACTATAAAGCTCTCTAATTTTTTTGTTGTTTTCCATTAAGCCTAACTAGTGAAAACAAGAAACCAAAAGACAAAATTGCAGAATCTAAAGGAAATAACTTCGAGCACTCACACCACAAGATGTGAGTACCTTTTACCTTACCTCCCGGCAACGGCGCCAGAAAATAGCTTGATGTCTACGCACTTCTATTCTTGTAGACAGTTGTTGGGCCTCCAAGTGCAGAGGTTTGTAGAACAGCAGCAAGTTTTCCCTTAAGTGGATCACCCAAGGTTTATCGAACTCAGGGAGGAAGTGGTCAAAGGTATCCCCTCTCAAGCAACCCTGCAATCAAGATACAAGAAGTCTCTTGTGTCCCCAACACACCCAATACACTTGTCAGGTGTATAGGTGCACTAGTTAGGCGGAGAGATAGTGAAATACAAGTGGTATGGATAATTATAAGTGGTAATGATGATAGAAAATAACTTGATGGCGTGGAAAAGACTAAAGGCAAACTGAAATAAAGATGGAAGCAAGCAAACATGTAACAGATCTAGTAGCAAACAGTGTGTCAATGCTTAGAAACAAGGCCTAGGGATCATACTTTCACTAGTGAACACTCTCGTATAAATACATCATCTTCATGATACTACACTGAACTACTCTCTGGTTGGACACTCTAATCGTTGGTAGGGCTATAACAGCACACCTCAAAGTAAGCCTTTCCCATCTAGAAAACCCCAGACTGTCACCTTGAGCACTAGATGGTTCCAACAAACACCAAAATTTCATAAAGACATCTAACTACAAATATAACTCATAACAAGTATTTGTAATCTCTAGCCTAAGTGCCACCATGGTGAGCATGCTGTCACTTTCACACACATGTGGAGAGCAGAGATTCATTAAAGCCCATGAGTAGCAAGGTAGATCTATAGATTATAAGCTCATGATCTCAATAAGATCATGCATAGAGAGAGAGATGAACACATAGCTACCGGTAGAACCCTTAGCCACGAGAGAGAACTACTCCCTCCTCATCATGGGAATCAGCAATGGTGATGGAGATGGTGGTGGAGATCGATGGAGATGGCTCCGGGGGCACTTCCCTGTCCCGGCAGGGTGCCAGAACAGAGACTTTCTGTCCCCCGAATCTCCCCTTCGGTGGAGGCAGCGCAGCGGAACTTTTACTGGATTTCTGATTTTCGATTTAGGGTTTTGGCTTCGGGATGCTTCTTATAGGCCAGAGGGCAAGGTCGGTGGCGGCCAGGGGGCCCACACCATGCTCTGGCACGGCCTAGGTGGACCCGCGCCTAGGGGTGGTGTGGCCACCCTATGGCCCCTCTCCGACTCTCCTTCTGGCTCCGTGAGTCTTCCGGGAAAATAGTAACTTTGGCTTTTGTCCTGTCCAATTCCGAGAATATTCATTTTCTAACTTCTAGAACCAAAAACAGCAGAAAACAGGCAACTGGCACTGTGGCATCTTGTTAATAGGTTAATCTAAGAAATCATATGAAAAGTACTCCAAAGTGTGGACAAAACATAAGAAATTAGATAAAACCAAGCATGGAACATCAAAAATTATAGATACATTTGCAATGTATCAATGATATCCACTTCATGTTCCGCCATCTTCTTGTACCTAAAGACTTCTTGCTCCAATGCTTCCATCCTGTCCTCCAGACTGCCTTCACATTTAGGGCCCTGAACCTCTTTTATATGTACCTTCCCATCTTTGAGAAACAACTCCTTTAGATGAATCTTCAACTCACGCATGTACGGGTTGATGATGTCCGTGGAGGAATCTTCCTTGGTTGATCCAGAGGAAGACATTATGGCTCCAAATCCGAGACTCTTCCTGTCAGAAATAGATTGAAACGAAAACATCACGAGAACACGATATACGAACCTCAGGGGATCTGGCGGATTATATTACAAAGTTTAACAACAAAAGGAAGGTACTAGGAGAAAACGGGTCGGAGACGGGCTCCGGGGTGGCCACACGCCCTAGTAGCACGGCCCGATGGGCCCGTGCCATGGGGTGGTGTTGGCCACCCGAGCTCTGTTTCCGTCCCTCTTTCGACTCATTGCTTTCCATATTAGATAAAAACTGCGAAAATATAACTTGACAAATTTTTCGTAGACATTTTCTTACCCGAACTATTACCTATTCAAAAACGGACTCTGCAGGTTTCTGAATTTTGTCTTTGACAAAATTTTCCAGTGTCACCACTTGAATAGCATCAATATCTTCATCTTCATAAACATATTTCTTGAGTCTTTTGACCATTCACCATCTTATTACACCATTTTCTCCTCCAACTTGGAAATTTCTTTCACACAAAACTTTACACAATTCTCATTAGCAACATTAGTGCATGCAAGATAATAAACCTTTAAGTTCATTTCCAACTGAAATCCATCAAAACATAAGCTACTAAAACAACTCCTCTCGAAAGCCCAAAAAGGAATTCAAAAAGGAAATCGATTTAAGAGGCAAATGCAGAAATGGCAGAAATCTGTCAAAACAGACCAGCAGGTAAAGATCAATTTTTTCAAATATCTTCTGTTGCTCAAATGAAAAAGTGTTGAACTAAAGAAAGTTAAATAACAACCTGGGGCAAAATCACAAAACATTACAGATCAGTACGATGTACTGGGATTTTTAACAATTTTTTATAGTGATGCACAAAAATCTGTTTTGGAACAGCAACTTCCCCAAATCTTACTTCTCTCTCATTAGAGGTTGATGTTGGCACAAAAACCAAACAAAAGGATAAGGAGAGGTTATTGCAAAAGAAATAACTTCCAAGACTCAAATAACTAAAAACAAACTGAAAGCACAAATATATTGGGTTGTCTCCCAAAAAGCTCTTTCTTTATAGACATTATGATGGGCGTGATAATTTCAATGATGCTCACATAAGAATATCAATTGAAGTAAAAGAGAGCATTAAGAAGCAAAAATAAACATGTTTAAGTCTAACACTCTTCCTATGCAAGGGAATTTTGTAAGAAAATAAATTTTTGAAACCAAAGGCTGCTAGCATAGGAAGGCAAAACAAATGCAACATAAAGACTTTCAGCATAAAGCGAGGAAACTTAATATTATTGAGATGCATAAGAGCACTTTTCCCTCTCTCATAGTAACTTTCAGTATCGTGCGTAAATTTAACGATATAACTATCACATGAACCATTGTAGCAATGATCACTTATTCTAACAGAAAACATAGGGACACTAGCTCTCCTAACACTACTTTGTGAAACAATATTAAAAGTATCCTTACAGAGGATAGTGCGTCCATCTTCTACATATTTAGTGACAAAGTCTTTCTCATTTGCTATTACAAGTTTAACAGCTTTATATGTACTTTAATTTACCATACTAGCTATCATAGAATGTTCCTTTACCTTCACTAGGAAAGGCATTTTATCAATGTAAGGTTCAGATAAAATATGATGAGCAGTATAAACTTCAGTATCTCTTGCAGGAACACAATAAGCAATATCTTTATATGGCTCATGATAATTATTCCATTTCTTTTTAAGAATTTCAATATAAGAAGCAAAAGCCTTAAAATAATTTGCAATACTTTGAGAATCTAGACCATAAGCATTACTAATATTATGAAAGTCATCAGTTCCCATAAAAGATTTAATGCATTCATAGTCAAAATTTATACCTGACTTTCTTCCTTTATCATTCTCCCATGCTTCAGCATTGTCTTGAATACGGTCTAGAAGATACCATTTAGCTTCTTCTTCCATGCGTGTAAATGATCCAGCACAAGAAGCATCCAATAGATCCTTATCATGAAGAGAAAGTCTTGCATAAAAGTTATTGATAATAATATTGTTAGGGAGCTCATGAATAGGAAATTTGAGCATTAGTAACTTCAGTCTCCCCCAAGCTTGAGCTATACTCTCTCCATCACGAGGCCAAAAGTTGTATATTTGATTCCGATCTTTGTGAATCTCACTAGGTGGAGAGAATTTGGAAATAAAAGAGAGGCACTACTTCCTCCCATTCAAGAGATTGGCCATTCTTCAGCAGCTTATACCATTCCTCAGCTCTTCCTTTCAGTGATAATGAGAATAACTTCTTCTTGACTTGATCTGTTGTAATACCTGCACACTTGAACAACCCGCATAATTCGTATATAAAGAGCAAATGATCACCAACATGGACAGTTCCATCTCCAAAATAGTAGTTATCCATAACACGATCAACAATTCTTCTAGGTATCTTAAAAGTATCATTTTCAGTAGGTGTAGGTTCATCTACTGCCTTAGCATTGGTAGTAGCATTATGAAATAAGAAACTAATGAATTATCCATATTCAGAATAAAGTAACTAACAGAAATAAACAATACTCATAGTAGAAGTTTCCTTTACTAGTTCCACTCTTCAATAGCGCTTCACTCCCTGACAACGGCGCTAGAAAATAGTCTTGATGACCCGCAAGTATAGGGGGTGAGTATTTTCGATCAGTAAGAGTGTCGAACCCAACGAGGAGCAGAAGGTGTTGACAAGTGGTATGGATCAAGAATTTTTTGTAAATACTTAGCAAACATATTTTTAGGGGTTTTTGATAATGTAGATAAATAAAGTTCGAGTAAATAAAAGACAATAATAATAATTGCAGCAAGTGGCCCAATCCTTTGTTTAGCAAAGTACAAGCCAGTTGTATTACTTAAGATGACCAAACGTTCTCAAGGACACATGGCAATATCGTCAAGTGATTTTGCTTCATATAGTTGATTAATCTTCTTTAGTTAGATAAGTGTTGTGTGGGTGAACCTGTGCTAATGTACTGACCTTCCTAGGACTAATACATACTTGTGATTATATCCCTTGCAAGCATCCGCAACTACAACAAAATAATTAAGATAAAAACCTAACCACAGCCTTAAACTTTGAGATCCTACACTCCCTTGTGCAAAGGTTTCCTAATGGGGGTTCAGGTTTCTGTCACTCCGGCAACCCCTATGATTAGTAGCCAAATACACAATGCATTCCCCTAGGCCCATAAAGGTGAAGTATCATGTAGTCGACGTTCACATGACACCACTAGAAGAATAACACCACAACTTAATTATCAAACCATTGAATCTTTCTCAACACAATTCCACTACTAACAACATGACTTCTCCCATGTCCTCAAGAACTAAACAAACTACTCACGAGACATCATATGGATCAAGATCAGAGATGAAATAATGATATGTAACAATCTGAACATGAACGATAATTCAATGGTTCCACTCAATAGCATCAACTACAACAAGTAATCAACACCAGGAAAGTTTCCCCTAAGAACTATGCAAGATTCAACCCAATTGTTACAGCGGTATGGAGTGGTGATGATGGTGCTAGTGGAGATGATGATCATGATCCAGATGAAGTCCATCTTGATGACGGTGTTGCTGGCGACGATCTCCCCTCTCCAGGAAGGAATTTCCCCTGGCGATTTCTGCCTGCCGGAGAGCTCTTTCTCTTTCTGTAGTTTTCCGCCTCGCAGAGGCGGTGGAACCTTTCTTTGGTCACTCCCTGAGTCTTAGGGTTTCGGGAGGATTATATATGCCAAAGAGCAGAGCCAGAGGTGGGCCAGGGTGGCCACACCACCTGGTGGCGCGGCCTATGGTGGCCCGCACCAGGGGGTGGTGTGGGCCCCTTATGGCCCATCTCCACTGCCCCTTCTGGCTTCCTTCGTCTTCTGAAAAAATAGGATTTTCCATATATTTTCTGGGATTTTCTGATCTTCGTGAATTTAGCCTCCAAACAGTGCCTTTTCTGTCAGAATCCTTGCTTCAGTGGTCCATTCTCCAAAAGTCATCAACCATGCAAAAATAGATAAAATAACATAAGTATCATCTCTTAATATGAAATATATCAATGAATAACAGTAAATTATGATATATAATAGTGATGCAAAATGGACGTATCACTTGCCATTGGAGCTGCACCACCACTCGTGATGATAAGTGGTGGTGTAGTGAACTTGGTTCGTATAATCACTAAAACTGACTAGAGCGATGTCGTTTTTGAGTGGGAGTCATCATAGTAATTTTTAATTGACTTGAACTCTATCTTTTATAAACCTAGTCTAAAAATAGTTTTTGCAAATATATTGTAGATCATGGCACCCCCTGCGTTCAATTTAAATGCATTCCTAGATAGAGAAAAGCTGCAAGATAATGGCTCTAACTTCACCAACTGGCACCGCAACGTGAGGATCATCCTCACGGGCATGAAGAAGTCATATGTATTAGATGTTCCGTTAGGTAATGCCCCTGCAGCTACCGTGACTCAGGAAGAGCACGATGCGTATGATGTGAAATATGATGACTACACTCTCTTGCGGTGTGCGATCCTCCAGTCATTAGAGCCTGAACTCCAAAAGCTCTTTGAACTTACTGATGCTGATGTCATGGTGGAGAAACCAAAGCCGTGCTGAGAGATATGAGATCTCCAATAAGTTCTTAGCGCTAAGATGGAGGAGCATAGCTCTGTGAACAAGCACGTCATTAAGATGATGGACTATGCTCAACGTCTTGAGACACTGGGATGCGAGATTCCACCTAATATCACGATAGATAGGGTTTTGTAGTCGCTCCCACCTAGCTACAAAGGGTTTGTGCTAAACTACAAGATGAGTGATGCGAACAAGTCGCTCCCTAAACTCACAGCCATGCTAAAAACTGCCGAGGTAGACATCAAGAAAGAGCACCAAGTGTTGTTGGTCAATAAGACCACCAGTTTTAATAAAATAGGCAAGAGAGGAAAATCCAAGGGTAACTCTATGAAGGATGGAAAATCTGTTGCCAAGCTTGAAAAGAAAACCAAAGGAGGCCCTAAGCCCGGAACTAGGTGTTTCTACTGCAAGAGGACTGGTCATTGGAAGTGAAATTGCCCGAAATACTTGGCAGATAAGAAGGCCGAGAACATGCACAAAGGTATATGTGATATACATGTTATTGATGTGTACCTCACTAGTAGTCTAAGTAGCACCTGGGTATTTTATACCGGTTTTTGTTGCTAACATATGTAACTCAAAATAGGGGCTAAGGAGTAGTCAACCGCTGGCAAAGGATGAAGTAACGATGCACGTAGGAAAAGGATCAAGGGTAGATGTGATCGCTGTTGGGACGCTGCCACTTCATCTGCCACTAGTATTGACAATAAATCTAAATAATTGTTATCTGGTACCTGCGTTAAGCATGAACATCATGTCTGGATCATGTTTAATGCGAGACATTTATTCATTCGTATTTGGGAACAATAGTTGTTCCTTTTATATGAATAATATCTTTTATGGTCATGCACCTATGTTGAATGGTTTATTTGTTTTTAATCTTGATATTAGTAGTATGCGCATAATGTGAATGCAAAAAGAATCAAGCTGAGTGATGATATTGTTGCATATATGTGGTACTGCCGTTTAGGTCATATTGGTATTAAACAAATGAAGAAGCTCCATTCCGATGGACTACTAGAATCACTTGATTATGAATCATCTGAGACATGTGAGCCATGCCTTATGGGCAAGATGACTAGAACTCCATTCTCTGGAACAATGGAACGAGCGACCGACTTATTAGAAATAATACATACCACTGTATGTGGTCCAATGAGTGTGTCTGTACGTGGTGGATATCGTTATTTTGTAACCTTCACGGATGATTTAAGTAGATACATATATATTTACTTAATGAAACACAAATCTAAAACATTTGAAAAGTTCAAAGAATTTCAGTGTGAAGTAGAAAATCACCGTAACATAAAGATCAAATTTCTTCGATCCGATCATGAAGGTGAGTATATTAGTTACAAGTTTTGCACGCACATGAGACAATGTGGAGTTGTTTCACAACTCACTCCTGCCGGTACACCACAAATAAATGGTGTATCCGAATGTCATAATCGAACTATATTAGATATGGTACGATCTCTGATGTCCGTTACTGATTTGCCACTATCATTTTGGGGTCATGCATTAGATACGGCTGCATTCACTTTAAATAGGAAACCATCAAAATCCATTGAAATGACATCGTATGAATTATGGGTTGGTCACAAAACTAAGCTATCATTCCTAAAAGTTTGGGATTGCGATGCTTATGTGAAGAAACTTCAACCTGATAAGCTCGAACCCAAAGCGGAAAAATGCATATCCATAGGATACCCAAAAGAAACAATTGGGTACACCTTTTATCACTGATCCGAAAGCAAGGTTTTCATTGCCAAGAATGGATCCTTTCTGGAGAAAGAGTTTCTTGTGAAAGGTGTGAGTAGTAGGAAGGTACAACTCGATGAGGTTATCGAACCTCCTCCTCCTCCTGAAGTGGCGAGTAGCGTGGCACCTGAAACTGTTCCAGTGGTGACTCCACCGAATGAAGAGGGAACTAATGATGGGGATCATTAAACTCATCATGAATCTCTGGAAGAGAACACTACCTTACCTCGCAGGTGAAGCAGGATACGAGAAGCTCCAGAACTAATGGTAATCCAGTCTTGAATTTCATGGTAGATGAAAGTGATGACCCTACATCATATGAGGAAGCAATGATGAGGCCGGATCCATGCAATCCGAGATGGGATCCATGTACGAAAACCAAGTTTGAATTTTGGTGGACTTACCTCATGACCGCAAGGCCGTTGAGAAAAAATGGATTTTCAAAAAGAAAACTGACGCTGACGGTAATGTAACTGTCTATGAAGCATGACTTGTCGCGAAAGGGTTTTGACAAATTCAAGGAGTTGACTACGAGGAGACTTTCTCTCCCGTAGCGATGCTAAAGTCAATTAGGATTATGTTAGCAATTGCTGCATTTTTCGATTATGAAATCTAGCAGATGGATGTCAAAACATCGTTCCTAAATGGAAACATTGGGAAAGAGTTGTATATGATGCAATCCAAAGGTCTTGTCGAACCTAAGGATGCTGACAAAGTATGCAAACTTCAGCGTTCCATCTATGGACTGAAGCAAGCATCCCAGAGTTGGAATCTCTGCTTTGATGAAGTGATCAAAGGGTTTGGATTTGTCCAAACTATAGCATAGGCTTGTATTTACAATAGAGTGAGTGGGAGATCTATAGCATTTCTGATATTATATGTGGATGACATATTACTAATTGGAAATGATGTAGATCTTTTGAATAGCGTAAAAGATTACTTAAATAGTAATTTTTTATGGAGGACCTTGGTGAAGCTGCCTACATTTTAGGCATTAAGATCTATAGAGATAGATCAAGACGATTAATTGAATTATCATAGAGTACATACATTGACAAGATTTTGAATAAATTTAAGATGTAAGATAGTAAGAAAGGACTCTTACCTATGGCGCAAGGTACGATAGAGAATTGATGGTCAATATCTCCTATGCCTTAGCCATAGGTTCTGTTATGTATGCTATGTTGTGTACAAGACCGGATGTGGCACGTGATGTTAGTTTGACTAGAAGGTACCAATCTAATGCAGGTGAACAACACTGGAAAGCTTTTAAGAATGTCTTTAAGTACTTAAGCAGAACTAAAGACATGTTTCTCATCTCTGGCGGTGAAGAAGAGCTCGTCGCAAAGTGTTACGTTGATGCTAGCTTCGACACCGATCCGGATGACTCTAAGTCACAACTTGGATATGTATTTACTATGAATGGAGCAGTGGTGAGTTGGAGGAGTTCCAAGCAACCTGTGGTGACAAGATCTTCAATGGAGGCGGAATATATCTCTACTTCAGAAGCAGTGGCAACGGTTTGAATGAAGGAGTTCATTTCCGAACTAGGTGTGGTTCCAAGTGCTTTGGATCCAATCATTATCTATTGTGATGACAATGGTGCCATAGACAATGTTAAGGAACCAAGGTCTCACAATAATTCCAAGCATATCAAGCACTGTTATCACTCCATCTGGGAACATGTCCAGGGTGGTGATATAGAGATTTGCAAAGTAGACATGGATTTGAACATTGTGGATCCGTTGACTAAATCTATCCCAAAGGCAAAACATGATGAGCACTAGAACACTATGGGTGTTAGATTCATAACTATGTAAAACTAGACTATTTACTCTAGTGCAAGTGGGAGACTGAAAGGAACATGCCCGAGAGGCAATAATAAATGGTTATTATGTTATTCTAGGTTTAGAATAGATGTTTATTTCACATGCTATAATCTATACCTAATAATAAAGGAAGCAACGTTTTTGTCCTTCGTCCGTCCAAAATTGACCGATTTAGCCCTATAGTTTGCAAACAATTACCCACCTCTACCACTCGTTAGTTATCTTGACGATTCACTTCTCTCGCGGTCGGTCCTGGCGGAGAGACAGAGGAAGGGAGGTTGTCTCTTCCCCAAACTCAGTTCCGTGACACCTCCCACACCGCACCCAAGATCCACTCTGCTAAGCGCGAGCGTGAGCACTCTCATCAATCCGCCGAGCGCCCCCGAGCTCCCATCGATAGCATCTCGCCATCCCTCCCTGGCTCCCTCGCCTTCATCGATCTACCCCACCACCGGCCAAGATGAGGAGTACGGAAGGTCAAGCTCCGTTGCGGAGGCGGGCGGAGCAGTAAAAGCTGGTAGGCACGGCTCCGGACGATGGTGACGGTGCTGAACCAGGCGGGGCAGAGAGGACGCGGAGGTCCTGGCCTGTGGAGGCGCTCCCGAATCCAGAGTTGGAGTGACGTGCGCAGAACATATGGGCTGACAGTGCTTGGCGTGGGGAGAGGCGGCGACATGATGCGAGGTGGATCTCGCGATGGGGAACGAGCAGGGAAGGAATTTCTTGCAGTTGCGGGAACTCTCCTCCAACATCAAGATGTGCTGCACTCGATAGTGCCTTCCCAGAGCCATAGCGCATGTGTCCTGGCCGAGGAGGATCAGAGGCTATAACTCGGTCCCATTCTAGCAAAACCTACAACTTGAGCTACCGTGATGGTAATGGTCAGGTGGGTATCAATTGTACTGAGTGTTGATGTTATGCAATCGCAATGTATGCATGTTGGTGTGTGATTTTTATTGATTTAAGCTGACAATTAACCGCTCATGTTGACAATTAGGACACCGTGGAGAAGTTTTGGAAGCAGTGCATTTTCAATTACCTGAAATATGATCCAGAAATCATTATTTCCTGCTGTCTGAGAGCTTCAGCCTATCATTTCCCTCTCCGCAACAGGATACACAACAATAAAGTTCAGTCGTTGTGGTTATCAGTCCTTATTATTGTCTGAGGCTGAACTCTGACGGGAGAGCACTGAGAAGACAAATTTAGAACAGCTTCCCTATCTTTATTTTGCATTTGAGGCGGGCAAGATTTTAATTCCTATAGTATTTCTAATTTCTTTCATGGATTACGCATTTATGCTCCCATCACTCTTTTGATGTAAAGGGCTCTATCTTATACTAATATGATTCTTTTGATGGATAATTCAACATGTATTTTATCTTGGGGAAACTGGGTACCGCTATGGCCGCCGAAGCTCCGCGGGAGCCGCCGGGTCAGGGGCGTGTGGAGACGTCGCTCGAGGCTGGAGTCGGGTACTATGGAGTGAGAATGTACAGTGAGCCGGGGGGCGGCTGCGATGTGGCAGCGATGAGGCTGGAGGGAGGCACGCCAGCTGCGCTGAGTGGGGAGACGGAGGTGCGGGATGCCGGAGCAGAGGAATCTTGTGGCGGGTGCAGAGGAGTGCGTAGTGGTTAATTTGCGATACCATTGGGTTCCTTGTCCTTACTCCTTACCGCTGGAAGGAGACCAGCGTAAAACCGGTCCATGGGCATAGCTCGCTCCCGCACACTGTGTTGCATGCAAACCGGTCCTTGCTGTGTCGTTGCCACGCCCTCTTTGACACAACATGCGTGTAGGTGATATCCTTGAAATCATTTTTTTTTATTTTTTGACACATCCTTCAAATCAATTTGATTATATTGGATCGATAATGTGCATCCGCCGGAACGGCATCTCACGTTACTCTTTTTTTTATTAGGGCAATCCATATGCAATGAGAGGAGTGCGATGCTTGGCTGTAACCAAAAGAGATTGTGGGCTTGCAGGCATGGTGTAGAATTAGAGATGAGGGAAAGAAAAATGACACGAAAGCCACATCTCATTTGCGGTCACGGAAACGGCCACCAAGCAAGAGAGATGCACATGTCGAGGTCCAGCCTGAACCACAAATCATATGCTCTGATGCCATGGTGGCCCACCAATGGGTTTGAGGGAGGAAGAGATTTGGAAGCCGTCCGAGTCTCAAAGGGGACAAAAATAAATAACTCATAGCAACATGCAAAACAATTCACAACGTATATTTTTCTCTCCCGGGGCATGTTTCCTATGTTAAAAAACACATCAATGTTGTGTACTATGAGGCGTGCTGTCAACACCCGGATTTTTAATCCCAGATGCCTGTTATGCCATACCTCGCAATTCCAGGATTACCATTTTTGCAAGACATAACAGATTGGATATCACAGTACATCATCCATTACAAACCATAATAAGGTTTTACATGAATAAAGGATCTCATGATCCAGTCTTAATACAAACAAGCAGTGGCATAATAAGCGTAGCGGTGGATTCCATTTTCAGTGTCATAGGCAATGCTGATGATGGGAGATGATCCTAGTTGTCGTAGCCATCCTGTTGTCCTTCCTCCTGGTAGTCCTCCTCATAGTCTGGCCACGGGAATAACCAGGGACAAAGCCATGAGTACGCTTTAAGTACTCGCAAACTATCACAGACAAGTAAGGTAGTTCTAGTAGGAAAGCTAAGCTCTAAGTTTATTTGCAAAAGCTAAATTTATCTTAAGCTAAGTTCCGAAGTAAAGAAAGCTAATTTAATGTTCTAAATCACCTAAGTGGGAACTTAGTTATCATAGCCACAACCCTGTTGTGGTCAAGTCAAAATAACAATTCATTTCACAAGTCATTTTGAAAACATCAGACGACCGAACAGTATGGCCACTCCAACTGTTTATGACCTCGGATGCGGCTATTCGAATAGTTTGACACTCTGCAGAGGTGGGACACTTTCACCACAAAATTCGATACATCCGTCAGGGATAACCATGAATCATCATACTTAGTATGCGGATAATCAATCATAACCATTCATTTACACACTCTAGTATAAGCACCTCTTCTATGAGCTTGGCCTCCCAGCCATAGCCATCTGCCATCCTAGGCACTGCATAGGTGGACATCATCAAGAGGTAGCCTCAGCTCAAACCTCTTCCACGAGGGAACCCATACTAATGCATATAAACTTCCGGCTACGCCTTACCCAATTCAGGTATTGTGGTTATACGGTAATATTGGAATGGTATTGCATCCAAACACAACCATCAGTTTTTATAAAGGGCTAAGGCTCATGCCTCAACATTCTCATCATCATAAACTATTTGTGTTTCTCAACACATGTTAAAACATCTCAATAGAATGACTCATCATTCCAAGGTTTTCATAAGCATTTCACCAAGTATTCCCATCTAAAGTGATCAAGTTTTATGCTTAGCACTAGCCACTAAGGTTAAGAGTGTTCACTAATGAGGGGTGTTAATCTTCAATTTCATGCCATAGAATGACATCTAAGTACAACTAGATAGGCCTAGTTTTATACTCTTTAAGTTATCTATCTTAAAATTAAGGAACTTTAGTAAAGTAAAAGAAAGTAAAGCTTGCAAGTAAAACTTGGGATGGGTATAAATCAAAACATGGTAGAACCAAAGCATTGCCTAATGCATCTTGCTTATGTTAACTTGTATATATTGATGGCTTGCCTTGATTGATACAGTGATTGAAGTTCTCTTCGTCTTATTCGGGGTAGAACTCCTCCTCTTCGTATCCTTCGTCGGTACTATCGTCTATAAATAAATATGGGATACACAATCACCAAACAAATACTTAACTAGTCTATTTAGCACACTAAGGCTCACACTTGATGATCTAATAGCACCACAATCATCACAAGATCTAGTGAACTAGTTTCATTTATTTTATTTGAGAAAAGTAATTTCTACTCATTGAAATTTATGAAGATTTAATATTCTCCAATTAAAATATGGGATCATGTGGACACATGTCATCTACACATATTCTAATACATGGAAATGTGATTTAAAGGGTTGTTCACATTTTATAAAGTTTAAGATTATTATTTAATAGATTTAAAGTGACTAGAAATGCCCTAATATCATTCTTTTGGTACTAGTACAATGTCACTGCATGCAATCCTATATATTTTTACATATTCAGATAGATATTATAAATTATGATTTTTTTAGAGTTGGAATCAATTCAAAAGCTATTATGGTTGATTTTTGAAAAATGTTTAAATGTAGAAAAGTCTCTGTCTTGTTATTTTTGCTATATATGATCTCTAACTCCAATTGATTTAAATCGAATGGGCTTGGATAGATATTTTAATTATCTTTCTATCAAAATTTGACTCGTGCATTTTGGTTAAGTGAAACTCTTTGAATTGATTTTTGAATAAGAGGACATAATAGGATTTCAATTTAAAAGGAAAAATACTAATTTAAATCGGTGGGCTACCGCGGGAAAGGAAATGGGCCGGCCCAGCTGCACTGCGCGGGCGCATCGGGCTACTGACAGGGGTCCATGCGTCAGCGGCTGTTACTACGCAAAGCGGTACCGAGCGATCTGGGCGCTATGATTAGAATCTAATCTAACGGCTGAGGCTCGTCGTCCCCGGTGAACAGCTCACCGGCGAGAACGAAACCTAGCGGCACGGTGGGGGTGCGTTGTAGCTCACCTGGGCTCCAGCTAAGGTCGGCAATGGGGGCGTTCGAGCTGGTAGACGACGGCGGTTCGAGGCGTGGTCGCGACAACTCTTGGGGTGGCTCCAATCGACGGCGCCTCTTCTCCTCTGCAGCGGCGAACTCCGGTGAAATTCCAGTGGACTGAGGCTCACCTTGCTCCGGGCAGAGGTGGGAGGATCAGTGGTGAGTGGGGAGTCGAGGGGTGTGAGGAATTGAGGTGGAGTAGGCCTCCTTTTATAGCTCGACAAGGGGACCGAGCGGCGTGGGCACGACTCATCGGTGGCGATGCTAGAGGCAGCTAGCAGCGTGGCTGGGGGTAGGGGTCGGTGCATGGTCTACTGGCGGTCATCTTTGGCTTAAAGGAGAGGCATGGGGCGATCGCATATTGTCGGGAGCGGGCGGTGCTCTGTGTGGCAAAGGCGTGTTCGATGCGGCGCACATTGGCTACGGGTCGAGCCGCGGCAAACGGGGATGTCTGGGCTGATGTTGTGGTCATGGAGGAGCAGTGTGCGCGGGGTGAGGTCGAGGCACGGTGTGTGCGAACTGGTTGGGCGCGGCGCTCTAGCGCGTCCTCGACATGGCGCAGACGCTCTGGGCGCGGTTTTGCTGGGGTGGTCCACGGCTTGGCTTCGCTCGGGGAGTGGACAAGGGTGGCGGTTTGGTCGCAGCTACCTCCTAGACATCATGGGCGAGCTCGGGGCGGTCTGTTGTGAGCGGTCCATGTCGTGTGGCAAGGGGGGTGCTCGGGTGGCAATGCACTGGTGCACACAGTGAGAGGGAGTGGCTCTATTGCCTTGGCTGTGGTTGGGAGAGACAAGGGGAGTAGAAAGGGGTCAAATGGGGAACAAGGATTAGATCACAAATTGTAATAGTTTGAAAGCTATTTCTGTGCTCACTAAGTGTTTGATCTAATGGCCGAAAGAAAATTAAATTTGAAATTTAGGCGAGTGATCTACACGTATCCTTCGTTATCTATGGTTGCTTGGGATTGGCAAGGGGAATTGATTTGAGGGGTTTTTCAAAAATGAGGATCTTAACACATACACTTGATTCAAATTTGAACTGTCCTTTAAATGGATTTGAAAATAGTTCTGGTGAGTTTGTAAAGTGGGCCTTGGTTCACTTTTACTTGGTCTAGCAAGGGATGAAAAGAAGTAGAACTGTTTCTGTTAGAAATTCTCTTCTAGGAACACTCAAAGTGGCCTAGTGGTTAACTTTGATCAAAATGACCATTTGCTTTATTTATTCTTATTTGATTTCTTTTTCTTCGGATTTTGTTTGTAAATGGTCTAGAGGATGTGGCTTTCACCTCTAAACCATTTCACAACATTTAGAACAATCAAGCATGGCATTTTCAAACAATTCTACACTAATGCAACACACATGCATTCATAATCATTTTATTAATAAAAGTTTTTGTTAACCCTAAATTGGGTGATTTGAACTTTTATAACCTTTATTAAAGTTTTGGGATGTTACAAACCTTCCCTCCTTAAACAAAATCTCGTCCCGAGATTTAAGAAAAACTAGGAACTAAAGAGATCTGGAAACTTAGTCCTAATGTAATCTTCTCACTCCTAGGTGGCTTATTCTTCTATATGATTGCTCCATTGTATCTGGGAAATTTGATACTCCGGGTCCTGGTGGTCCTGAAAGCTTCTTACAAGATATGAATGGGAACCTCATGATACATTAGATCCTTGTTGATATCAATGGCTCGGTGATTGATGTTCTTGAACACTTTGGTCTTCTCCGGAACTTCTAAGCATTTGCGAAGTAACGAGATATGGAACACATTATGGATGGCTGACATCTCCTCTAGAAATTCCAGTTGATAGGATACTTCTCCTCGGCGATTTAGAATCTTGAGAAGGGTCCAATATATATGGGGGCTAACTTTCCTTTCAGCTGAAAACACTGCATTCCTTTCAACGGCGAAACTTTGAGATACACAAAATCTCTGACATTGAAAGTCAGGTCTCTATGTCTCTTGTCAGAATAACTCTTCTGTCTAGATTGGGCGGTCTTGAGGTGCTCAAGGACTTTGTGAACCTTCTCTTTGGCTTCTCGTAGGATGTCCGGTCTGAAAATCTGACTCTCTCCTACTTGCGACCAATTCAAGGGGGTACGGCACTTCCTTCCATACAGAAATTCAAATGGGGCCATTTGCAAACTAGCTTGATAACTGTTGTTGTATGAGAATTCTATGAAAGGCAGACAATCTTCCCATTTTGATCCATATTCTAGAACACAAGCTCTCAACATATCTTCTAAGATTTGGTTGACTCTTTCAGTCTGTCCATTGATCTGTGGGTGATAAGATGTGCTGAAATTCAACTTGGTTCCTAATCCTTCTTGGACTTTTTCCAAAATCTTGAGGTAAATTGGGTTCCTCAATCCAACACTATGGTCTTGGGGGTTCCATGCAAACTTACAATTCTAGCAATGTACAGCTCTGCTAGCTTCGAACTCTGGTAGGTTGTCTTGACAGGTATAAAATGGGCTAACTTGGACAGTCTATCAACTATGATCCAGATAGAGTCATTTCCCCTACTAGAAGTAGGCAAACCGGTGATAAAGTCCATTCTGACGGAATCTCATTTCCATTCCAGAATCTGCAATGGTAGCAATAGTCCTGCGGGTCTCTAATGTTCCGCCTTGACTCTCTACAGATAACACACTTGGCTATGTAGCTTCCGATTTCTCTCTTCATCTTGTGCCACCAAAATTGCTCCTTCAAATCCTGATACATCTTCGTTCCTCCGGGGTGGATAAAATAAAGAGTATCATGAGCTTCTTGCATGATAACTTGCTTCAGCTCCGAATCTGCTGGCACACAAATATGTCCTTTGTACCACAAAACTCCTTCTTCATCCTCGGTGAATCTAGGTACCTTTCCTGTACCAATATGATGTTTGATTCCATCGATACTTGCATTTCCCTTCTGGCCTTCCTTGATCTGGCTAATCAAAGTGGGTTGAAGTTCAATGGTAGCTAAAAATCCTTTGCTAACTAGCTCCGTTCTAAACTGCTCCAACTCTTCATGCAAACTTGGCTGGGCTTCTTTGATCATGGTGTTTAATCTACACAGCAATCTGCTAAGAGCATCCACTACCACATTGGCTTTGTCGGGGTGGTAGTGAATGTCAAGGTCATAATCCTTGATTAACTCTATCCATCTCCTTTGCCTCATATTCAGCTCCTTCTGAGTGAAAATATACTTCAGGCTCTTGTGATCTGAATAAATCTCATAGCGGTTACCCATAAGGTAATGACGCCATGTCTTCAATGCTAAAACTATGGCTGCTAGTTCAAGGTCATGGGTAGGGTAGTTTTGCTCATGTTGCTTCAGTTGTCGGGACAGATATGCTATGACTTTGCCTTCTTGCATTAGCACACATCCGAGACCAATCTTGGATGCATCACAATACACATCAAAAGGCTTCTTGATATCTGGCATGATCAATATTGGGGATGAAATCAATCTCTTCTTGAGCTCTTGAAAACTGGCTTCACATTTTTCGGTCCATTCAAACTTCTTATCTTTCTTCAACAATTGGGTCATCGGTCTTGAGATGCTCGAAAATCCTTCAACAAACTTGCGGTAGTATCCCGCTAATCCGAGAAATGCACGGACTTGGGTTTGAGTGGTTGGGGCTTCCCATTCTTCAACATCTTTTATCTTGGCAGGATCAACAGCGACTCCTCCTGCCAACACAATATGTCCGAGGAATCCTACTTCTTTCAACCAGAATTCACATTTGCTAAACTTGGCATACAACTGATGCTCTCTAAGGGTTTCAAGGATGGTTCTCAGATGTAGCTCATGGTCTTCTTCTAACTTGGAATAGATCAGAATATCATCGATAAACACAACGACAAACTTATCTAGAAAGTTCATAAAAATCTTATTCATGAGGTTCATGAAATAAGCGGGGGCATTGGTTAATCCAAAATACATGACCATATACTCATACAATCCATATCTAGTGGTAAAGATGGTCTCTAGAATATCCGTTCCATGAATCTTGAGTTGATGATAACCAGTCCTAAGATCAATCTTAGAAAACACTCTGGCACCAGTCAACTGATCAAACAGATCCTCTATCTTGGGCAGTGGGTACTTGTTCTTGATGGTGACATCATTCAGCTTTCGGTAATCCGTGCACAAACGGTTACCTCCATCCTTCTTGTCGACAAACAAAACAGGCGATATCCATGGCGATGTGCTTGGTTGAATCAGACCTTTCGCTAGCATAGCATCAAGTTGCTTCTTCAGCTCCACTAATTCAGATGGGCTCATACTATAAGGTCTCTGAGCTATGGGTCCAGTTCCAGGAATTAGTTCAATAATGAACTCGATATCCTGATATGGGGGCATACCGGGCAATTCATTTGGGAATACGTTGGGGTATTCACATACTACTCTGACTTGGTCTAAGGTCGGTTGGGCTAGACTCTTGTTGCATTTGAATTGATGGGGCAAGGTCTCAGACACATGCTCTACTGATACTCCAGAGCTACTGGTCATGGTTATGGCTTTCTTGGCACAGTCGATCAATCCTTTATGTTTTGACATCCAATCCATTCCTAGTACTACTTCCAAACCTTTGGTTCCAAGTACTATTAGATTGGCATAAAAATCTATCCCATGGATTCAGATAGGTACAGCCTTGCAAATTTTCCTAGCTTTGGTGGTTGAACAAGGTATTTGAACTATCATAACATGCTTCAGTTTTGTTGGTTGAATCTTACTAGTGCATGCAAATTCTTCTATAACAAACGAGTGCGATGCTCCAGAATCAAACAACACTCTTGCAAGTACCGAGTTAACAGAAAACATACCTAGCACGACATCGGGCGCTTCCTAGGCTTCTTCAGCATTCATGTGGAATAAACGGCCGTTGTGGTTGAGCGAATTCCCTCGGGAAAATCTTCTTCCAGGCTGAACACGGCGTTGCTGCTGAGCTGGGGCATTCACATTGTTGGTGGTTGCAAGCTTCTTGGGACACTCATTGGAGTAGTGACCCTTGACTCCACATTCAAATAAAGTAATCTGGGACTTGTCTTTGGTTGCAGTAGGCACGGCACTGCTTCCAGTCCTTGGGGCAGTATTGTTGTTGTTGTTTTTGGACTTGGGAGGTTCACGGTTGAAGTTGTTGGAGTTGTCGGGGTTGTTGTTGTGGTTTCCTCCGGACTTCAGGTTTCCTCCGCTACGATTGGGGTAGCTTGGACGAGACATTGGGGGTCTATTGTTTGTTGGGGCATATCCTGTAGACGGGATGGGGCGATACTTCTGGGCATTGTGGGACCCAGTCTGGTGCATCATTCTGCACTTGCGGTTGTCATTGGCTTGGTTGATCTTCCCTTCCATCTGAATGGTAGAGTCTACTAGCTCTTCTAGATCATCAAAACGGACGTTGACTAACACAGTCTGCATCTCATCATGCCGTCTGTTCAGGAATCTTTCCTTCTTCTTGGCTTCAGTGTTGATCTCATCGGGTGCATATCTAGCTAGGGACATAAATTTGTCGCGGTACTCAACTACCGTCATCCTTCCTTGCTTCAGGTCCCTGAATTCATCTCTCATTCTGGTGATGAATCCTTGCGGCACATGGGTGCGGCTGAACTTGATCTTGAAAGCTTCCCACGTCATCACTTGACCGTGGTTCATAGTACGGGTGCTATTCCACTAGGCTCTTACATCTCCTGCCAGATAATGCGTGGAAAACAGTACTTTCTCGTTGGCGTCAACTCCTGCGACTTCCAGGTTATTCTCCATTGTCTGCAGCCAGTCATCAGCATCTAAGGGATCCTCCGATTTGTTGAAGATAGGGGGATTGGTATTCTGAAAATTCTTAATCTTGGATCCATGGTGATCCTGATTTCCATGGCCTTGATTATTGTGGGCCATCTAAGCTATATGTTGCAAGGTGGCTAGGTTGGCTTGGCGCTCTGCTCTACTAGCTTCACCGTCGGAAACTAGCATCTGTAGAATCTGCAGCATCGGGTCCTACGATGAGCTGCTTCCTCCAGGGTTTCCACGAGTCATCTGAAGATTGAGATAGATAATGAGATAAGAGGGAAATTCTAAGGTTCATGGTTTTGTTCAAAAAGCTTTAAACTTGGAGTTTGACTCAGGTTTGGAAAACTACAACTTCTTCTCATTCACTCAATCAAAGCACACAATACAAACTCACACCACAACACAAACATAAAACAGATGGTTTTAAGAACCATTCTATGAAACTACGATACAGTGGGACCAATACAACTCATTCCTACGATAGTGATCAAGTGCATATACTCATCATCAATGAAGTCGGAGTCATCATCAGTGTAGAAATCCATGGCATCATCCTCCAGGTATTCATTGTCATCACTAAGGTATGAGTGAATATCTCCCTGGATGTCTTCACCTCCTTCCTCTTCTTCTTTTGTTGCAAGCTGAGCTTCTTGTTCCTGGATGGCCTTCTCGAGGTCGGCCACCTTCTTGCGAAGACGAGCGATGGTGCGATCCTTCTTCTCGCGTTCGGGCGAAGTGATTGGTGATCCTTGCCAGGAAGGGCGAAAGTCTGGTCCTTATTGGCGGCAATGGCAATGTTGTGGTTGGCGTAGGCTCGAGCATTGTCCAATTCCTTCTATCTATCATACAGTAGGAAGTCAAGATTCTCCATTTGGTGCTACATCTCCGGGTGACTTGGCATCTCAAATGGCATTCCCATAGAATCACGCCTTGCATAATGAGAAAAGAGAGTTCCCTGGATCAAGTTGACATTTTGCCCACACAGACGAGCAAGAGCTTCAAGAATAGCCCTGGCTAATCCATCTAGCTAGTTGTTCTCTCGCACGGTGAATTGAATCTTCTCAGAAAGGGGTGCTTCCATCTTGCCTCGAAGATCTGCAACTATCAGCCATTATAGATCTCCTCCTGGAAAATCCTTGAGTTGAGCTCCAAAGAATTCCGGATGCGGGCGCTCAAAGTACTCAGACAGTGCATCAAGATCCCTCTCAAAGATTAGCTGGCCTCCATTGCCCAACTGGTAGAACCTGCAATACTGAACTTCCATCTATAAGAATTTAGGATTAGTAAGTTAGTGAGGTGATCAAGTGTGTCAAATTTTATGCAGTAATGTAAGAATTTTTGAGGAACACGATTTTTTTTGAAAGAATCAAGGACAAGAGTGCGAATAGGTTTTCATAAATACTTACTTCTTTTGTTTTGAAACTAAGTTTTATTCGGATGTCCATTCTAACTAGGGTCTCCTATGGTCAGGATGGCTCTGGTACCAACTTGTCAACACCCGGATTTTTAATCCCAGATGCCTGTTATGCCATACCTCGCAATCCTAGGATTACCATTTTTGCGAAACATAAAAAATTAGATATCACAGTGCATCATCCATTACAAACCATAATAAGGTTTTACACGAATAAAGGATCTCATGATCTAGTCTTAATACAAACAAGCAGCGGAATAATAAGCGTAGCGGTGGACTCCATCTTCACTGTCATAGGCAATGCTGACGATGGGAGATGATCCTAGTTGCCGTAGCCATCCTGTTGTCCTTCCTCCTGGTAGTCCTCCTCATAATCTTTCCACGGGAATAGCCAGGGACAAAGCCATGAGTACTCTTTAAGTGCTCGCAAACTATCACTAACAAGTAAGGTAGTTCTAGTAGGAAAGCTAAGCTCTAAGTTTATTTGCAAAAGCTAGATTTATCTTAAGATGAGTTCAGAAGTAAAGAAAGCTAATTTAATATTCTAAATCACCTAAGTGGGAACTTAGTTATCATAGTCACAACCCTGTTGTGGTCAAGTAAAAATCACAATTCATTTCACAAGTCATTTTGAAAACATCTGACGACGGAACAATATGACCACTCCAACTGTCCATGACCGTGGACGCGGCTATTCAAATAGTTTGACACTCTGCAGAGGTGGTACACTTTCACCACAAAATTCGAAACCCTGAATAATCATATTTAGTATGTGGATAATCAATCATAACCTTTCCTTTACACACTCTAGTATAAGCACCTCTCCTATGAGCCTGGCCTCCCAGCCATGGCCATTTGCCATCCTGGGCACTGCATAGGTGGACATCATTAAGAGGAAGCCTCGGCTCAAACCTCTTCCGCAAGGGAACCCATACTAATGCATATAAACTTCTGGCTAAGCCTTACCCAATTCAGGTATTGTGGTTGTACGGTAATATTGGAATGGTATCGCATCCGAACCCAACCATCAGTTTTTATAAAGGGCTAAGGCTCATGCCTCAACCTTTTCATCATCATAAACCATTTGTGTTTCTCAAAACATCTCAATAGAATGCCCCATCATTCCAAGGTTTTCATAAGCATTTTCACCAAGTATTCCCATCTAAAGTGATCAAGTTGTATGCTTAGCACTAGCCACTAAGGTTAAGAGTGTTCACTGATGAGGGGTGCTAATCTTCAATTTCATGCCATAAAATGACATCTAAGTACAACTAGATAGCCCTAGTTTTATACTCTTTAAGCTATATATCTTAAAAGTAAAGAACTTTAGTAAAGTAAAAGAAAGTAAAGCTTGCATGTAAAACTTGGGATGGGTATAAATGAAAAAATGGTAGAACCAAAGCATTGCCTAATGCATCTTGCTTAGGTTAACTTGTATCTAGTGATGGCTTGTCTTGATTGGTGCAGTGATTGAAGTTCTGTTCGTCTTCTTCAGGGAGAACTCCTCCTCTTTGTATCCTTGGTCGGTACTATCGTCTATAAATAAATACGAGATACATAATCACCAAACAAATACTTAACTAGTCTATTTAGCACACTAAGGCTCACACTTGATGATCTAATATCATCACAATCATCACAAGATCAAATGAACTAGTTTCATTTATTTTATTTGAGAAAAGTAATTTCTACTCATTGAAATTTATGAAGATTTAATATTCTCCAATTAAAATATGGGATCATGTGGACACATGTCATCACCACATATTCTAATACATGGGAATGTGATTTAAAGGGTTGGTCACATTTTATAAAGTTTAAAATTATTATTTAATACATTTAAAGTGACTAGAAATGCCCTAATATAATTCATTTGGTACTAGTCCAATGTCACTTCACGCAAACCTGAATATTTTTACATATTCAGATAGATATTATCAATTATGATTTTTGAGAGTTGGAATCAACTCAAAAGCTATTATGGTTGATTTCTGAAAAATGTTTGAATGTAGAAAAGTCTTTGTCTTGTTATTTTTGCTGTATGTGAACTCTAACTGCAATTGATTTAAATCCAACGGGCTTGGATAGATATTTTAACTCTTTCTAACAAAATTTGAATCATGCAATTTGGTTAAGTGAAACTCTCTGAATTGATTTTTGAATAAGTGGACAGAATAGGATTTCAATTTAAAAGGAAAAATACTAATTTGAATCGGTGGGCTAGCGCGGGAAAGGAAATGGGCCGGCCCAGCTGCACTCCGCGGGCGCAGCGGGCTGCTGACAGGGAGGGTCCAAGCGTCAACGGCTGTTACTACGCGAAGCGTTACCGAGTGATCTGGGTGCTATGATTTGAATCTAATCTAACGGTTGAGGCTCGTCGTCCCCGGTGAATAGCTCGCCGGCGAGAACGAAACCTAGTGGCATGGTGGGGGTGTATTGTGGCTCACCTGGGCTCTAGCTAAGGTCCACGATGGGGGCGTTCGAGCTGGTAGACAATGGCCGTTCAAGGCATGGTCGCGGCAGCTCCTAGAGCGGCTCCAATCGATAGCGCCTCTACTCCTCTACAGCGGCGAACTCCGGTGAAATTCCGGTGGGCTGAGGCTCGCCTTGCTCCGGGGAGAGGTGGGAGGATCGGTGGTGAGTGGGGAGTCGAGGGGTGTGAGCAATTGAGGTGGAGAGGGCCTCCTTTTATAGCTCGACAAGGGGACCGAGCAGCATGGGCGCGGCTCGTCGGTGGCGACGCTACAGGCAGCTAGGGGCGCGGCTAGGGGTAGGGGACAGCGCGTGGTCTCCTGGCGGTCATCTCTGGCTTAAAGGCGAGGCATGGGGCGGTCGCATTTGGTCGCGAGGGGGCGGTGCTCTGCACGGCAGACGCGGTGTTCGATGCGGTGCACGGTGGCTACGGGTCGAGCGGTGGCAAACGGGGATGTCTAGGCGGCTATTGGGGTCATGGCGGAGCAGTGTGCGCGGGGTGAGGTCGAGGCGCGGCGTGTGCGAGCTGCTCTAGCGCGTCCTTGCCATGGCGCAGACGCTCTGGGCGCGGCTTTGCTAGGGTGATCCATGGCTTGGCTTCGCTCGGGGAGTGGACAGGGGGCGGCGGTGTGGTCGCAGCTACCTCCTAGACATCGTGGGCGACCTCGGGGGTATCTGTTGTGAGTGGTCCATGTCGGGTGGCAAGGGGGGTGCTCGGGTGGCAATGCATTGGTGCCCATAGTGAGGGGGAGTGGCTCTATTGCCTTGGTTGTGGTTGGGAGAGACAAGGGGAGTAGAAAGGGGTCAAATGGGGAACAAGGCTTTGATCACAAACAATAATAGTTTGGCAGCTATTTCTGTGCTCACCAAGTGTTTGATCTAATGGCCGAAAGAAAATTAAATTTGAATTTTTGGCTCAATTTTGGTGAGTGATCTACACTTATGCTTGTTTATCTATGGTTGCTTGGGATTGGCAAGTGGAATTGATTTGAGGGGTTTTAAAAAATGAGGATCTTAACACATACACTTGATTCAAATTTGAACTGTCCTTTAAATGGATTTGTAAAGTGGGCCTTGGTTCACTTTTACTTGGTCTAGAAAGGGGTGAAAATAAGTAGAAGTGTTTCTGTTAGAATTTCTCTTCTGGGAACACTCAAATTGGCCTAGTGGTTAACTTTGGTCAAAATGACCATTTTCTTTATTTATTCTCATTTGATTTCTTTTTCTTTGGATTTTGTTTGTAAATGGTCTAGAGGATGTGGTATTCACCTGTAAACAATTTTACAACATTTAGAACAATCAAGCATGGCATTTTCAAACAATTCTACACTAATGCAACACACACATGCATTCATAATCCTTTTATTTATAAAAGTTTTTGTTAACCCTAAATTGGGTGATTTGAACTTAGATAACCTTGATTAAAGTTTTGGGATGTTACACGTGCTTCGGTGTCTTCCTCTTTCTCCCAAATTTAGAAAATTGAAAACACAACGAGGCTCGGATTGACCAATATATTTTTGGTTCGGAGACCATGAAGGTGCAATTGTAACCGACCTTGTGTTTTCAATTTTATATGTTTGGGAGGAGGGGAGAGTACACCAGAGTAAAACTCGTGTACTATTCAATTTGATGTTCACATTGCTTCTATGATGTTTAGTCTGAGCCGAACTAAATCAAGAAAATGCATGCTAAACCTAAATTTAGGAAAAATAAGTTGTTTAAGAAGGGACCGTGCATGTTTTTATCAAGAATGCTGGTTGTGTCCAAAATCTTTAGTAAAAACCAACCCGTAGCAACGCACGGGTATTTGTGCTAGTTGTATTAAAAGGAAATATTAATACATGTATGTTTAATAAACAAATAGAAGATTCCTAGTGATGTCTCTCATTACACTAGCTTGTTGATTAACAGATGATTAAGGTTTCCTAATCATGACATTGGATGTTGTTAATAATAAGGTCACACCATTGATTGAATGATGTGATGAACATACTCCCTAAGTATAGTAATACGATCATGCCATCATGTTTACACTACTATAACGTCATTCGAAGTAACTCTAATCCTTAAACCATGAGATCACATCAATCACTGACTCTGAAAGAGTACTTTGATTGGATCAAACATCACACCGTAACAGGGTGATTATAAAGGTGTCATCGAGTACTTGGATAATGTTAGTTGAGGCTCGTGGATCAAGAGTGGGATATGTTCATCTTGATGACGGAGAGATATACTCAGGGCCCTCTCGGTGATATTACATTAACATAGCTTGCAAACAAGTGATAACGATCACTAAGAATATTATATCATGGGAACAAGAAAAGATTACTTGTCAGTAATGGGAGCGAACTAGGTATGTATGATACCGAATGATCGGATTCCTGACAAGTAAAATATCACGAGACAACGGGAATAGGTTACTGAGAATAAAGGTTCACGCGATCACTAGTTCATCTCTTAAGCTGGTGGGAGTAATTATGGATCTCCTAGTCTCCCTAATGATTATTGATCGGAGAATGTCTCGATCATGTCCACTCATTTCACGAGCCCATAGGGATACACACTTAAGGGTAGTCAATACATTTGAGTGGATAGGGAATACTAGATAGTGCGGGAATTGTTCTGATAAATCTACCAGAATAGTTTCCGTGTATCGGAATATTATCGGGTATTGGATTATCAATGTGTTCGTTAAATGAAGTACTTATTAAATGAAGTGTTCATTGAATGAGTTGCATTACATCAAGTGAATTAAAAGGGACTTTTAATTGCATGACTCTTGATTTTGATGAAAATTGAATGAGAGATGAGTGGAGCTAAATGGGTGTGAGTGGAGTGTTCACCCACACAGGGGAAGAGCTAGGGGCACCACCATGGCTATGTGCCATGTGCCTTGGGGATGCCCCCCTCACCTATAAAACGCCCCCTCATCCTCCTCTCATCTCACACACTCATCCCCTCCTCTCATATGCCCTTTGGTTGGCATCTTCCTCCCCTTCTAGCCTTGTCCATTGCCATGAGAGGGGTTCTTGGGCGATGCCATGCTCAAGATCTTATCCAACACCATCACCATGTCGTAGTGTTGGTGGTGTTTCCGAGGATCCCCTAGTTTTGCTCCCGCGCTTGAGTGAGGGATGGAAGTCGTCGGCACACTGTACGTGTGACCGATTACGGAGGCGTTGCACGTGTGGTGTTGTCATTGCGTCCTTGAGGACGGTTGTGTACACTCTAAAACAGCCACGTTTGTTTGCAGGAACGTTATCCCGTGTTACGGTCTTCGAGGGTGAGTCCATCTGAAACCGTTACATGTATGTCCTAGATATGTTCTTGATGGCTGCAACCATAGGAATTTTTTTTTCCATGCAACGAACCACATCATCTACCTCTTCGCGGTCTTATCCTCCCTCTTCACAGCATGGGCCTTGGAGTCGGTGATGCACTTCCCGATCAACGAGTGGAGACGAAAGTTCAGCGGGAGCGCCTATAACTTTCAGCATCTTCACCTTATTCTGGATGATTTCTGGCCTTCCTTCGCTGGTGATACGTCCAAAATGTATCTACTTTCCTGAACACTTTTCCTATTGTTTCTCCTCTAAACTTGTGTGAATTGGATGCAACTAAAAGATGTTGTGCAAGTTCTCATTACGAGCACAAATGACTATATGTGGAACACATTCCTATGATTATCTAGTACTTGGATGCTTTATCTTATTTATCTGCAATTGCCCTATGTCTTGATTGCCATGTGAATTGTCTTGTCGATGCAACGCCCGTCCATCCATCCCTGTGCCTACCGCGCTTTAATCCTACTGTTTGTTGCTATTGTTACTATTGTCTTTACTTTTACTACTGCTGTTACTTTGCTATTGCTACTACAAAACTGTTGCTACTAATAAACTGCTGTGAGCAAGATTGTTTCTAGGTGCAGCTGAATTGACAACTCAGTTTTTAAGGCTTATAAATATTCTTTGGCTCCCCTTGTGTCGAATCAATAAATTGGGTTTCACTTCCCTCGAAAATACTGCGATACACCCCCTATACTTGTGGGTCATCAAGACTATTTTTTGGCGCCGTTGCCGAGGAGCATAGCTTTATTTATCAAGTCCACTTGGAATCACTATTGTTCGCTGCTATCCATCCATCATGGGTAAGTCTCATGATGGCAATGTTCCTATTTTACCATCCACTACAAGAAGAGGTACGGTTCTGAACACCTCTATTGCTCTTGATTCACCATATATTATGAGTAAGCTTGTTACACCACCACATACACATGCTACACACACTGCTACCACTGCGGAATCTGAAACTTTTGATACTTATGATGTTGCTTCTACTGTGCTTGATAAGAGTGGTTCATCAGGTTCCTAGATGCTACGATTGCTAGAACTATAGATGGAAATACTGAAACTCCTAATGAAGACACTACTACACCTGTTAGTTCACCTAAGTCTATAGAAAGCTATGATATTGAAGACGGTTATATAGAGATGACCGATGAATTTATTGAAGAATCTCAAAACACCCATGATAGGAATGCTCCTAAGAGTATCCTTGAGAGGCGTACTATAAAACCCAAATTGTCTCCTAATGCTAAGTTTGTTGCATCTCCCATAAACATTAAAGATAAGGATTATGATTTCTCTCTTGATCTATCTTACATAGCTATTGTTGAGAAAGAACCTTTTTGTGGGACTAAGAATGAGAGTGTGGTAGCACATATGACTGAGCTTTCTACTATGAGTGGTTTATTTTCTGATGATATTAAGATGCGCGCCTACTTTGTTGCTAAATTTTTCCCTTTTTCACTAAAAGGAGAAGCTAAAACTTGGTTTAATAATTTACCTCCTAGATCTATTGATAACCCTGATTGCTTGATTAGTACTTTCCTGCAGAAATATTTGCCTCCTAGTGCTAGACATGCTATTTTGCACGAACTTTTTGATTTTAAACAGGGAGAAAAAGAGATATTTCCTGAATCATGGGCAAGGTTTTGTGCTTTGATTCATGCACAGGCTGGATGTCCATTGCCTAAGAATGAGCTTCTTGATATATTTTATAATGGACTAACTGAAGAATCTAGGACATACCTGGATAGTTGTGCTGATTGTGTTTTCAGGAATAGGACTCCCAAGGACGCTGAGGAATTAATGGCTAAAATAAGCAAGAACTATGAAGATTGGACTCCTCCTGAGCCAGCTATACCTGAGACAACTATACCTGAACCAAGTATTCCTATGCTTATACCAACATCAAAGAAGAGGTGAGTTATTGAACTAAATGATGAAGTGATGAAGGAAGCTACAAATGTCTTAAGGAGAAGGGAATTAAAGCTGCAGATGTCAAGAATTTAGCTCCTATAGAAGAATTATGTAAGCCTATCCCCCATTCATCCACTATTGAGGTACACTCTCTCCAACACTTTGATGATGGTGATATTCCTTACTCTAAACCTCCTGATCAATGCTTAGGAATTCGATATTTGTATTGTTAAGCAAGATAATTTTAATAAAAGGGTGCAAAATCATTAAATGGAAAACTCTAGTGCTATTGTTGAACTAAAATATATTGTGGAAAGAACCTCTAATGATGTTAAAATGCTTGTTAAACATTTTCAAATGGTTCAAACTCAAATAGATCAACTTATTAAAGTGCAAAAAGACTTGCTAGTTAATGCTGCTAAAGAAAAACATGCTTATGAAATTAGAACTAGAAGTGGTGTTGCTACCCAGGATCCTCTATATCCTGAAGGGCATCCTAAAAGAATTGAGCAGGATTCTCAACAAGTTGAAAATAGTGGTACTACTCCTAAGAAAAGAAAGAAGAAACATAAAACTATTGTGGAATCTCCTGCACCTGCTATAGGTCCTAATAGTATGTCTGGCTCTGATGCTGAAACTGAAAGTGGTAATGAAGAAAATGATGCTCCTGATAAATAAAAAGTTGAAGAAGAACCTAAAAAGCACACTAAGAATACTAAATACACTAAAGAAGATTTTGTTGCTAAGAAACATGGTAGTGAAGAGAGCCTTGGGTCCAAAAACCTATGCCTTTCCCTGATAAGAAACACAAGTCAAAGGAAGATGAACACTACAACAAGTTTTGTGAGTGGATGAAACCTTTATTCTTGCAAATTCCTTTGACTAATGCTATTAAATTGCCTCCTTATTCAAAGTATATGAAGGATATTGTATCTAATAAAAGGAAAATCCCTAATGAAGAAATTTCTACTTTACTTGCTAATTATTCCTTTAATGGTAAGGTTCCAAAGAAACTTGGAGACCTAGGGATTCCAACTGTTCCTTGCTCTATTAAAAATAGTTACGTTAGAACTGCCTTGTGTGATTTGGGAGCAGGAGTTAGTGTTATGCCTTTTTCTCTCTACAAGAGACTTCAACTGGAAAAACTAATACCAACTGATATATCTTTGCAAATGGCTGATAAATCTACTACTATTCCTGTTGGTATATGTGAGGATGTGCCTGTTCAAGTGGCCCATAATTGCTTGATATTAACTGATTTTGTTGTGCTCGAAATGCCTGAAGATGATAATATGTCTATTATTCTTGGGAGACCTTTTCTTAATACTACAGGAGCTGTTATTAATTGTAATCAAGGAAAGGTGACTTTTAATGTTAATAACAAGGAGCATACTGTCTATTTCCCCAAGAAGATAGATAGAACTTTTGGTTTAAATTCAATTGAACATGTTGAGGGCATTCAAGTTGGAGAAATATATTGTCCCATACCAAGAGAAAAATATGAAACTATTATGATTGGGACCATTGCTATCAAGGTTGAGGTAACATAATCATTAGTGGAATACAAAGTCTTGTTTCATATAAAATTGTTTTGATAACAAGACCTGATCAACCTTGTTAACAAAAGGATTTCATTGAACAAAACAATGTTTTCACCATGATTATCTCCGCTTACTTCTATTCTATCCATTTTTAGTTTTTGCCTTCGTTTAGTTTACTTTTCTGTGGTTAGTTGCTTGCATTTTAGAGTGTCTTAGAACTTCTGAAGTCTTAGTTTTGTTTTGTCATTGCATCATTTCAAAATAACTTTTCTGTAGAAAAATCATTCATCTATACCTGAAAATTGCTCAAAAATAAAGTGTCTCACAAAATTCCAGAAAATTCATATTAAATTTTTACGTGAAAAAAGGGGCAGAGAAGTGCCTGGAAGATACCACGGGGGCCCACCAGGCAGGCACACCACCTGGTGGCGCGGCCTGCCCAGGGGCGCGCCTAGCCATGGTGTGGGCCACCCCTCGACCTCCACTCACTCTCTCACTTGCCACTGCTTCTTCTCTCCCGAGAAAACACCAGCCCTTTGCTCGAAATCGCATTCTTGCTGTTCTTGTCCATGATTTTTCGATCTCCTTGCTCAGCCCATCTTTGCTGCTGAAATTTGGAGCATTTGTTCTCCGGTATGTGACTCCTTCGCTTGTCCAAGTAGATTTGTGTTTAGTGGTTTATATCTTGAGTATTTTGCTGTTGTAGGTGACATGTTTTGAGTGTTTGTAAGCTTGTTCAATGCTTAGAGATATAGTTTTGATGCATGTTTAGGATTCTTACAAGTCCCTATGAGTAGTGCCCTTCATTATGTATTCACTTTGCAACTACTTGTTTAATGGATGTTTAAATTTCAGAATATTAAAGATGAACAACCATACATTTGGAGAAATATTTGAGAGCGACGCACCTAGGAGGTCAAGGCCCTCAAGATCAGCCTCTCAGTTTAGGCCTTCATACAACGAAGATCTCATTGCACCTCACTTCGGTAATGAAGGAGATGATGGGGATGCTCACCCATCTACTTTTCCTTGTTTTACCTTCTTACAGGCTGCAGGGATTCTTGATGATTTCTTGCTATTGATTTAGAGGGTTGGTTTGACCTCATATATGCAAGACGAGAGTGAGCAATACGCTATGCTCACCAAAACTTTTCTTGAGAGATTCGTTTTCACTAACACCCCCTATCAGTCAATTGTCTCTTTCAGAATTTATAATCTGCCTTTTACTATGCCATTGGAAAGATTTTGCAGCATTATAGGTGTAGGCATGGCAGGGACCATGAAGAAGATTCAAGGGCGACCTACTGATTTTCTGGAGCTCTATCGAGGGGTGACCAATGACGATGACCGCGTAGCTCAGCGCGGGAAGATAAGAAACATCCAACTCCCAGCTCTTAGATACTTTGCCTATTATCTTGCTACTAGCATTCTTGGTAGGGAGAATACGAGGAATATTTCCAATTATCATTTAGCCTTCCTCGCTGCTGCGCTTAACAATGATACTCGGTACAATCATGGATTTCTTTGCTCGCCGCCTGTTGCTAGGGAACCTATTTATGGGGGCATCATCGCTTCATGAATGGTCAATGCATTAGAGCTTTCGATGGATCCGAATGATACTATATTGGCACCACAAAGGCTTGACCTTTCTGCCATGAAAACACATCACTTCGTCACTTCTAACTCTGATATGGACAGTCTGGTATACAGGATGTTGTTTACTGACGGGGATGAAAGGGAGATCCGTTTGCTGCAATCTACTTTGTTCAGTGTTCACCGGAGGCAGTGGTCGCGTTCCAAGGAGGAGGTGGACGAGCAGCTCCGCTTGCTTGGTTTCCATAGGCAGCACCCGGAGGATGTGCCTTCTTACGACTACTCTGCACACTATGGTGGGGCGTCCTCGATCTCATACTAGGACGAGGGTACCTCCTCGTCGTACCACGGAGACACTTCGTCATGTCCAGCCTAGGATTGATACCCACTTAGGCTAAAAGCCTAAGCTTGGGGGGAGGTACACCGACATCACATTCATCTCCATAGCATGGTTAGTCGGTACTTTGTATATCCATGCTGCGTTCTCTTTTTAGTTTTCGTTCTTGCTTTGCTTCTGCTTTTGCTTTCTAAAACACAAAAAGACCAAAAATATTTTTGTTGTTTCTTTTGGTTTGCTTCTTCTTCTTCTTTTTGCCTTGGTTTGCTTTTTTCCTTTTTGCTTTGTTTTGATTAATTGAAAAACCCAAAAACATTTTGCTTTGTTTGTTCTTCCTTTTGGTTCTTGCCTTTAAAACTCAAAAACACCAAAAATATTTGTTGTTCTTCCTTGGTTTTGTGAAGTTTGTTGCAGGGTTCAGCAGTCCTTAGTGGAGTTTGGTTTTCATGTTATTATTCAAGCCACACAAGTGAATGGGAATAATGAGGATTAATGACAGCTTGAGGTGTGGTAAGAGGCTGGTAACGAACTCTATTTGTTTTCATTTTTGTACATATACTCATCATGGTGGGCATGCTTAGTCTGTTCATGAAGGGTGTATGTTATTTATGGATGCTTAGTAGTTCTTGCTTTATTATGCTTAGCTCCAACTTGCTAATAGTTTGTAGCATGTTATATAAATGTTTGCTTGCATTGCTCTATTCATAACTTGGTATGACACTGTGGTATCCTCCTCTGAATGTTTCACTTGAATTGACTTGGCACATGCTCATGCATGCATATGACTGAAATAATCAGTTAAGCCTCGATGAATTATTTTTCCTCAAGGGTCTTGAATCACTTTCATGCCATAATTAATCTTGTTTTGTTGCAACCATGATTATGACAATTATTGCTCTCTCGTTTGTCGCTCCCTCTCTATTTGCTAGCCTTCACTTGTGCTGAGTATAAGCTTTACTCATGCATCCAACTCCCCAAAACCAATATTGCCAAAGTGTCCACCATATCTACCTATTAGCATCATTTGCTATTCCGTGCATATTAAGTATGCCTTGTTTTCTTCCGAATAAAATGTTTGCTTATTATGAGAAAGTTAGTTAGTAAAGCTCTCACGAACTTGATGGCACACTTTATTTTCTTGCACTTAATAAACCTGAACCATTGCGTCCTTCTTTGTTGCGTATATGCTTGTGCTTTATTAGTTGAAGTTAGCAGAACCATGTATCATGGGGAACGCTTTCAACATTGCACTAGTACTTAGTACCTCGTTGATATCATGTTCTTTTGCTTATGGATCCCGACGGTGTGAAATAAAAGTGGAACTTCTAAGATCATGGAGTTTGTAGGTGTGTTAGAGAAACGCCTGGGCCGCTAGCCTAAGCCATGCCTAATCATGGTGGAAACTTGCAGCATAACCATAATGAGCATTGTATGAAGCATCCTCAATAAAAATCTATGCACATAGTAAATAAAAATATCGCTGAGATGCTCATTGTCTTCTTGCCTTGTCATTTTGATTATGGGATAGCGCATGTATCATGTGCAAGGGATACCCCATTGGCGGTTCTCTATGATACATATGTACTTACAATGACAAGAGCTTACTTGTGACTGAAGTTGAGTAGCATGAGGTTCGGTCTTTGCAAGTAAGGGCCATGAGACTTCAATTTATAACTTGTCAAGCATATCCTCTTAGTTGTGTCACTTTAACCTTAGCCACTTAAAGATGCTGATGATAGGGGCAATGAGAGCTCAAAGCTAATGAGTACCATACTTTCAGCATTTGGAAGCCTTTCAAACTTTTCAAAACCGTTTCGTTCTCCTTGTTGAGTCTCCACACATTCTTTGAGCACTTTCTTGAGAGCACGATTGTCATTCTTGGTGTAATGTGCTTGTCTCAAAACTTGATTAATTGTGTTATGACTTTGATGCTTGTATCTTTGATATCTTTACTTATAGTCTTCACTTGAACTTTAGAGGTGCCTTAGCATTTTTGTTTGCTCTACAATCAAAGGCAAGCGAGATACCACTCTATCATACCTTGTTATGAGCATTGTAATGTCTCTTATGTTTATGTTTCATGCTACTTATTATTTTTGAGTTGTAATCTCTTCATAGCTTGCAATGACTATTAAGTAGACTTAGTTGCATACTCTTTATTATGAATTGCCTAAGTATTTGATCATATGCTGAGAATATTTACATCGTATGAAGCAAATGTGTTCGTGAAAGTTTCTTTTATCGCACTCAGTTTTCAACTGAATTGCTGGAGGACAAGGAATAAGCTAAGCTTGGGGGAGTTGATACATCCAAAACGTATCTACTTTCCCGAACACTTTTGCTATTGTTTCTCCTCTAAACTTGTGTGAATTGGATGCAACTACCACGGACTGACGCTGTTTTCAGCAGAATTACCTTGGTGTCTAGTTTTTGTGCAGAAAATCAACTATCAGAAAAAATCCTGGAAAATATGCCAAAAATCCTATTTCACCAGAAGACTCCCGGAGCCAGAAGACGAGACGGAGTAGGGCCACGAGAAGCCCACACCACCTGGCCATGCGGGCCAGGCCAGGCCACGCCTGGGGGTAATGTGGCCACCTTGGCTGCCCCCTCGGCCTCCCTCTTCGCCTATAAGTTGCCTCCTGACCTCCCGGGGGGTCGACGTTTTTTCCAGAAGGAGTTCCGCTCCGCCGCCACCACCAGATTCCACGAAACAGCACCAGAAACTCCGTTCTGGCACCCTGCCGGGACGAGGAATTGGAGGAGATCATCGCCATCGCCATCATCATCACCATCGCTTCTCCATCGACCATCCATGTTTCCCCCATCTATGAGTGAGTAATCCCCCACTATAGGCTATGGGGATGGTAGGGATTAGATGAGATCGTTCATTGTAATGGCATCGGATTGTTAGGGCATGGTGCCTAGTATCTATTATTAGTGCTATTTAACTTTGTTGCAACTTGTTATGCTTAATGCTTGTCACAAGGGCCCGAGTGCCATGATTTCAGATCTGAACATGTTATTGATTCATTATGATAGTATTGTTTTGGTCTTACCTGCAAGTTGTATACACACGTTATTATCCGGAACCAATGGCCCTGAAGTGACAGCAATCGGGATAACCAGAGGGAATGGCTTTGATGTGAGGATCACATGTGTTCACGGAGTGTTAATGCTTTGCTCCGGTGCTCTATTAAAAGGAGCACCTTAATTGCTAGTAGTTCCCTTGAGGCCCCGCTGCAAACGGGCTGGCAGGACAAAAGATGTTGCACAAGTTCTCATTGCGAGCACGTATGACTATATATGGAACACATGCCTATGGTTATCTAGTACTTGGATACTTTATCTTATTTATCTGCAATTACTCTATGTCTTGATTTCCATGTGAATTGTCTTGTCCATGCAACGCCCGTCCATCCGTCCCTATACCTACCGCGCTTTAATCATACTGTTTGCTGCTATTATTACTACTGTCTTTACTTTTACTACTACTGTTACTTTGCTATTGCTACTACAAAACTGTTGCTACTGATAAACTGCTATGAGCAAGATTGTTTCCAGGTGCAGCTGAATTGACAACTCAGTTGTTAAGGCTTATAAATATTCGTTGGCTCCCCTCGTGTCGAATCAATAATTGGGTTTCACTTCCCTCGAAAATACTGCGATACACCCCCTATACTTGTGGGTCATCAAGACTATTTTCTAGCGCCGTTGCCAGGGAGCATAGCTTTATTTATCAAGTCCACTTGGAATCACTATTGTTCGCTGCTATCCATCCATCATGGGTAAGTCTCGTGATGGCAAGGTTCCTATTTTACCATCCACTACAAGAAGAGGTATGGTTCTGAACACCTCTGTTGCTCTTGATTCATCATCTGTTATGAGTAAGCTTGTTACAGCACCACAGACACATGCTACACACACTTCTACTACTGCTGAATCTGAAACTTCTGATACTTATGATGCTACTTCTAATGTGCTTAATAAGAGTGGTTCATTAGGTCCTTTCTTAGATGTTACGATTGCTTGAACTATAGCTGGGGGAGCCTTTGGGTTGTACACGTCATCCTTGTTCTTGGTAATTCTCACGCGAGTGTCCATTGTAACACCCCAGTTTTACATATGTCTAATTAGGGTTTGTTTGTGCATTCATGAGCATCATTATCTTGCTAAAATAAAAGAGTAAACAAGAAAATGTGAAAATCCTAAACCCTAATCTTCTCCTCTTTTTGAAAACCTATTCAAAAGGTTTTGAATATTTTGAAATAGTACCAAAAGGTGTGGAGCCAAAACAGTATAAAAGGGCACTGCAATGTTTTCTTATTATTTGCAAATCCTCTAGTATTTTCAAACAACTCAAAACAGAAATGAATTTGAAATTACCAATAGAAAATAGAAAACAGAAAAAGGAAATGGGTTTGCAAATAGAAAACAATAGTCGCTGCATCCTAGGCCAGCCCACCTCCCTCTTCTCTCTACCTATCGCTCGCGAGTAGCTCAGCGCGGACCATTTAGCAACCTTTGTTGTGGCCCACCTTCAGCCCAACCGTGGCCCGCGTACCTCTTCACGTCTTCTTCTTTTATTCTTCCTCGTCGACGGTGGACAAGCTGCCGCCTGGCAGCGCGGGCACCATCCATCTCCCTCGTGCCGCGATGCTCGCCCCATCATCGACCTAGACCAGGATAAGACCCCGACGCGACGTGGTCATCTTCTCCTCTCCCTCGCACTCGCTCCAGCGTCTTCCTCTTCTCTCTAGGAGCCCAAAACCCTAGCCCTGTCCGTTGTGTCGTGCCGCCGTACCCCGCCTCCCCTACCTGTTCTGAGGGAACCATGAAGACCGCCATGATCTTCTCCGTCGTTTACCCCAAAGCGTGCAAGCAGGAAAGTATCCAATCGAGGAAATCACGACTGCCCTCCCTGACTCCGGCACCGTGTTCGTCGACGATTCCGGCCACTTCCGCCCTCGCGCTTCCTCTCTGACCACTTAAATACAACCATAGTGAGCTTACCATCGTCCCGAGCCACTCCACCGTCTCCCTCGCGTCCTCTGCCATGCCCGCGCCGCGCGCCACCGCTCGTCAACGTCGGATATTGTTGCTAGTGTCGCTCCGGTGGTCAAAACCGGGCGGCGCCACCCCTATTCTGCTCTCCTCGACCCCCCACGTTGAACGCAACCGGTCATCGAGCCCCGCGTGCCACGTAGCGACCGGCCCATGCGTGACCTGGGATGGTCATCGTCATGTGATGGCACGCTGACGTCATCCGGACGCTAGCGCGCGCAGTCAGCCTTGGTCAAATGGCTATGGGCCCCGCCTGTCCCATGTGGCAGCTGAGGAGGCCTAGGGCCCTTCTGTCAGCTGCTGTGAGTAACCTTTGCCTGGTATAAAAAGGTTTTTCCCAGTTTTGTTAAATTTAGAAATGGTTTAATAATTCCAAAAAATGATTAAATATGGGAAAATTCATAACTAATTATTTATAACTCAGAAAAATATGTATAATGTATTAAAATGTTTAGAAAAATGAGATCTACACAATAGCCAAATAATCATGCATTGTTAAACAACTTTTATTACAAGTTTAATTAGAGAACGAAGTGAACCCTCCAAGTGACTCTGAGGTTTCTCCCGGTTCTAGGGTTTGGACCCCTCGGACCCTGATTAAAATGGTAGAACATGCCTAGGGTTACATTTAAACTCTATTTAACTTGTCATATCATCATCCTTGCTTGAGCATTACATCGATGCCATGTGTTGATTGTATCCTTTCTTTCCGGTATTTGGTTCTTCCTGGTAGAATACGATACGAGATCGAGATCAAAGACCAAGATCAACACCATCGAAGACTGATAAACAATACTTGATCAACTATAACCAAGTCAAGTACCAGGAGTCCGGAGCTCTGCTTTTTGGTTATCAACATGCAAAGGCAAGCAAAGCCCCACCATTATACAATCCTATGATTTCGAAAGCATTTCAATTATTGCCGGATGCATACGATTCTACTGTGGTCTTTTATCGATAGATAGGGTATCCTATCTATTGCATTACTCCCTTTGAGCTTATATTACCCGATCCATTGCTCCTAGCATAACTAGGTTTGGCTTGTGTGGACTGCTAGAGCTACTATCCGTGTCTTGCTTAGCCATGCTTAACTGGCAGGGCTGGTCCATCCATATGATGTATCAGATACAGAGAATCTAGTATGACGGGAGAACGAGGTATACTGATGTGGTAAGGTCAGTGGTAAAGGTTAAACGTGCTAAGTCTTGTATGGGAGGCCACGGTGGGATGTGGTTTTTGTAGTCCCATGCTCGTCACCACTAGGACCCGAGATCTAGCCTCTTGAACCAAGACGAGCGTACAGCCACACGAGGCCTGGAAAACCACATGAGTAACTAACTTGCCTAGTAGATTTCATGAGTTACATAGTTCGAGCGTTCCATTCGACATATACATATTTGGTTGTTCTCGAAGGCGGTGAAGGAGGTTCATAATAACAGGTAGGTAAGCGTGGCCGGGGTTGCTTGAGGCGGTTCCTCTGGTAAACCAACCTCGCCCACATCTTTAGAGACCGGCTTCGGTATTTGACCCGTTACAACGGAACCCTCCTTAAGGCGTGACTTATGGTCTCGGTAAAATCAAGGTAAATAAACCTACACATTAAAAGGGCTCTAGTTACATACCTTTTACAAAGTTAAAAAATATTATATTTTGAAACGGAGGAAGTAGTAGGCAACAGGTGGACGTATACACCCTTACTTGGTTGAAGAATCAAATACCTAGGAGCAACTAGAATCCACCATTTGCATAGAACGATGTGGCCGATGCTAGAGCCATTGTCGTCGTGTTCCAACATGTTTTAGCCATCACGCCTCGGACTTTTTTTTTCCTCCATAGCTCCGCCGATTTTCCTTTCCACTTCATCAGTCCATCCCGCGGGGCCACAACAATCAGTTCTCATAGAGATGAGCCACGTCGACTTCTTGGTTGATTAGTAATAGATTCACCATGCCGCTGAATCGCCGTACCGGTCAGCTTGTTCCCTCCATCGACCTTGTCAGGCAACGTCGATCTCAATCACCTAGAGTCTCCAATTGCCGAGGCAGCTCTTCAGCATGTACATCAGTTATGCCAGATGCAATAACACGTGCCCTAATATCACACATAGGAAACGTTCGATCTTCTCTATAATGTGAATAACTCTGTTGTTTACATCCAGTCATATTTTTTTAAATATTTGTTGAATGTAATTAGACCGTAAGAGCATCACATTTTCACTCCTGCATATATATGCATACATTATAGGCTTCCTCATCCAGATTAACATTTTTTAGACAACTAGTAAAATGCCCGTGCGTTGCTACGGATGAGCAATAAAAATAGGGGCATAAAAATAGAAACATGGTTTATATATATTAAATGTTTCATAAATTAAAACAAAAATACTGTTTATACTGATTCTTGTCGAAATAGGCACAAACTGCAAACAATATCATATTCTTTCACACTATGATGTGAGTACATATTTGTACATTCTTTTCAACAAAGATAATTCTACCATCCTATATGGTCATAAAAAAATATTCTGATAGGAAATAGCTTTCTCTTTATAAGTTAGTCGGAGCATCTTGTAGAAGTTGCACAAGAGCACCGTGTTCAAAGCTTCACATATTTGTGTACCTTCAGGGCTTCAACGGTGATTACTTGCACCAACTTTGAGGTACAATACATGTATTGTCATATCCACAAACAGCGCGTGAAATGCATCAAAGTGAACCAGACAATATGGGTTTAAGCCCAAGAGTGCTCTACGGTGTCCAAAATTATGCATCCCTTGCAAATGTCATATCCACAAGCAGCACGTGAAATGCATCAAAGTGAACCAGACAATATGAGTTTAAGCCCAAGAGTGCTCTACGGTGTCCAAAATTATGCATCCCTTGCAACCCGACGTCCAACATTATTTCTACCTCTTCTCCACATGTACCAACTACACAATTTCGGATGGGAAAGGAAATTGATTACGAAGCAAAACCATTAGTCGCTTGTGCCACCAGACTCGAGGGAGGTGAGGGGAGGCAATGCCATGACCTAGCTAGCTACTTTGTCCCTTCTCCATTAACTTCAGAAATAACACAAGCTGGAAAAGAGGATAGTGAATCCTATATATCTTCTACAGTCCCAACACAAGCAGATTTGTTGACACCCGAGGCATTTAGCTGAGCAATCAAAGATGCACTCATTTTCTAAGAGTAAAATGCAATGTCGGTCCTATCACTATTTGTGGGGTGTCAGGTTAGTCCTAATTATATGAAAATGCATATTTAGGGCCTAGAAGTTTGTTAGGTGTGTCATGGCAGGTCCAACCAGATATGACCGGCCTGTGTGGCACATTGGCGGATGCCACATAGGCAATACTTTTCAGAACAGCCCTTAATTTTCTATCTTCCACTCTTATGGCCAGCTTTATTAGCTAGCTTCGGAACCTTCTTATCCCGGGGGTGCAAACATGGAGAGCAGTAGGGAATCAGGGAGCGACTCTTGGAGCTTTTCAATGGCCAACTTTATTAGCTAGTTCGAGGTGCTTAGAATTAAATCTGATGTTGCTCACTAACCGATCCCAGAATTGAAGCTGCTGCTCACTAACTAATCTAAAGGTAGATCCTGTGTGCATGTGGGCTGTGGGGATGAGCGTTGAGTAGCACTGAGAAGTTGGGCCAACACCACGGGTTCGTCCTAGGAACGCCGGATTAAAGTTGGACCAAATCCAGCGCAATTCGACGTCTTGGGAACGCGACTGGGCGAAATTTCGTTGTCCAGATAAAAAAATCGACCTAAAAACACCCTCCTGAAAACTCAAGGGGAGATGCTCTTAGGCGTCGAGCCATCAATTCTATGTACCATAGATAGCGCTAGCCTGCTAGGAACTCTGATATCACAGATATGTGCTTTTGGCTATCCACCTGGGCATGGGTGACATCAGGAGCACTAAGCACGCCATACGGAAGTACTCCCTCCGTTTTAATATATAAGATGTTTTAGCTTTGTGAAAGAAATGTATCTAGACGACACTTTTAGTGTGTAGGTTCATTCTAAACCTAGATAAACCTACACATTAAAAGGGGTCTAGTTACATACCTTTTACAAAGCTAAAAAATATTATATTTTAAAACGGAGGAAGTAGTAGGCAACAGGTGGACGTATACACCCTTACTTGGTTGAAGAATCAAATACCTAGGAGCAACTAGAATCCACCATTTGCATAGAACGATGTGGCCGATGCTAGAGCCATTGTCGTCGTGTTCCACCGTGTTTTAGCCATCACGCCTCGGACTTTTTTTTTCCTCCATAGCTCCGCCGATTTTCCTTTCCACTTCATCAGTCCATCCCGCGGGGCCACAACCATCAGTTCTCATAGAGATGAGCCACGTCGACTTCTTGGTTGATTAGTAATAGATTCACCATGCCGCTGAATCGCCATACCGGTCAGCTTGTTCACTCCATCGACCTTGTCAGGCAACGTCGATCTCAATCACCTAGAGTCTCCAATTGCCGCGGCAGCTCTTCAGCATGTACATCAGTTATGCCAGATGCAATAACACATGCCGTTCGATCTTCTCTATAATGTGAATAACTCTGTTGTTTACATCCAATCATATTTTTTTAAATATTTGTTGAATGTGATTAGACCGTAAGAGCATCACATTTTCAGTCCTGCATATATATGCATACATTATAGGCTTCCTCATCCAGACTAACATTTTTTAGACAATTGATACTAATTAATACTAGTTTAATATCCGTGCGTTGCTACGGTAAAAAAACATAAAGATAAAAATTTGTAATTCATGATATATATACATGGCATTCCATGAATAAAATAAAGATAAGTAGTTCATCATTTTATTGAACCCGAATATTTCTTACATCTGGTACATCTTCTTTTCATAATTCAATTCAAATAGTGACATAAATGATAATAACATGGTGATCACAACTTTGTTTCTCGCACTTCAAGGTTTGGTGGTCACATTAGCTTCATTCACATCTTAGGCTCCACGCAAAACAACTGGTGTATTCGACTCAGCTTTGCAACGCGTGCTTGGCCTCCGGTCACCGTGACATGCTTTGCTACAACAATGACAAACATTTTCCCTCATATGCTCAATAATGGAAAATAACCTACTCATATCAGTCATTGTCAACTATCAAGAACAATGGCTATATGATTATTATGGAGCAAATCCAAAACATATAGGATGTGTATTAGATCAACATAGAGAGAAAACTAAAACATGTCATGTCGACTCACGTAACTGATATTCCAAACTAAATTGATTAGAATTGGGGAAACAAGGTTATAATCACAACCCTAATTAGACACAATTGACTACATGGATCTCATATGTTTATCGAACTATATATTATCAACCTATAGCTAAATACCGTGTGTTTCTACAAAATAAGAAATGAAATATTTTATTACATTTGTTAGCTAGGTTACAATCTTGTGTGTATGGTGGAAAATGTACGTGTGATCTATAAAACGTCACGTTTTTATCTTGATTTATGTCCGATGACCATCATCAACACGTATCTTCTCTTTGCTCAGTTTTGTTGTCGTTTTATCATTGTTTCGCCATAACGGTATCCGACTATTCTACTATCTCACTACACGGGGAATTGCATATATAATTAATCTCAAATGAATCCCACTTAATATGTATCATCAAGACCCTCAAAAACATTCACCTTTTATATTCTTTGAGAAGGGAAGGTTTGTGACTACACACTCATAAGCATGACGTTGGATTGAACAAGAGGAATGGGATACCATGATGAGATAATTCTTCATCATGTTGTCGACACCTTGACATCACTTCTAATTTATAAATAATAATATGCACAAATAAAATACTTTTTTTGAGGGTACGGGGAGAAAATATATAACATAACTGTATGTAGCAGCGTCGTCGGCCCCATATAGCAACCCTCGTCATCGTATGTAGCAGCGCCATCGGCCCCATATAGCAACCCTTGTAGCTGTGCCTCATGTTCATCGTAGCACGCGCCCTTGCTGATGGTAGCAATGCCCGGCGCCTTTAGTAGCAACTTCGGTGGCCGCTCATAGCGCCTGGGACGGCCTCGTAGCGTCGACATTAAACGTCATCATGGCTGCTGCGACCACAGGGAGATGAGATCGGTGAGCCCGACAAGGGAATAGGGCTGGTGGCAGCCTCCATTTCCAGCTACTACGTGCGAGATATAGGGACGGGGCGGGGCGAGCTATAGATGGTGCGGCGGCGCATGCTACAGGGCGCGGTGGCGCGAGCTTCAGGAGGCGGGGGCACGGTGCCCGGCAGCGCAAAAAGCAGCGGCGGCGAGTGCTGCTGATTCGGTTTGACTTTGCCTGGGAAGTTCATCCTCTGGGGGAACCCAATCATTTTCCTTTTACAAAATAGAATATCATCACGTTGAATATTTATGGGTCCAATTAAGACCTAAAATTGAATATTGTTTTGTTCATTTTCTTCTTTAATGTATACTTGTGGTTTATGAAATTAAGCTTGTCAATTTGACATAGGTCAAAAGAATAGTGAAATCACAAAGGAGAACTGTAAAAAGAGGCACGACGAAAACCATGTACAATCGAGAGCTAGCTCAAGCTAACTTCCCAATACTAAGCGATCAGGCCGTCGGTGACACGACATGGTGCTACTGGTTGACCTAGGACTTGACGCCATCTGTAGTGTGCCCAGCGGAATCACACCATTGTCGACGCCATGGAGATGGAAGTGCAGCAGACAGATGACTCAAAAGACCTGCAGGCGCCGCCACGTTAGTTGCAGTTGGTGATCTTGATTCATACGGACAAGTCGTGGACGCTGCAGCGTCGTGCCCGTGGCCGAGGCGGTAGAGAGCACTCGCATGCCATCATATGTGTGGACAGGAGGAAGTATGCACGACCCGGATGGAGGAGCTCTGTGGCGGTGACCCGACATAGTGCACCCGGCGGCGAGGGGGATGCGTGCACGCATGAACTCCCCTGGGTAGTCCAGCATCAGTTCTGGTGCCCTCATGCCATGATCGAGCCCATTTTATACAGGATTGGGTACACATATTTTCGGATAGGAAGCTAACAGAGCTAACAAACGGAGTAGATAAGGTTGCATGCATCATAACAAATCTAACTAACTCAGGTTGCATGTAGAGTGTATCATGCACAGTTAACAAACTTGAAGATAAAAGAGCGTCTCTAACGGGAGAAAAACATGGTGAGTGCGGTGGCATCTGCTGTAATTAAGTGAAGTGTGACACCAGGCATTCACCACGTCTTTAGATTTAATAGTAAAGATTAAGTACATTCTGAATACCGTTTGATATTTATAATGACACAATGTCAAGAGTTAGTTGAAACATTGAGGTGTACATTAGCCAAATTATTACTGAACGGGAAATGAAATGACATGACCGGAAACTGTCGTGTGCCGACGAGAAATGGTACAAAGCAGGAAACTTCAATATATGTCTCCCTCCCGTAACCCTCTCCCTCTGGTAACGCACCCCTCCCTCCAGTAACCCAGATCCCGCCACCGCCGCCGCCGGGCAAAGCTCGGACGGCGTGGTGGTGGCGGCAGCCTCCCGCGGCCGACGTTGGCCTGTCACTGGAGATGTGGTCTATCCCTCCTCCGGGCGGCACGGATCCTCCCCATGGCAGCGCCTCTCTTGCCCCGGCGATGTGGCCATCGCGGCCCTCCCGCACCGGTGGTGCTAGCGGCGCCCTCAACGGTGGTGTGACCTTGTGCTATCTAGGCGGAGGCGATGGCTTCAGAGGCTGGGCAGCCGCGAGATCCGGATGTTTCAGCGGTGGCACGCTGTAGGGAGGCGGCTACTCGGTGACCTCCTGTTGGACGACAACACGAGACATCGGGGTTTCTCCCATAGCACGAGGACGCCTTGGGCAGCAGCCCTAGGTATGATGGTGGAGGTGGCTTTCTTCTTCGCCGGAGGTGGTCTACCTAAGGCTACTTTGGTGGATCTTGGAATCCGTCATCTAGTCCCGGCAGCGAGGCGGGGAGACCTAGATGCCGGTGAAAACCGAGTCATTGGCGGGTGATGGCGGCATTAATACGTCGTTACCTTGATGAATGCATCGCCGTGCAACTAGTGTCGACCTCAATCATGCTGCTCTGGGGGAGACCCTAAGATCTTCGGATCGGGAGATGACGGCAATGCGGTGTCGCGTTCTCTCTTGGGAGCATCGTTTGTGGACCAGCGCTGGAGGGCAGCGGTAGGAGGTGGAGCGGCTTCGTCTTGCACGGAGTCTTCGGTAGAGATGTCAAGTCATGCCTAGCTGCCAGGTGATACGCTCAGTCATGCCTGGTTCAGTAGGTGCTACGCGCGATAGATCTTCCGGAGGTCTCTAGTTGCGTCTGTTGGCGAGACTCAGTGGCATAGTGCCAAGAGGTCTCGGTGGCGATCACGCGTGCTTGGATGGATGCGCGCAGGGCGGTGGCGCACTCTGGCGTCATGGTGGCATCGATGGCAAGCCTCGCAAGGTCAGTGCAATGATCTCTCCAGAAGTTGGGTATGCGAAAGAAGACGGCGGCTAGGACTTTCCGGAGCGTGTATGTTAGTACGTGTCAAGGGTCAGTCGGATCAGTTGTGCCAGTTGCTTGCCATTGGGCGACTTGTTGAGGCCTTCAGTTTTAGATGATGTGTGTTGGTGGGATGTTAGGGATATTGGCCATGTTCATAGACACCCCCTTCATCAGGATTATAGGATTAGTGAGTTGTCGCTTGTTTTGGTGGGTTTCGGTTTGATCTTTGTAATCCCTCTTATAAGATTTTTGAGAATAATCTAATAAAATAGGCTGCATGCATCTCTCGGATGCAGAGGCCGGGGCGATCTTCCCCGTTTCGGAAAAAATCTGTCACCGTTAACAACACCCTGACCGCACATCATTGGACTCGCTTGGATAACATAACATGCGATACATAATTTATTGAAGGCTACCTAATTAAAAAGTTAGACATAAAAATATGGTGAAATCCCATTGACCTGCAAACAAAGATATCACTAGACGCTCAATACACATACTTGCACTTATTTCAGCTGTATTTACAGTTGTGTGCTCGAAAATAACTTTTACACCAACTCTTGTCATCACGGTGTATTTGGTCGAGCCTTTCTATTTAATAAAGAGTTTCTTTCAAAACAATTTACTCATTCTTCTTTAATTGTACCATTCTTATTTATAACTCCCAGGGGCAGCCAGAAACCACAAATTGGTACAGAATCTGCTTCAACTGCTCTCTCGTGGTCACATCTAGCTGTTGCTATTCTTCCAAGATTTCTCTTTTCCAACTTTGTGGAAATATTCTCTTAGGCATAGCTTATATTGTATGAGAATGTGGGGCATCTAGAAACCAAACTATGTGTAACATATCAGTCGTGTCACTGTACGAACCAGAACCATCGATGATGCTAAGCTCTGCTATATGGCATGAGCTAAACACAGCCAGGCTTTTGACTTTATCAGTCACAGAGCTTCAGTTTATTAGCTTGAATATAGTGGCATAGTTTTGTTTTGTTTCACACGAACTTTTCCGTGAAAAATATCACTATAATATGTTTCAAACTTATGCAATTCATCTTGGTACTAGTAAACCAACTTTTTCGTCCGGTTTGAGATATCAATAGGGAAAAGGATGCGCACGATTCTAGACGCACGCTCCCCCTCCCGCCCCTGTGACCTAGCTGCCGCCGTCGAGCTCCTCTCCGGTAGCCCGCCCGCCCTCTAGCCCCATCTCCCCTCCCACCTCCTTCCCCTTCCTCCCCGGCGCCATGTCCTCCGAGGAGAGCGGCGGCTCCGGCCGTCGGCGGCAAGACCGCTGGATAGCCTCCGGCGGAGACTACAGCTCCGGCTCGCGCAGCTACAACGATGTAGCGAGCGCCCCGCCACCTCCCCCGCCGGCCTGGGCCCCGCGGCCCCCATCTCCACCCCGGCAGCCCGTGGTCGCCGCCGTGAACCCTGGCCGCGCGCCTGCTGCCACCCGCCTCGGCCCCCGTTCGGAGGTCCATCGCGTCGCCGATGTGGTACCCCGCGGGGCTGATGCCGAGGGCTGGCAGCGGCCGAGGCGCGACCACCACCAGCGACGGCGTCCCCAGCCCGCAGGTGACAACCCCCAGCCGCCACGCCGCCGGAGCCGTACGCCCGAGGAGGAGGAGGGCCTCTGCTTCCGCTGCCTTGAGCGCGGCCACCCGGTGCGGGACTGCATCAACGAGGTTCACTGCCGCCGTTGCTTGTACTCTGGGCACAACTCCAGGTAGTGCACGCTGGAGCAGAGGGAGTTCGACCGCGCTCGCTCCCGCTTGCCGCCGAGCGTCGCGCGCCTCCGCGGCTCCTGGCAGCTACCCTGACGACTGCCCTGCAACGGCCCCAGGGGCAGAGCGCACCCACCGCCGCCACGGCCACTCCTCCCCCGCCACCGCCGCCGCCCCAGTCGCTCTGGCCTTGCCGCGCCCCCCCTGGCGTAGGCACCCTCGCCACTGATGACCCACAAGTATAGGGGGTGTATCGCACTATTTTCGATAAGTAAGAGTGTCGAACCAAAAGCAGGATAAACTTCAGTATTTTTTGCAGGAACACTCTTAGCAATATCTTTATAAGGTTCATGATACTTATTCCAATTCTTTTTAGGCACTTCAATGTAGGAAGCAAAAGCCTTAAAATAAGAAACAATAGCTTGAGAGTCTAGACCATAAGCATTTTTAATATTTTGAAAGTCATCAGTTCCCATAAAAGATTCAATGCATTCATAATCATAATTTATACCTGACTTTCTACCTTTGTCATTCTCCGAAACTTCAGCATTGTCTTGAATACGATCTAGAAGGTCCCATTTAGCTTCTTCTTCCATACGAGTGAATGATCCAGCACAAGAAGCATCCAATAAATCCTTGTCATGTAGAGGGAGCCTTGCATAAAAGTTGTTGATAATAATATTATTGGGGAGCTCATGAATGGGACATTTGAGCATTAGTAACTTCAATCTCCCCCAAGCTTGAGTTGTACTCTCTTCATTAAGAGGCCAAAAGTTGTATATTTGATTCCGATCTTTATGAATCTCACTAGGAGGATAAAACTTTGAATAAAAGAGAGGCATTATTTCCTCCCAATCTAGAGCTTGACCATTTTTCAGCAGCTTATACCATTCCTCGGCTCTTCCTTTCAGCGATAATGAGAATAACTTCTTTTTAACTTGATCTGTAGTAATACCTGCACACTTGAACAACCCACATAATTCGTGTATAAAGAGTAAATGATCACCGGGATGGACAGTTCCATCCCCAACATAGTAGTTATCCATAACACGATCAATAATTCTTGTAGGTATTTTGAAAACATCTTTCTCAGCAGGTTGTGGCTTATCTACTACCTTAGAAGTGGTAGTAGCATTACCAAATAAGAAACTCAACGAATTATCCATAACAAAAATAAAGCAACTAGCATAAGTAAACAATACTCATAGTAGAAGTTTCCTTTACTAGTCCCACTCTGCAATAGCGCTTCACTCCCCGGCAACGGCGCCAGAAAATAGTCTTGATGACCCACAAGTATAGGGGGTGTATCGCAGTATTTTCGATAAATAAGAGTGTTGAACCCAACGAGGAGCAGAAGGTGCTGGCTAGTGGTATGGATCAGGAATTCTCTGCAAATCCTTAGCAAACGAATTTTTAGGGGTTTTTGATAAAGCAAGTAAACAAAGTACAAGTAAATAAAAGACAGTAGGAATAAATGCAGCAAGTGGCCCAATCCTTTATGCAGCAAAGGACAAGCCAGTTGTATTACTTAAGATGACCAAACGTTCTCGAGGACACATGGGAAGACTGTCAAGTGCTTTCATTTTATATAGTCGATTAATCTTCTCTAGCTTGCTAAGTGTTGTGTGGGTGAACCTGTGGTAATGTACCGCCCCATCCAAGACTAATACATACTTGTGATTATACCCCTTGCAAACATCCGTAAGTACAAGAAAGTAATTAAGGTAGAAACCTAACCACAGCTTTAAACTCTAAGACCCTTACGTCCCTTGTGCAATGGTTTCCTAACGGGGGTTCAGGTTGCTGTCACTCCGGCAACCCCTACGATTAGTAGCCAAATACACAATGCATTCCCCTAGGCCCATATAGGTGAAGTGTCATGTAGTCGACGTTCACATGACACCACTAGAAGAAGTACACCACAACTTAAATAACAATCTATTGAATCTTTCTCAACACAACTCCACTACTAACAACAAGACTTCTCCCATGTCCTCAAGAACAAAACAAACTACTCACAAGACATCATATGGATCATGATCAGAGATGGAATAATGATATATAACAATCTGAACATAAACAATAATTCAATGGTTCACTCAATAGCATCAACTACAAAGAGTAATCAACACCGGAAAATTTTCCCCTATGAACTATAGCAAGATTCAACCAATTGTTACAGTAATATGGAGATGGTGATGAGGGTGCTGATGGTGATGATGGTGGAGATGATGATGATGATGATGATCCCGATGAAGTCCAGCTGGATGGTGGTGTTGATGGCGACGATCTCCCCTCTCCGGGAAGGAATTCCCTCGGCAGAAATCTGTCTAACGGAGAGATCTTTCTCTCTCGGTGTTTTCCACCCCGCAGAGGCAGCAAAATCTTTCTGTGGTCGCTCCCCGAGCCTTAGGGTTTCGTGGGGATGATATATGCCAGAGGGGAGTGGCTGGAGTGGGCCAGGGCGGCCACACCACCTCTAGGCGCGGCCTAGGCCTGCCCGGGCCATGGGATGGTGTGGGCCCCCTGTGGCCCACCTCCACTCCATCTTCTGGCATCCTTAGTCTTCTGGAAAAATAGGATTTTCCGTATATTTTCCCGGATTTTCTGATCTTCGCGAATTTTGCCTCCAAACAGCGCCTTTTCCATCAGAATCCTGACTGCAGCAGTCCATGCTCCAAAAGTCATCAACTATGCAAAAATAGATGAAATAACATAAGTATCACCTCTCAATACGAAATATATCAATGAATAATAGTGAATTAATACATAGAATAGTGATGCAAAATGGACGTATCAACTCCCCCCAAGCTTAGACTTCACTTGTCCCCAAGCGAAACTGAGCTCAATAAACATGACCTCAGGTTTATGGAGTGAAGAGTCGATAAAAAAATACGGAAAAGAAGCATCACATTCATCAAATACATAGATCATAATAGAAGACAACTCACTATTATATAACTCAACTTGCAATGAGTAAAGGAAACACAATAAAGATACATAGAGTAAATCATAATTGGTAATGGAAAACTTAGCTCTTGGTCGAAGAATAGTTCATAATTTGCTGGAGTTCACAAATAGCTGGTTTTTCAATGATAGTTTTCAAAGTAGTAAACATCAAGATAAGAGCAATGTGCAAAACAAGGAACATAAGAAACATGATTGAATAAATCATCATATGAATGAATGAAACACATCAACTTAAAATACTTGCTGAGATAGAAGGGAATAGGTTTACTGACTCAACTACAAAGTAAAAGAAAGGCCCTTCAAAGAGGGAAGTAGGGATTTCAAGTCTCATAAAGAGCTCCCAAAAATTATCATACTTACTAGCTTTCAGCTCTCATTTCCCCTATCATAGGCATCTTTAGGTGATTAAGGTTAAAGTGACACAACTAAGAGGATATGCTTGACAAGTTATAAGTTGAAATCTCATGCCCCTTACTTATGAGTACCGAGCCTCATGCTACTCAACTTCAGTCACGAGCAAGATCTTGTCATTATAAATATATGCGTATCATTGAGAACCGCCAACAGGGTACCCCTTGCACATGACACAGGAGCTATCCCATAATCAAAATGACAAGGCAAGCAGACAGTGAGCATCTCAGCGATCTTTTTATTTGCTATTTGCATAGGTTTTTATTGAGAATGCTTCATAGAATGCTCACTATAGTTATGCTGCAAGTTTCCACCATGATTAGGCATGGCTTAGGCTAGCGGCCCAGGCATTTCTCTAACACACATATAAACTCCATGACCTTACAAGTTCCAGTTTTATTTCACACCGCCGGGATCCATAAGCAAAAGAACATGATATCAACTAGGTACAAGTACCAATGAAGTGTTGAAAGCGGTCCCCATGATACATGGTTCGGCTAACTTCAACTCATAAAGCGCAAGCATATACGCAACAAAGAAGGACCCAATGGTTCAAGTTTATTAAATGCAGGAAAGTAAAGTGTGCCATCAAGTTCGTGAGAGCTTTAATCACTAATTTTCACATAACAAGTTTAATTTGGGAGGTAGATAAAACAAGAATTTACTTGGAATAGCAATAATTCTACTAGGTAGGTATGGTGGACTCAAATGGCAAAGGTTTTGGTTTAAAGGAGTGGATGCACGAGAAGAATACCCTCTCAGTACAGATTTTTGGCTAGCAAGGCTAGGTAGCAAGTATAAGAGTTGAAGGAAACAAACAAACATACAAGTGATAAAGACAAACATGCAATCTTCCTTGCATGTACAAAGGATCTTAACTAGAGAATACTGGACTTATGAGCAAATCAAGAAAGAAAGAAGATGAAATTATTTTTCTCTAGAGTACTTCTATCTTTTTCTTTTTCTTTTCAACTCTCAAAAAGGTGTTGCTACTGACCGAGCCAGGTTTGCCAAAACCAACTAAATTAACTCAATGATCCCAGAGTGCTACCAATACTAACAACAAGATAAATCATATAACCACGAATTGAAAACTAATATAAGCTATGCAAAAGAGTGAATGATAGAACTTCTCATTAATATTCCATAACGGAAACTCACACCAAGGGATACATATCTGACGAGAGAGGGGACATTTCCATAATGCAAACCATACTACATAATAAATCCTCTATTCATGATATGACTCTAATAATAAGGTAAAAAGATAGAAGATAGTGATGTGATACCGCGGCACTCCCCCAAGCTTGGAACAAACCAAGGGGATGCCAAAACCTGATGACGAATTACTCCTTAGGTGGTGGTGGTATCCTCTTGATGAGCTCTTTGATGAATTTCCCAAAGTCCTCAATCTCGAAGGTGAGATTACGAATAAGTTGTGAATTTTGCTCAATGCGGCTCATGATCATGTCGTGTTGAGAATTCTAGCTCTTGCTATTCTTTCCCCACTCTTCCTCTTTGAAGTCGTCTTTTCCTACATGGCTAGAACGAGGCAAATCCCAATTGGAGGATAATTTCCCCTTGGGAATATTCTAGTATTGATGCTCATGGATAAGGGTATGGAAAGAATTCTTGGTGCGTGGAGGAAGTGACCAGGGATCTGAACGGTGATGAGGAGGCTTCCCTCCAATGGCTGGATTTGCCACCACTCCATTGCTTGCAATGGTAGTGACGGTGTGCGGACATTGGCCTTGCTCCTCTTCACCTTCACTTTTGTCTCCTTCTCCTTCCCAGGGTCTTGGAGGTCTTCCTCCATGGGCTCCTTCCCTTTATCCTTGGCAGATGATGACCCACAAGTATAGGGGGTGTATCGCAGTATTTTTGAGGGAAGTGAAACCCAATTTATTGATCCGACACAAGGGGAGCCAAAGAATACTTATCACCTTAACAACTGAGTTGTCAATTCAGCTGCACCTGGAAAAAATCTTGCTCACAGCAGTTTATCAGTAGCAACAGTTTTGTAGTAGGAATAGTAAAGTAACAGTAGCAGCAAAACAAAGACAGTAGTAACAAAAGCAGTAAACAGTGGGATTCGAGTGCGGTAGGCATAGGGATGGATGGACGGGCGTTGCATGGACAAGACAATTCACATAGCAATCAGAACATAGGGAAATTGTAGATAAATAAGATAAAGCACCCAAGTACTAGACAATCCTAGGCATGTGTTCCATATATAGTCATACGTGCTCGCAATGAGAACTTGCACAACATCTTTTGTCCCGCCAGCCCGTTTGCAGCGGGGCCTCTAGGGAACTACTGGCAATTAAGATGCTCCTTTTAATAGAGCACCGGAGCAAAGCATTAACACTCCGTGAACACATGTGATCCTCACATCAAAGCCTTTCCCTTCCGGCTACCCCAATTTCTGTCACTTCGGGACAATAGGTTCCGGACAACGACGTGTGTATACAACTTGTAGATAAGACCAGAAACAATACTATCATAATGAATCAATAATAAGTTCAGATCTGAAATCATGGCACTCGGGCCCTAGTGACAAGCATTAAGCACAACAAAGTTGCAACAAAGTCATAAAGCACTAATAGAGATACTAGGCACTATGCCCTAACAATCTGATGCCATTACATGAACGATCTCATCCAATCCCTACCATCCCCATAGCCTACAGCGGGGGATTACTCACTCATAAATGGAGGAATCATGGATGGTCGATGGAGATGATGGTGGGGATCGATGGAGATGGCTCCGAGGGCACTTCCCCGTCCCGGCAGGATGCCGGAACAGAGACATTCTGTCGCCTGAATCTCCCCTTCGGTGGCGGCGGCGCAGCGGAACTTTTCGTGGAAAAACGTCGAAAACCCCGAAGTTTTTAGGTCAGAAGGCTTCTTATAGGCGAAGAGAGAGGTCGAGGGGGTGCCTAGGGCCACCACACCAGGCCCTGGCACGGCCAGGCCTAGCTCGCGCCTAGGGGGGGGGCTGTGGCCAGCCCCTGTCCCTCCTCCGTCTCGTATTCTGGCTCCATGAGTCTTCTGGAAAATAGGCACTTTGGCTTTTGTCCCGTCCAATTCCGAGAATATTCATTTTCTGACTTTCCTGGAACCAAAAATAGCAGAAAACAGGCAGCTGGCACTGTGGCTCTTGTTAATAGGTTAGTCCAAGAAATCATATGAAAAGTACTCCAAAGTATGGACAAGACACAAGAAAGTGGATAAAAACAAGCATGGAGCATCAAAAATAATAGATACATTTGCAATGTATCAACATCCCCAAGCTTAACTCCTGCTCGTCCTCGAGTAGGTAAGTGATAAAAAGAAAGAATAATTTTTTAGGTGACATGCACCATCAAAGACTTGATCAAAATATTTGTAAAACATTCAAATCTGGGATCAAAGTACTTCAATCATAACATGAAAGACAAAGTTCTAGCAATAAGCAAAGAGACTATGATGCAACATGAAAAGGCACAAACAAAAGATTCATGAATAACAATGCTTTGCAAGACGTTTGTTTGTTTCACATAAAGAAAACATAGCATAAAAGTATTCAACTTGTCCCTCAATAGAGTAGCAAATATAAATGCATAGGACACCTTCAAAGTTCATAAGAGTGACTAGATACAAAAGTTTCAAACAAGCAATAACAAGTTATGCATCAATCAACTAGTCTTGGGACAATGCACATAGAACTAAGAATGGTCACTATGCTCTCAAAGTAGTGCATAAAGATAGAAGGTGGAGACTCAATGTAATGGTGGAAGAAAAGCCTTTGTAAAAGGAAGTAGGGATTCAAGTCTCATAAAGAGTTTCCAAAAATTATGGTACTTATAGCTTTCAGCTCTCATTGCCCCTATCATAAGCATCTTGAAGGTGATTCAGGTTAAAGTGACACAACTAAGAGGATATGCTTGACAAGTTATAAACCGAAATCTCATTCCCCTTACTTACGAAGACCGATCCTCATGCTACTCAACTTCAGTCACGAGTAAGCTCTTGTCATTGTAAGTATATGTGTATCATTAAGAACCTCCAATGGGGTACCCCTTGCACATGATACGGGAGCTTTCCCATAATCAAAATGACAAGGCAAGCAGACAATGAGCATCTCAGCGATCTTTTCATTTGCTATTTGCATAGGTTTTTATTGAGGATGCTTCATAGAGTTCTCATTAGGGTGATGCTGCAAGTTTCCACCATGATTAGGCATGGCTTAGGCTAGCGACCCAGGCGTTTCTCTAACACACATACAAACTCCATGATCTTACAAGTTCCACTTTTATTTCACACCGCCGGGATCCGTAAGCAAAAGAACATGATATCAACGGGGTACAGAGTACAAGTGCAATGTTGAAAGCGTTCCCCATGAAACATGGTTCTGCTAATTTCAACTTATAAAGCGCAAGCATATACGCAACAAAGAAGGACCCAATGGTTCAAGTTTATTAGGGGCAAAAAGTAAAGTGTGCCATCAAGTTCGTGAGAGCTTTAATCACTAGTTTTCTCATAACAAGTGGAAAGTAAACAAAAGCATGAATATACTTGGAATAGCATAAGCTAGTAGGTAGGTATGGTGGACTCTTTGGAAAAACTTGGTTTAGGGAGTTGGATGCATGAGTGGAACTCATACTTTGTTGTGGAGGTTAGCAAAAGACTAGGAGCGACAAACTAAGAGAGCAATAATGGCCATAATCATGCAGAGTGACAAAACAACGTTGATCAAAGCATAAAGTGATACTACAAGTTGAAAACTAAAGGATCATAAAGGCTTATGGTGACTTGAGATAGTCATATCATGGTGTGAGCATGTGCCAAGTCAACCCAAATAAAACATCAAAGGAGAATACCACTATACTATGCTTTAATATGCTAAAACAACGCATGATTCATCCAAGGCACATTAAGCAATCTCAATTTTTTATAATAAGTCATGCTACAGCAAAGAATACTAAGCATAAAGCCAAAACAATATCAAGCATGGCATGACAAAGCATAGGCCACAGTCAAAAACAAGCTCTTTTTACCACTTAAGCATGAGCTTTCCTACACTTTTCCAATCCAAACCCGACTATTTGAACACCAATGTATGAATGAGGGGGTCCAACCAATTTATTCAGCAAACTAAGCAAACCACGCAAACTAAAAACCAAAACAAAAACGAAAAAGAAGACGCTCCAAGAACAACACAACTGTGCATGAAACAATAAAAATGAAGTGTTTGGAAGAAACCTGAGATTTTTATTGATGAAGGGGATGCCTTGGGCATCCCCAAGCTTTGACGCTTGTACTTCTTGGATATTTCTTGGGGTGACACGCGTGGCATCCACAAGCTTGAGCTTTAGTCCATCCTTCATCTCATTACTCATTCCTTCCATACACCTTAAATTTTTCCTTCATACAAAACTTCACACAATCTTTATTAGCAACATTAGTGCACTCAAGATAATAAGTCTTTAGGTTCAGTTCTAACACCAATAAACTTCCATTAAAACACTAGCTACTGTAGCACTTCCCTCCAAAATCTCAATTCCCCAAAAGAACTCAAGAAGGAACCAACAAAAAGCAAATGCAGAAAATGGCAGAAATCTGTCAAAACAGACCAGCAGGTAAAGAAGAATTTTTTCGAATACCTTCTGTTGCTCAAATAAAAACGTGTTGAACAAACGAAAGTTAGATAACAACCTGGGGCCGAAGAACAAAAAATTACAACTCAATCCGACATACAGAGCTCTCTCAGGCATGTTTACGGTGAAGCACAAAAATCTGTTTCAGGACAGCAACTTTCCCAATCATTACTTCTCTCTCATTAGAGGTTACTCTTGGCACAAAAGCAAATAAAAAGGATAAGGAGCGGTTATTACAAAGATAATAACTTCCAAAACTCATCTAAAACTCTTGGGTTATCTCCCAACAAGTACTTTTTTCTTTAACGCCTTTAAGTTAGGCATAAGAAGCAAAAACTAAAATGGATAGAATAGAAGTAAGCGGAGATAATCATGGTGAAAACATTGTTTTGTTCAATAAAATCCTTTTGTTAACAAGGTTGATCAGGTCTTGTTACCAAAACAATTCCATATGAGACAAAACTTTGTATCCCACTAATGATTATGTTACCTCAACTTTGATAGCAATGGTCCCAATCATAATAGTTTCACATTTTTCTCTTCGTATGGGACAATATATTTCTCCAACTTGAATGCCCTCAACATGTTCAATTGAATTCAATCCATAAGTCCTTTCAATCTTCTTGAGGAAATAGACAATGTGTTCATTGAAGGTCACCTTTCCTTGATTACAATTAATAACAGTTCCTGCAGTATTTAAGAAAAAGTCTCCCAAGAATAATAGACATATTATCATCTTCAGGCATAAAAGTTTGAGAGGATGCTCTCATAAGAAATATGAGTTGAAGTAAAAGAGAGCATCAAGAAGCAAATTAAAAACACATTTAAGTCTAACCCACTTCCTATGCATATGAATCGTGTATGCAAATAAATTTGCAAAGAATAAACTGACAGGCATAGGAAGATAAAACAAAAGTAACTTCAAAACTTTCAGCACATAGAGAGGTGTTTCAATACCATGAAAACTTCTACCACCATATTTTCCTCTCTCATAATAATTTTCAGTAGCCTCATGAAGAAACTCAACAATATAACTATCACATAAAACATGCTCTTCATGATCTACAAGCACTAGGGCTTTATTATAAACATTTTCAAGAGAAACCTCAGGAACATAACATTCATTCTCCTTTAGTAAGCATGGAGGACAATCAAATAGTGTAAGGGATAAAGAGTTACTCTCATTAGAAGGTAGGCATGGGTAGCTAATCCATTCTTCCTACTTTTGTTCATCACTCTCCTCCTCTTTTTCATCTAATGAGATTCTAGGTTCATCAATTTCTTCTTCCATAGGATCCTGCAAGGCATTAGTCTCTTCCATTTGTGGAAATCATCTATTAAAATATTCAAGAATATAGCCATTTTCATCCTTGTAATTATCAAAGCAAAATTTAAGTATACCATACACCTCATATTTGTAAGGTGAATCATCAATATTTTCAAGCAAACTAGCAAGTTCAAAAGCACCTTTCCAAGCAATAAATTCTTCAATTTGTTCCGCATAATAAAAGTTATAAATTCCTTTAGCATAGGAAGATATGGTATCATTATCACTATACTCACATCGAAAAGGGAGGTGTTTATACCTCTTTCTGCAACAAGACTCATCACAACAATAAGTAACATTATAAGTAGAGCACACGTTCCTAGCAATGGTATACAAGCTATCAATTTGTTCCTATAAGTGTTTCCCTTTTTGTGACAAGCGGTGTTCCTTATAATAGTATTTTTGATCTTCCATGAACCCACCTTGCCAATAAGCTTCAGTTTCAAAACAACCAACCATTGCCAACAAGCATGATAAGGCAAGACAATAACAGACCAACAAAAATAACAACTAGAGTAGGAACTAATTTTTTTGTATTTTTGATAAAGAAACAAGCAAACAAGGAGAAGATAAAATTAGCTTGAATAATAATGAATCCAAGTGAACTTGATAAATAAAGCTATGCTCCCCGGCAACGGCGCCGAAAATAGTCTTGATGACCCATAAGTATAGGGGGTGTATCGCAGTATTTTCAAGGGAAGTGAAACCCAATTTATTGATTCCACATAAGGGGAGCCAAAGAATACTTATCAGCCTTAACAACTGAGTTGTCAATTCAGCTGCACCTGGAAACAATCTTGCTCAGAGCAGTTTATCAGTAGCAACAGTTTTGTAGTAGGAATAGTAAAGTAACAGTAGCAGCAAAACAAAGACAGTAGTAACAAAAGCAGTAAACAGTGGGATTCGAGTGCGGTAGGCATAGGGATGGATGGACAGGCGTTGCATGGACAAGACAATTCACATAGCAATCAGAACATAGGGAATTGCAGATAAATAAGATAAAGCACCCAAGTACTAGACAATCCTAGGCATGTGTTCCATATATAGTCATACGTGCTCGCAATGAGAACTTGCACAACATCTTTTGTCCTGCCAGCCCGTTTGCAGCGGGCCTCTAGGGAACTACTAGCAATTAAGGTGCTCCTTTTAATAGAGCACCGGAGCAAAGCATTAACACTCCGTGAACACATGTGATCCTCACATCAAAGCCTTTCCCTTCCGGCTACCCCGATTTCTGTCACTTCAGGACCATAGGTTCCAGACAACGACGTGTGTATACAACTTATAGATAAGACCAGAAACAATACTATCATAATGAATCAATAATAAGTTCAGATCTGAAATCATGGCACTCGGGCCCTAGTGACAAGCATTAAGCACAACAAAGTTGCAACAAAGTTATAAAGCACTAATAGAGATACTAGGCACTATGCCCTAACAATTTGATGCCATTACATGAACGATCTCATCCAATCCCTACCATGCCCATAGCCTACAGCAGGGGATTACTCACTTATAGATGGAGGAAACATGGATGGTCGATGGAGATGATGGTGGAGATCGATGGAGATGGCTCCGGGGGCACTTCCCCGTCCCGGCAGGATGCCGGAACAGAGACTTTCTGTCCCCCGAATCTCCCCTTCGGTGGCGGCGGCGCAGCGGAACTTTTCGTTGAAAAACATCGAAAACCCCGAAGTTTTTAGGTCAGAAGGCTTCTCCGTCTCGTATTCTGGCTCCGTGAGTCTTTTGAAAAAATAGGCACTTTGGCTTTTGTCCCATCCAATTCCGAGAATATTCATTTTCTGACTTTCCTGGAACCAAAAATAGTAGAAAACAGGCAGCTGGCACTGTGGCTCTTGTTAATAGGTTAGTCCAAGAAATCATATGAAAAGTACTCCAAAGTGTGGACAAAACACAAGAAAGTGGATAAAAACAAGCATGGAGCATCAAAAATTATAGATACATTTGCAATGTATCAGCAGACACCATTGTGCTTCTAAACTTTCAAAGAGTATGTCCTGGCAGAAACAGATCAAAACAAAAACACGACAAAAACACGATATACGGACCTCGAGGGATCCGAGGGGTTATATATTACGACATTTCATATCAAAAGGAAGGTACTGGGAGAAAACGAGTCGGAGGCGGAGTCTAGAGTGGCCACACCACCTGGTGGCGCGGCCAAGGGAGGGACCGCGCCACAGGGTGGTGTGAGCCATCCTGGCTCCGTTTCCGTCTCTTTTTCGCTTCATAGCTTTCCTTATTGACTGAAAACTGCAAAAATATAGTTGGATTGTATTTTCGCGGAACTTTTCTTACCAGAACCGTTTCCTATTTGAACATGGACTCTGCAGGTCTCTGAATTTGGTATTTAGTGGATCCTTCCTGAGTCACCACTTGAATCATCTATATCTTCATCTTCATATACTTATTACTTGAGTCATAAAACCCTTCTCTTCCTTATTACACCATTATCTCCACTTCCTGGAAATTTCTTTCACACAAAACTTCACACAGTTCTTATTAGCAACATTAGTATAAGTGAAGTGATAAAACCTTTTGAGTCCAACTTCAACTAAAAACCATCAAAACATAAGCTACTATAGCAACTCCTTCCGAAGACCCAAAAAGAATTCAAAAAGGAAATCGAATAAAGAAGCAAATGCAAGAGTGGCAAAATCTGTCAAAACAGACCAGCAGGTAAAGATCAATTTTTTCGAAAATCCGACATATAGAAATCTCTCACGGTTTTTTACGGTGAAGCACAAAAATCTGTTTCGAGACAGCAACTTCCCCAAATATTACTTCTCTCTCATTAGAGGTTGATCTTGACACAAAAACCAAACAAAACGGATAAGGAGCGGTTATTACCGAAGTAATAACTTCCAAGACTCAAAGAAACAAAAACAAACTAAAAGCAAAAACAAATTGGGTTGTCTCCCATAAAGCTCTTTCTTTATAGCCATTAAGATGGGCATGATAATTTTGAAGAAGCTCTCATAGGGATATGAGTTGAAGTGAAAGAGAGCATTAAGAAGCAAAAACAGACACACATTTAAGTCTAACCCACTTCCTATGCAAGGGGATTTTGTAAACAAACAAGTTATTTAAACCACAGGCAACTTGCATAAGAAGGCAAAAGATGTGCAACATAAAAACTTTCAGCCTAAAACGAGGAAACTTGATATTATTGAGATGCACAAGAACACGTTTTCCTATTTCATAGTAACTTTTAGTATGATGCATAAACTTAACAATATAGCTATCACAAGTACCATCATAGCACTTATCACTTATTCTAACAGAAAACACAGGAATACTAGCTCTCATAACACTACTATGTGAAACAATATTAGAGTTATCCTTACAAAGGATAGTATGTCCCTCTTTTTCATATTTAGCAACAAAGTCTTTCACATTTGCTACAATAGGTTCATCAACCATTTGTTTATTAGGTTCAACAGCTTTATTCATACTTTCATCTACCATACTAGCCATCATAGAATGTTCCTTTACCTTAACTGGAAAAGGCATTTTCTCAATATAAGGTTTAGGTAAAACATGATTAGCAGGATAAACTTCAGTATTTCTTGTAGGAACACTCTTAGCAATATCTTTATAAGGTTCATGATACTTATTCCACTTCTTTTTAGGCACTTCAATATAGGAAGCAAAAGCCTTAAAATAAGAAACAATAGCTTGAGAGTCTAGACCATAAGCATTTTTAATATTTTGAAAGTCATCAGTTCCCATAAAAGATTCAATGCATTCATAATCATAATTTATACCGGACTTTCTACCTTTGTCATTCTCCGAAACTTCAGCATTGTCTTGAATACGATCTAGAAGGTCCCATTTAGCTTCTTCTTCCATACGAGTGAATGATCCAGCACAAGAAGCATCCAATAAATCCTTGTCATGTAGAGGGAGCCTTGCATAAAAGTTGTTGATAATAATATTATTGGGGAGCTCATGAATGGGACATTTGAGCATTAGTAACTTCAATCTCCCCCAAGCTTGAGTTGTACTCTCTTCATTAAGAGGCCAAAAGTTGTATATTTGATTCCGATCTTTATGAATCTCACTAGGAGGATAAAACTTTGAATAAAAGAGAGGCATTATTTCCTCCCAATCTAGAGCTTGACCATTTTTCATCAGCTTATACCATTCCTCGGCTCTTCCTTTCAGCGATAATGAGAATAACTTCTTTTTAACTTGATCTGTAGTAATACCTGCACACTTGAACAACCCACATAATTCGTGTATAAAGAGTAAATGATCACCGGGATGGACAGTTCCATCCCCAACATAGTAGTTATCCATAACATGGTCAATAATTCTTGTAGGTATTTTGAAAACATCTTTCTCAGCAGGTTGTGGCTTATCTACTACCTTACAAGTGGTAGTAGCATTACCAAATAAGAAACTCAGCGAATTATCCATAACAAAAATAAAGCAACTAGCATAAGTAAACAATACTCATAGTAGAAGTTTCCTTTACTAGTCCCACTCTGCAATAGCGCTTCACTCCCCAGCAACGGCGCCAGAAAATAGTCTTGATGACCCACAAGTATAGGGGGTGTATCGCAGTATTTTCGATAAGTAAGAGTGTCGAACCCAACGAGGAGCAGAAGGTGCTGGCTAGTGGTATGGATCAGGAATTCTCTGCAAATCCTTAGCAAACGGATTTTTAGGGGTTTTTGATAAAGAAAGTAAACAAAGTACAAGTAAATAAAAGACAGTAGGAATAAATGCAGCAAGTGGCCCAATCCTTTATGCAGCAAAGGACAAGCCAGTTGTATTACTTAAGATGACCAAACGTTCTCGAGGACACATGGGAAGACTGTCAAGTGCTTTCGTTTCATATAGTCGATTAATCTTCTCTAGCTTGCTAAGTGTTGTGTGGGTGAACCTGTGGTAATGTACCGCCCCATCCAAGACTAATACATACTTGTGATTATAACCCTTGCAAACATCCGTAAGTACAAGAAAGTAATTAAGGTAGAAGCCTAACCACAGTTTTAAACTCTAAGACCCTTACGTCCCTTGTGCAATGGTTTCCTAACGGGGGTTCAGGTTGCTGTCACTTCGGCAACCCCTACGATTAGTAGCCAAATACACAATGCATTCCCCTAGGCCCATATAGGTGAAGTGTCATGTAGTCGACGTTCACATGACACCACTAGAAGAAGTACACCACAACTTAAATAACAATCTATTGAATCTTTCTCAACGCAACTCCACTACTAACAGCAAGACTTCTCCCATGTCCTCAAGAACAAAACGAACTACTCACAAGACATCATATGGATCATGATCAGAGATGGAATAATGATGTATAGCAATCTAACATAAACAATAATTCAATGGTTCACTCAATAGCATCAACTACAAAGAGTAATCAACACCCGAAAGTTTCCCCTATGAACTATAGCAAGATTCAACCAATTGTTACAGTAATATGGAGATGGTGATGAGGGTGCTGATGGTGATGATGGTGGTGATGGTGGTGATGATGATGATCCTGATGAAGTCCAGCTTGATGGTGGTGTTGATGGCGACGATCTCCCCTCTCTGGGAAGGAATTCCCCCGGCAGAAATCTGTCTGCCGGAGAGATCTTTCTGTCTCGGTGTTTTCCGCCCCGCAGAGGCGGTGGAATCTTTCTATGGTCGCTTCCTGAGTCTTAGGGTTTCGTGGGGTTGATATACGCTAGAGGGGAGAGGCTGGAGTGGGCCAGGGCGGCCACACCACCTCCAGGCGCGGCCTAGGCCTGCCCGCGCCATGGGGTGGTGTGGGCCCCCTGTGGCCCACCTCTACTCCATCTTCTGGCATCCTTAGTCTTCTGGAAAAATAGGATTTTCCGTATATTTTTCCGGATTTTCTGATCTTCACGAATTTTGCCTCCAAACAGCACATTTTCCATCAGAATCCTGACTGCAGCGGTTCATGCTTCAAAAGTCTACAACCATGCAAACATAGATGAAATAATATAAGTATCACCTCTCAATACGAAATATATCATTGAATAATAGTGAACTAAGACATAGAATAGTGATGCAAAATGGACGTATCAGCCGCCACAGCGGGCGGTGGCTTCGTCTGCAACGGCGATGCGGGCCATCGATCCCCTGGGCTCGGTCCACATCATTGTGCCTCGCTACGCTGAGATGGTGGAGGCCGAAAGCATGCTCCGTTGTGCGATGGTGGCCACCGTGACGGGAACCAGGTCGGAAGTCACCTCCGACGCTGTGGCCGCTCTGCTTCGCTAGGAATTCGACCTGCAGGTCGGCGACTTCTCCATCCACCTCCATCACCCTGAGGATTTCCTCATTATCTGCAGCACGCAGCCCATCAAGGACCAGATCATCGGCGACCACTTCATCGGCAATGAGAGTGCTGGCTTCACCCTCTCGCTTAGACCCTGGTGCAAGCTGGCTCACGCCGGCGTGGGCAGGCTGGACTTTAGCGCTGAACTCGAGCTCCGTGGCATACCCATGAACTCTTGGAACCTATCGACGGTGGAGGCGCTACTGCGCGGGAGCTGCTGGGTGGAACTCCTGCACCCGGACACGCGCTCGCGCGCGGACATGGGAACGTTCCGCCTGACAGCACGCACGCCAAACCCGGCCGCCATCCGCCACGAAGCCATTCTCGAGGTGGTTGAGCTTGTCCCAGCACGTTCCCAGTCCGAGGCGCCGACCGTGCGCACGCTCACCTATCCCATCTCCATCCAGGTGGTTAGCAGCGCACCGATCGGCGGTGACGTGCGGCCGGCCGACCACGCCGACGAGAGCCGAAGAGATGATGACGGCAACTTGGAGGGTGGAGGGCCTGCTGAGCAGCAGCCTAGGCGTGGCCAGAGGCAGAGGAATCGCAAGCGCCAACGAAACGGCGCCCCGCCCTACCACCAACCCCGCTGTGATGATAGCATGGAGCTCGACGCCTTCGCATGTGCGCTGGACATTCGTGGTCAACGCGTGGACGGCCTAGCCCTGGATGCGCGATGGTCGGACGTTCGCTGGCCGCCGCCACCACCGCCATGGCCTCCCCTTGATGCCGGCGCCGCCCACGATCGGAGCATGTGTCCATGGCCATTCCAAGGCGGGGCCCGCCACTCCCGTGCCCAGGGACAACTTGTCCGGATGCGCAAGGACCGGAAGCTGGCAAACGTCCTGGTCACGGCTGACGTAGGGGAGACCACCACCCTAGTGGCCCCAGATTTGAGCCACACCGATCCTTCTAGAGATGCAGCTGGCGAGCCCTCATTGGCTGGGGCGCATGCCTCCTCGTCTTCTTCTGGACCTGAGGGCGCGTCCGCTGAGGAGCCAGGCATGACCAGGTCATCGAGTTGAGACTCAGAAGCGTCTAACGACACCGGAGCTGGGGCCCATGCAGGCTCGGAAAGCCCCCCTCCCCTGCATCGCGTTGCTTTATCGTTGGACAGGGTGGTCCGGGACTCTGAGGCGGGCAACCCGGTTTCCAACGCCGATTCATTGTCGGGGCAAAACGAGTCATTCACTGGCATGGGGATCGGCCAGCCCTTGGACTCTACCGCGCAACAGCTGCCAGATGAAGTGGATCCGCGTACTCCTGTTCCTGCCAGCCGCCCGCCTGAGGGGGAGTTGGGCCACACGTCCATGGCCCAGGTGACACCGGCGGTCGATCAACAACAGCCCACGACGCTCTGCCAGACCGAAGAATTGGGGGCGCCACCCTCTACCGTGCCGAGCCGCTTAGGTGATGCCCGCGCCCACTTGCGCATGGCGCCAAGTCGGTTCGCGACGCCTCCAAAAACCTGCCGCCACGGCGTTGCCCGTGCCGGTCTGATCACGGACACCTAGACGCTGGGGCATTTTCTCAAGGCAGCTACCAAGAACATCGATGCTTGCCTACCGTCACCAGGGAAGAAGAAGCGATGCCTTCCGCTGAACTTCACGCCCAGGCGAGGTCGCTCGGCAAGCTCCGCGAAGACGGGGGCTGCCCCGCCAACAGCGAAGCGCAGGGCACATGTCCAGATCTTGCATACCGTAGGGCTCATCGAGCTCGACCAGAAGATCACGGCGGAGGAGATGAAGGCGTATGATTGCATGTTTGCGATGCCAATCCCAGAATTCGTGTTAGCAGCCATCGCCAAGCTCGTTGACCGGGATATTGCTGCGCCGCCGCCGGATGCCTCGGCCGTGGTCGTCGATGAGGGCGCGACTTAGCCCTACTGTTGCCCACACCCCTTCTCCCGTCGACCTCCCTCGTATGGATCGTGGGCTTAAGATTGTGGTTTGGAACGTTAGAGGGCTCAACTCACGGGCCAGGAGGTTGGCCATTAGATCCTTGATCGACACCACAGGTGCTAGCATTGTATGCTTTCAAGAAACAAAAGTGGAGTTGTTGTGTTCGTCCATTGTCCTCGAGACTCTAGGGCCGGAGGTCGACGATTACACCTACCTGCCGGCAGCTGGCACTCGAGGCGGCATTTTGCTTGCGTGGAAGAGTAGGGTTGTAGAAATTACGGACCCATTGTTCACCACCACCACCAACGCCATCACTGCCAAGGTCTCCTACAAGTCTGGCACGCCCTGGTGGATCTCGGTGGTATATGGGCCTCATATTGATGAGGAGAAAGTTGCGTTCCTCCAGGAGCTGAGAGATATCCAGGCCGATTGCACCGGCCCATGGATGCTTTGTGGGGATTTCAACCTCATCTACCGTGCGACTGACAAGAGCAACGGCAATCTGAACCGCCGCATGATGGGGAGATTTCGCAAATTAATAAATGACCTCCCCCTCAAGGAGGCTTACCTGAATGGTCACAGATACACATGGTCTAACGAGCAATCGCCCCCAACCTTGGTACACCTCGACCGTGTGCTTTGCTCCGTGGACTAGGAGGACATGCACGGAGAGAACCACCTTAGATGCCTCGCGTCGGTGGTGTCTGATCATTGTCCTCTTCTCCTGGACTGCTCCCCCTTGCCTACAATTTACAGGAGCTTCCATTTCGAAGAATTTTGGTTGAGGATGGAGGGGTTCCATGAGACCGTTGCTGAGGCTTGGGGCTCAGTGGAGGAGGCAAACCCTTTTTTGAGGTTATCGCTGCGCCTCAGAGTGACGGCTTGCAAGCTGACTAGCTGGAGCGCCCGCTCAGTAGGCAATATCAAGCACAAGATGGCGATCTCCCGCGAGCTGATATCGCGCTTCGATAAGGCCCAAGAGGACAAAATGCTCACACCGGAGGAGAACCAATTCCGTAAGCAGCTCAAGATCTCCTACCTGGGCCTTGCTTCCCTTGAGCGCACCATAGCCAGACAGCGGGCCCATCTTGCTAACCTCAAGGACGGTGACACCAACACCTCGTTCTTCCACCGCCAATGCACATATCGGCAACAAAAGAAGTGCATATTCAGCATCAACACAGACATTCAGGTGCTCACGGAGCACGCCCAAATGGCCGAGGCCGCGCACTCACACTATGACGCTCTGCTCGGCACAGCATTGGAATGTGCCCAAGCTATTGACCTAGAGCCGCTTATTGAGCATCATGACCTGGAGGACCTCGATGCACCTTTCAGTGCTGAGGAGATTTGGGGCACAGTGAGAAGCCTGCCTGCGCACAAGGCGCCTGGGCCTGACGGTTTTACTGCGGAATTCCTCCGAGCATGCTAGAACATCGTTCAACACGACTTCACTGAGGTGTTCCAGAGGCTGTATGAGATGTGAGGCAGAGGCTTTAGCAAACTTAACCAAGCCCTTCTAACCCTGCTGCCTAAGAAGGCGGATGCGAGCACGCTAGGAGACTACCGCCCCATCAGCCTGATCCATTTGGTGGCGAAGCTGTTCGCCAAAACGCTATCCCTACGGCTGGCGCCCAAGCTGAATGACCTGGTCAGCAACAATCAAAACACGTTCATTGCCGGATGGAGCCTCCACGACAACTTTGTCCTGGTGAGGCAATTGGCCAAGCTCCTTCACCATCTGGGCGCCCCACACGTACTACTCAAGCTGGACCTGACGAAGGCCTTCGACTCGATAGCCTAGCCATTCCTTCTTGAGGTGCTGAGACAGTACGGGTTCGGGCATAGATTCATCGAGTGGCTGGTCATCCTTCTATCCTCGGCAAGCACCCGCATCCTTCTGAACGGTGAGCCTGGGCCACCCATTTGGCACCGCAGAGGCCTTCGGAAGGGCGACCCACTCTCCCCACAATTCTTCGTGCTGGTCGTGGACGTACTCGGGAGATTGGTCAGGCAGGCTATTGACGTCGGAGTTTTGCAGCGGCTGCACCCGCGACGTATCGTCCCACCCATCTTGCTTTACGCTGACGACGTCGTCCTATCCTGCCACCCACAGCCGAGCGACATCGCGGCGGTGAAAGAGATCTTGCAGCTGTTTGGAGACGCCTCCGGCCTCTGGGTGAACTATACTAAGAGCACGGCGACGCTGCTGCGTTGCAACGACGAAGAGGCCACCATGGCCATCCAGACGCTCGGATTCCCCATCGAGGAGCTACCCATCACCTACTTGGGCATCCCCCTCACCATCCGAAAGCCTACCACCGCGTAGCTGCAGTTGCTGGTCGACAAGATTGCGGGCAAGCTACCATCGTGGATGTCATGGTTGATGACCAAGACTGGGAGGTTGGCCATGATCAAGGCGGTGTTGAGTGCGATACCCATAAATATATTATTAGTCATTGCACCGTCCAAGAAGACCTTCAGGCAGATCGAGAGGATCGAGCGGGGCTTCCTCTGGGCGGGCCGCGCCGAGGCGATTGGAGGCCACTGCCATGTCAACTGGCAGAGGGTTTGTCGACCACTGGAGCTTGGTGGCCTGGGAATCCGTGATCTTGAGCGCACAGGTCTCTCCCAGAGGCTTAGATGGATGTGGCTCGCCAAGACGGATGACAACAGAGCCTGGAGTGGCCTAGACCTGCACTTCTTGCCGGAGGAACGCCAGCTGTTCTTCGCCTCGACCTCCATGACGCTAGGCAACATGCAGAGAGCGCTGTTCTGGGAGGACAGATGGCTGGGAGGGAGGTCCATCTGCGAGATTGCCCCAACCTCTACAATTGTGTGCCCAAGAGGCGGAGGAGACAGAGGACGGTCGCCGAGGCCTTACATGAGAACGGCTGGACGCGTGACATACATGGAGTCCTCGGCGTGCATGAGATTGGTCAGAACCTGCTGCTATGGAGCCAGCTTGAGGGTGTCACCCTCACCGACGAGCCGGACTCGCTCCTATGAAAATGGACAGCGGACGGCGTTACACGGCCAGTTCGAGCTACCTCGCAACCTTTCATGGCTCCACCGCGAGTGTCTCTTGGAAGCTAGTCTGGAAGTCCTGGGCGCCCCCAAGAGTCAAATTCTTCTTATGGCTGGCACTACAGGACCGTTGCTAGACTGCTGAGAGGCTTGCTCGCCATGGACTACAACACCACCCTAGATGCCTCCTTTGTGACCAGGAGCCAGAGACGATCCAACACCTGATGATGACCTGCTCCTTCACAAAGCAGATCTGGCACGAGATCCTGGCGTGGATGCGAATGACTACTCCGGTGCCTGATGGCGAGAGCACACTCATGGATTGGTGGCAGAAGGCTAGGAGACGCACGCCGAAGCACCTACATGATCTACGGCCCTAGCGATCCCATGGATGGTGTGGAAACACCGCAACGACTGCGTCTTCAATGGAGCCCAACCTTCGACGTCGCGCCTCGCTGGAAACATCAAGGAAGAAGTCAGGCTATGGGCTAGGGCTGGAGCCAAGGGGCTCCGAGTATTTCTGCCATCCACTTGGGATGTGCATTGATGGGCTCTTTTGTTTTGTTTGTCCGGCCTCCTAGGAGGATGTATCTCAACTCTACCTTTTCAATGATGTGAAACGCAAAGGTCCTTTGCGTTTTCTCAAAAAAAAAAAGTTGTTGTCTATGTACACTCCATCAGTTTAACAAGGTTTGATGTGCTCGCCAGTTCTATCCATTATCAAATTACACAAATCGCATGTTCAAGATCAGGGTGGTCGTTTTGTTTAATTTTCCATCTCCTTCACAAGAAAACTGCAGCTGCAATATCTCTCCTTTATCAGTATGGATGCAGCTAAGAAAACATATTATTTGACCCTCAACATTCAAGATGACCACTAGCTTTCCACAAAAGACGAGGAATATTCATTACCCCCATGTAGCATATGTCTGAAGCTTATATTGTGTAATGCAAATTGTTAGCTTTCTGCTATAACCGATGTGTGTTCCAATGTTTGGTTAGGACCGCTTCAGTGCCTTTTATAGTTGATTGCAAGTTCCCAACTGATAATTACCTGAGTAACGCTCTCTGTCACAAAGCAAACAGCATAATTGGTGGTCGGTTACAGATGGCATGTCCTAATTTCTCAGACGCACTACAAAGATATCAACGCTTTCCAATACAAAGATATCAACTTTAAAAACCAGACCGGTTCGGTGGTTTAACCAGAAAAAACCTGAACCGATGATCTCACTGGTTTTTAAGAGGTATCGGTCCAATAGCAAAAAATCAGGAAAAAAGAAGTTGCAAGAGGAATTGAACTCAAGACCTCATGCTAGATAGAAATAGCACCACATAAGGCCCAATACTGCTTGGACACACCATGGTTTGTGATTACATATTAAAATATACGCTTAATATACATTTTATTGTCGTTTTGTTCCGAAATTTGCTTAAATTTTAATTAAAAAGAACAGTTTTTTATCGCTATCGAACCAAATGAACCGATGGTCCGACCAGCGAACCAGTCATCTCACCGGTTCACTCACCGGTCCGGTTTTTAAAACTATGAATACAAGTGCTGTGAAAACTGGTGCCATGAAAATTAGGTGCCTCCAAATTTTATAGCTTGCTCTGTTTACAGTTATATGGTCAGAGAAGTAACTTCAACATCAACCCTTGTTCTCATGGTGTATCCCGTGGAGTCTTTCTACTTGTTGTAAAAATTTATTTCAGAACGATTTGCTCGTTCGTCTTTCATTCTAGCATTACATATTTATAACTCCACGCAATGTCGGAAACCATATGTAGGTGCAGAACTTGGTTCAAGTGATCTTGTGTTACTATGGAGCTGATGCTATTCTTACAAGATTTCTCTTTCCCTACTTTGTGAAAATATTTTCTTAGGGATAGTTTTAAGTTTCATGTGGATGTGCGGCATCTCGAAACTAAAAATCTGTGCATCATGTCGTTTGTGTCGTTGCACGCCGATGCACGAAGCATCAATGATACTGTAATCAGCAAGATAGCATGAGCTAAAGAACACACGCAAAGCGTGCGAGTTTATCAGTCACAGAGCTTCAGTTTGCTAGCTTGAATACAGTGGCTTAGTTTTGTTTGCTTCTCATGACAATTTCGGTGAAAAACATCACTATAATATGTTTCAAACTTTGCAATTCATCTTGGTTTACAATATGAAAGCTGACGGTGCTACAACTGAAACATGCATGTTTCTCTCACAGCTTACGTCTCAATTTGCTAAGGGGCATGCAAGTTTACCTAAATAATAAATCATGGCCCATCTATACCAAATCATGTTCATTTGAGCACTCTACTTCCCCGAAAATTAGTAAAAGGAGATGGCATCTCGTCAGGTACAAAATGGAAGATTACTGAACTAGAAACTGACCCACCTCCTCATTAATATCAGGAATTCAAAACCAAAGGTGCCCTGTCAGAACATGCCATTAACATAGAGTTTACTTGCCCACCAACCATCCGTTCTTCTCCGTATTAATGTAATGTCCCTCTTTTATCAAAAAAAAAAATGTAATGCCCCTCTTCACATTCGTTTATACTTACATAGCTTAGGATGAGGCCTTGTTACTTTACTTGGGGAAAAGAGAGAAGCTTCTACAACATAATATTTGGCACAAGGCAAGGCTCGGAACATGTAGAAAATAAAGTGTAGCTTATTGCGAGAACCAAGAGCTGGCTTGATGACTAGAGCTCGGGGTGCCAAGCCAGACAGCCCACCCGGGTTCGAGCCACAGAAGCGCTCGTTGACCAACGGGGTGCTATCCCGTCTTAAAAAACATGTTGGAGAGGTCTCATCCACCTCACAACGTATAGAACGAGGGTTGGGATCCTTCGTCCGTTGGTCAACGTTTTTTAAGTGTAGCTTATTGTCATGGCATCCACTATCTGATTTCCACGTTCACATTAAGAAGCAAAAGATATATGCATGTTTGGGAAATGGGTGGAATTAGCAAAATCTAGAGAGGTCTCATCTATCTAACAACATATAGCCAACATTTTTAAGTGTAGCTTATTGTCATGGCACCTACTATCTGGTTTTTGTTAGAGTATATTTGTATATTGTAGTTTCCCCATATGTTAGGGGGCTTCCTGCATATTTGCACATTTACATGTACTATATATTCTGGTCTTTGGCCATCTGGTAATACAAGATCTATTACCCTAACATGGTATCAGAGCTGTAAGGCCTTTTTCTCGCCGCCACCGCCGCCGCCGCCCGCCCCGGCCCCTTGCCGCCGCGTCCGGCCGCCGCCGCCGCCCGCCCCGGCCCCTCGCCGCCGCCGACCCGCCCCGGCCGCCGCCTCCTCTTCCTCGCCGCCGACCCTGCCGCCGCCCGCCCGACCCCGCCGCCGCCCGGTCGCCCCCCGCCCGCCTCCGCCGGATCCGCCCCCGCCGCCGCGGGATCCGCCCGCCCGACCCTGCCGCCGCCCGGTCGCCGTCGACGCCGCCGCCCACCCCGGCCCCTCGCCGCCGCGCTCGGCCGCCACCGCCGACCCCGCCGCCGCGTCCTCTGCCTCGGCGGCTGATCCGGTTCGATCTAGTTCGGTTTAGAAAAAAAAAGGTATGTCTTCCTCGTCGGGCTATGTTGCGATTCCTCGCTGCCCGGTGATTTTTGATGGCGCGAATTATCCTGATTTCGCTGCCTTCATGCGCGTCCATATGCGCGGTCTTCGCTTTTGGGGTGTGCTTTCCGGTGAGGTCTCATGTCCACCGCGCCCCGTTGTGCCTCCAGTGCCTCTTGCACCGACACCCGTTGGCCTTGCCCTCGATGCTACTCAGGCGGTCAAGTATGCAGCCCAGAGTGCCGATGATTTTTCTCGGGCTGATTATGAGCGCCAGGTCCAGGAGCATTCTACTGCTACTGCGACCTACCGGCTGGATCTGGCTGACTACACTCAGTGGATAGATGAGGATGCTCGTGCTGCTGCTGTTCTCACTTCCAGTGTTCTGCCTCAGTATGCTGCTGAGTTCATGGGTCTTCCCACTGCTGCTGCTCAGTGGGATTTTCTTCGTCAGCGCTATCAGCCGCCTGGAGATGCTCTTTATCTGTCTGTGGTTCGTCAGGAGCATGATCTTAAGCAGGGTGATTCCACTATTGATGAATTCTATACTCAGAGTGCTGCTATTTGGCGTCAGCTTGACTCTCTTCGTACAGCGGTGTGTAACACCTGTCCCTGCTGTCTGATTGTGCGCGCGGATCTGGAGTTTCAGTGCATCTTTGAGTTCTTGTCACGGCTCCGCAAGGAGTTTGAGCCGCGCTGTGCCCAGCTGCTTGCCCGTGGTCGTGTTCCGCTCTCTGAGGTACTGGCTGAGCTTCGTGCTGAGGAGACTCGTCTTCGTGGTGCTGGTCTTCTTGAGGTTCCTTCTGTTCTTGCTGCTCGTGGTCCCCCTGTGCCGCCGGCTTCGTCGCGGTCTCTAGCGCCGCCGCTACTCTCTGCTCCACCGGCCTAGGGTCAGAGTCAGTCTCAGTAGCCTCGTGGTTCTCGTCCTCCCCGCGCCCACTGTGGCAAGCCTGGCCACGATATCTCTGGTTGCTGGACGAGGGATCCACACTTACGTCAGCAGTATCTTGCTCGTCGGCAGTCTAGTTCTTCAGGATCTTCTGCTATTGCTTCTGGACCTCCTGTTGGTGCTTCTGGACCTCCTGCTAGTGCTCTGTCTGATCAGGATATTATTCGTGGTTTTCGTAGTCTGCTCGCTGCTACAGGCTCCTCCTCGTCGGGTACTGCTGGTTCTGTGCCTAGTTCTTCTGGCATCGCGCGACCATCACCTTCTACACAGTCAGGTACGTCATCCCCATGGTATCTGGATTCTGGAGCTTCTTTTCATATGACTTCTGTGTCTTCTATTCTTTCCGCTCTTCGCTCTCTTATTTCTCCTATCCGTGTTATTACGGCTGATGGTACCTCTCTTCCTGTTTCCAGTCGAGGCACCCTCTCTACTTCCTCCTTCTCTGTTCCTGATGTTTCTCATGTTCCTAGTCTTAAGATGAACCTTTTCTCTGCTAGTCAGCTTACTGATTCTGGTTGTCGTGTCATTCTTGACGCTGATTCTTGTGCTGTTCAGGACCGTCGTACACAGGCTCTGGTTGGAGCTGGCCCTCGCAGCATTGAGTCTCCGAGGCTATGGGAGTTAGACTGGCTTCGCGTTCCTTCCGCTGACACTTCTTCTGCCACTTCTCCTGCGGCTACTGCTTCTTCCACTGGCTTGTTTCAGCAGTGGTATCATCGGCTGGGCCATCTTTGTGGCTCCCGTTTATCATCATTAGTTCGTCATGATCTTCTGGAGCTTGTCTCCGGAGATGTGTCGTCGTTACATTCGTGTCAGGGTTGTAGGTTAGGTAAACAGATTCAGCTTCCCTATCCTACTAGTGTGTTTGTATCTCAGTGACCTTTTGATTTAGTTCATTCAGATGTGTGGGGTCCAGCTCCCTTTGCTTCAAAAGGGGGCAACCGATACTATATTTTTTTTATTGATGATTTTTCACGGTACACCTGGTTATTTTTTATGCGCTCTCGTAGTGAGGTGCTTGCTATTTATCAGCGCTTTGTGGCCATGGTTCGTACTCAGTATTCTACGCCTATTCGTGTGTTTCATGTTGATTCTGCAGGAGAGTATATCTCCCAGCACCTGCGTGGCATCCTTGCCTAGCAGGGCACCCTGGCTCAGTTCTCGTGTCCCGGTGCCCATGCTCAAAATGGTGTCGCTGAGCGTAAACATCGTCATATTCTTGAGACTACCCGCGCTATGATGATTGCTTCCTCTCTTTTGCCGCATTTCTGGGCTGAGGCTGTCGCTACGTCGACTTACCTCATTAATATCCAGCCTTCAACTGCTCTTCAGGGTGGCATTACTCTCGGGCGTCTCTCTGGCTCCTGTCCAGATTACTCGACTCTTCGTTTATTTGGTTGCGTTTGCTATGTCCTTCTCCCTCCTCGTGAACGTACCAAACTAACCGCTCAGTCTGTTGAGTGTGTTTTTCTCGGCTATAGTGATGAGCATAAGGGCTATCGCTGTTGGGACCCCGTTGGTCGTCGTATGCGCATCTCTCGTGATGTCACGTTCGATGAGACGCGTCCTTTCTATCCTCGCCCCACCTCTGGTACTTACCCAACGGATGATCTCTCTTTTCTTCTTTTTCCTGATACACCTTCCGCTATCTCTTCTCCTCCACCTCCTCCTTCTGATGCGCCTCCTTTGTCTTCGGCGCCATTCTCTCCTCCGTCTAGTTCTCCTAGTTCTCCTCGGTCTCCAGCTCCGGATCCTTCCTCCGCGACTCCTTCTTCCTCCTCTTCTGATGAGTCATCTTCCGCGGATGAGCTTCCTCCCTCACGGCCTGTTCGTCAGCGTCGTGCTCCAGACCGTTACTCCCCTAGTCAGTATGGTCTCTCTGTAGTCTCTGAGCCGACTTTTTATCGGGATGTCGCGTGTCATCCTGAATGGCAGCTTGCCATGGCTAAGGAGATCGCTGCGCTTGAGCGCACTGGCACCTGGGATCTTGTCTCTCCCCCTTTCGGTGTTCGTCCTATCACGTGTAAGTGGGTCTATAAAATTAAGACCCGCTCTGATGGATCTCTTGAGTGCTATAAAGCGCGTCTTGTGGCTCGTGGTTTTCAGCAGGAACACGGTCGTGACTATGATGAGACCCTTTGCTCCTGTGGCCCATATGACCACTGTGCGTACTCTTCTTGTTGTTGCTTCTGTCTGACGTTGGTCTGTGTCCTAGCTTGATGTTTAGAATGCTTTTCTTAATGGCAAGTTGAGTGAGGAGGTTTATATGCAGCCTCCTCCTGAGTATTCTGTTCTCGATGGGATGGTTTGTCGTCTTCGCCGTTCCCTTTATGGCCTGAAACAGGCCCCTCGTGCCTGGTTTGAGCGTTTTGCCTCTGTGGTGACTGCTGCTGGTTTCTCTCCTAGTTCTCATGATCCAGCACTTTTTGTTCACACTTCTCCTCATGGACGCACTCTTCTCCTTCTCTATGTTGATGATATGATCATTACTGGTGATGATCCTGAGTATTTCCTTTGTCAAGGCTCGTCTTCGTGATCAGTTTCTTATGACTGATCTTGGTCCTCTTCGCTACTTTCTTGGGATTGAGGTTTCCTCTACTTCTGATGGGTTTTCTATCTCTCAGGAAAATAATATTCAGGATCTTCTTGCTCGGGCTGCTCTTGCGGATGAGCGCACCGTTGAGACTCATATGGAGCTTCATGTTAAGCTTCGTCCTACGGATGGTGATCCTCTTCCCGATCCCACTCGTTATCACCATCTTGTTGGGAGTCTTGTTTATCTTGCTGTCACCCGTCCTGATATCTCTTATCCTGTTCATATTCTGAGCCAGTTTGTCTCAGCTCCTACCACTGTTCACTACGGTCATCTCCTCCGTGTCCTTCGTTATCTTCGTGGCACGATTACTCGTCGTCTTTTCTTCCCTCGTTCTAGCTCTCTCCAGCTCCAGTGCTACTCGGATGCTACGTGGGTGAATGATCCTACGGATCGTCGTTCACTTTCTGCTTACTGTGTGTTTCTTGGTGGTTCGCTTGTTGCTTGGAAGACGAAGAAACAGGTAGCGGTTTCCCGTTCGAGTGTTGAGGCTGAGTTGCGGGCTATGGCTTCGGTGACTGCTGAGGTGACCTGGTTACGGTGGTTGCTTGCAGATTTTGGGGTCTCTGTTATGACACCCACTTCACTTTTGTCAGACAGTACAGGTGCTATCAGTATTGCACGTGATCCGGTCAAGCATGAGCTGACCAAGCATATTGGTGTTGATGCTTTTTATACACGTGCTCAGGTGCAGGATCAGGTTGTTGCGCTCCATTATGTGCCTTCAGACTTGAAGTTGGCAGATTTCTTTACAAAGGCACAAACCCGCGCTCAGCATGATTTCTTACTCTCCAAACTCAGTGTTGTGGATCCACCATGAGTTTGAGGGAGGGGGGGGGTGTTAGAGTATATTTGTATATTATAGTTTCCCCATATGTTAGGGGGCTTCCTATATATTTGCACCTGTACATGTACTATATATTCTGGCCTTTGGCCCTCTGGTAATACAAGATCTATTACCCTAACAGTTTCCACGTTCACATTAAGAAGCAAAAGATATATACATGTTTTGGAAATGGGTGGAATTAGGAAAATCTTGAGGAGAGCAACATGAGCATAAAGCATGATGATGCAGTCCTTGGTGATGACTTTTGTAGCGGCCGGAACTATGGAGCTGCATTTGGTGATGAGTAGTTTGTCGCTCAGTGAGCAACCCTAACACACTCGATGTCTTTAGCAAAAATAGCTAGGAGAACCTCCGTGTAGGTGGGCCTAATTTTCAAAAAATCTCAAAAATGCTATTTCAAAGTTTCAGAAAATTTTGACATAAGCCACGCATGTACATATTACCTACATACTTACACGTGTAGATTTTCAAGAAAAAATACGATTGTGCTTTGCATTTTCTTTTTGTTTAGTAAAAATACGGTTATTTTATTGTTACTTGAACACTTTGTCTTTTTCGTGTAAGTTCATAATTTTGTATTCTAGTTTCAAACTTGACATGCACATACCTGCATACAATGTCTACAAGCATGACTTATGGCATTTTTTTAGCATTTTCCTGATTTTATTGTTCATAAAGAGTCCACTGGCATCCGTGTCCACCAAATATGCGTCAATGAGTTCAGCCCATTTTCAAGTACAATGGTAAAGGTACAGATTTCTTCTACAAGCCAAATATTCCAGTAATATAAAATCTCACTATCCTATGTACTCCCTCTGTTCCATAATTCTTGCCGTGGTTTTAATAAACAAATACTATAATATGTTTCAAATTATGCAATTCATCTTGGTACTAGTAAACCAATGTTGTTGTCTCTATCAGTTTAACAAGGTTTGATGTGTTCGCCAGTTCTATTCATTATCAAATAACACACATCGCCTGTTCAAGAAGAGGGTGATCTTTGTGTTTAATTTTCCCTCTCCTTCACAAGAAAACTGCAGCTGCAATATCTCTCCATTATCAGTGTGTACACAGCTAAGAAAACATATTATTTGACCCTCAACATTCAAGATGGCCACTAGCTTTCCACAAAGGACAAGGAATATTTATTACCTCCATGTAGCATATGTCTGGAGCTTATATTTTTGTAATGCAAATTGTTAGCTTTCTGCTATTACCGATGAGTGTTCTAATGTTTGGTTAGGACCGCTTGTGTGCCTTTTACAGTTGATTGCAAGTTCCCAACCGATAATTACCTGAGTAACGTTCTCTTTCACAAAGCAAACAGCAAAATTGGTCGTCGGTTACAGATGGCCAACTTTCCCAATACAAGTGCTCTGTTTATAGCTTGTTCTATTTACAGTTATGAATACTTATAGCTTGCTCTAGAAAATTAGGTGCGTCCAAATTTTATAGCTTGCTCTGTTTACAGTTATGGTCACAGAAGTAACTTCTACATCAACCCTTGTTATCATGGTGTGTATTTCTACGTACGGAACAATTTATTTCAGAACAATTTGCTCGTTCCTTCGTTCTAGCATTACATATTTATAACTCCACGCAATGCCAGAAACCATATATACGTGCAGAATTTGGTTCAAGTGATCTCGTGTTACTATGTAGCTGTTGCTATTGTTACAAGATTTCTCTTTCCCTACTTTGTGGAAATATTTTCTTAGGGATAGTTCTACGTTTCATGGGAATGTGCGGCATCTGGAAACTAAAAATCTGTGCATCATGTCTTTTGTGTCGATGCACGAAGCATCAATGATGCTGTACTCAGCAAGATAGCATAAGCTAAAGAGCACGGCTGAGGCATGCGAGTTTATCAGTCACAGAGCTTCAGTTTGCTAGCGCGGACAGTCTAGGAACTGTGTTTGACCCTTCACATTAGGAGTCTTAAACTCTCACCCTAACATAACTTCTCCAACAGCTCCTCATTACTTCTATGCACCATCTGTCTTCCACTTCTTTATTTATGCATGTGAGTGAGCGCAGAATAAAACTGGACTAGGGTTGGGACATGAAAGAACATAGAACCTCTATTGTACAGTATATGATGTCCTGGGCCCTGGCTGCTTCTATAAAAAAATCTTGTGACGATTAAGAAGGTTGTACTTATGACACGGTTCTACATGTTTGGGGTTGGGTGGAATTAGGAAAGCCAAAGCACAGCAACACCACTTTGTAGCAGAATCTACTCAAGACCTGCGGAGGCATATATAAGCTTGATTGCCCAGATCATGCGATTGGCTGGTAGTAACAGGAAGTACATGTGTGATTGGCTGGTAATAACAGAAGTACATATGTACATAGATACAGGCTCCTTATGCAATGGTACCTTACAAGGGCTTGGATAAGAAGATAAGTTAGCATCAGAGTTCACACTGATGACTGATCTAACAAAGTCTCACAACACGCTCCAAGACTGCAGTTCCCTTTTGTATAAGAAATCATTCTTGAACCATTAATACTCAAGATCACTCCTAGGGTCTAGAAGGCCATATTTATCACGAAACCAAACCGTATGCGTATGCTTATAGACTTTATTTTTTTAGCGGAAGTTAACCTCTTGTTGAATTTCATGAAAAGATTGTACGTATGCTGAGCTGATGGGTTCAAAAATTTACAAGTACATTTAGAAAGTTGATCCATGCAAAGAATTATTCTAGACAAAACTAACAAAATTGCACAGAAATAAATATAGTAGTACCAAAAGAATTCCAGCTTGAGTAAGAGAATATGAGTATCAAAAGAATCTGTGGACATGATGAAGATCAAATGAGTACCTCTAGTGCCATATCCTTCGGCTCACAACAGTAAAATATTCACCACTAATTTTAGAAGTGTGAAACATTTATTGGATCAGAGGTGCTATTTTGCATATGGTTTACCTGCTATATATAATCGTACTGACACCTAATATGTACGCACACACATCACACTTCCTAGTGCACGCACACTAATCACCAAGATGGATTCAAATCACACCAATTGGTACAACCAACAAAATCCAGAGATGTTTCCACGACCAAACTAACATGTGCGCTTCTCTTCATACCCAACGATGTCTGAGGAGTATTTTGCATTGTCCTTCGAATGATAACTATAGAATGAGGTTGGTCGTGGAAATGAGCATTTTGTAGACAACGGCGAAGGCGAAGGCGAATGAGAAGGACAAGGCGGAGGAGGAGACAAAACAATTGGTGTGATCTACAAAATGCAAAATGCTCCTTAGACAGTGTTGAGTATGAAGAGGAGAGCACATGATAGTTTGACTATGGGAACATCTCTGAATTTTATTGGTTGACTGATTGGTATTAGTGTGTGCGCACTAGTAAATGTGACGTGTGTGTACATATGAGGTGTCACTACGATTATATATAGCAGGTAAGCCATATGCAATATCTAAAAATAACACCTCTGATCCAATGAATGCTTCACACTTCTAAAATTAGTGGTCAATATTTTACTATTGTAAGCCGAAGAATATGGCTCTAAAGGTACTCATTTGACTTTCATCATATCCAAAGATTCTCTTGATCCTCATATTCTCTTACTCAATCTGGAATTCCTTTGGTACTATTATATTTGTCTGTGTTCAATTTTGTTAGCAACATTTCTTTGTCTACAATATTTTTTTCCATGGATCAACTTTTTACATGTACTTGTATTTTGAACTGGTATGTACTTGTACTTGGAGATGCTATAGATGATTTTCATTTCTTTGTATCTCCTTTAGATGTGTTCTCTTTTGGAATTAGCTCTACACTTCTGCACCGATTCTTTTAGCTTTAAGTTGTTTGCATTATCACCATCCATTACATGTAATATGACTTGTACATTTTTTCTTCTCGATCCAATACATTTTTTGATCCATCAGCTCAGCATACGTACAATCTTTTCATAAAGTTCAACAAGAGGTTGACTTCCGCTAAAAAAAAGGAAGTCAACAGGCCTACGGGTGCACAGCAAAATAAGGTTCGATATCTGTAACGCTCAAAGTCTTGATTGAATGAATAAGTTTGTTCGGCAGCTGATATGTTCGTTTAGATTGTGTTTGAATGGATAATTTACTTAGGCAGCTGATCTGACGGAACGAACTAACTAGGTCTTTACGGCTAAGGGGCTTGAATAATAATATAGGTTAGCTTCAGAGTTCATACTGATTACCGATCTAACAAAATCTAAAATACACTGCAAGACTGCAGTTCCCTCTTATATACGAAATCAAAAGTACTCTTCAGCCACTAACAGTAACACAACTGATTTAATCAAGATGATTCCTAGGCTCACATGTTACAAGGCCATATTTATCAGGAAAGCGAACAACCAGTTCACCTCCTTTAGCCAGGAAGTACTATCGCATTCGTATAATTAGATCATCGAAATAAATCGACAAGTCAAGCAAGAAAGGCCGGGAGAAAAGCAACAGAGGTGAGTTACCAAACAAAGGGAGACTGTCGTCAACTAGTCTTGGTGCCAACGCCTGTGAATGTCAGAGATCCCGCTGCTCCGGCGGTGCGTCCAGGCGGGAAGCCCGAAGAACCATGCCACGGATACGCATAGCGTCGCCCCGGCCCCGATCTCAGCCGGCGCCGTGTTAGGGTCCAAATGCTCAAATTTACTAAATCACACCCAGATACATAGTTGTTTGGCTATAGGAATCTGAATACAACAACAAGCAAGAAGGGGAAGGAAGAAACAGAGCCAAGGTGAGAGGAGAGGTGCCGCCGCCGTGCCGTGTTCGTGATCCACTGGATGGTCTGGGCGTTGTCTACTCCCAGGTACATGTAGCGTGACGGTCGGCACCGTACCAGGCCCATGTTGCGGCCCAAGAAGCCAGCCCAGGTGGGTATCAGTAGGATAGGTTCCTAACATCCCTCCCTCCTTGAAAATCGGCTTGTCCCCTATAGAAATTTATGAATCCCTAATATTTCGATGTATTGATTTGACCCTCGTGGGGGTATATATAGAGTTACAAGGGGTAGGTAGACTTGGAGTACAAGATGATCTTAGAGTCCTAGTCTATCTCATATACGTATATGTATTCATATTTTAACATCCCCCTCAGTCATAGCGGGAGTGAAGCGGATGCTTGCGACTGGATTTGAAGTCTTGCGCTTCCGTCGTCTTCACCTCCTTATCATCATACCTGTGTGGACATGATCATGGGTGACACCTAGGGGCGGTGACTGCGTCCCCTTCTGGTGCCTCTCTTCCCTCCTGCAGTCACAGCGGGAGTGGCGTGAACGCAAGTGACAACGCAGACGTTGTTAACTGGAGTTCTTGAGTTGCTGTAGACGTTGTTCTTGATGTCGATGTCGAGGTAGTCGATCGTGGTGTAGCCGTGGTCGAGGTGGGTGTGGTCGATATCGTAATCGTCGTATGCTGTGTGGCCGCCATTGCCGGAGGCGCAAAAAATTGCGTGTTTTGTTGTTATTGTTGACGGAGCTGCGGTTGTGGACGTTTTGCACCTTATGGAGGTACCGTCGGGGCGTCTCTTGGATGCGGTCATAAGTGAGACCACCGGTTTTGCCAGGACCGGAGGAACCCACCAAGCACACACGGTTTTGCCAGAACCATATGCGCGGTCGTAGGGACATCACAATTGTGATGCCGGTTTGTTGATGCAGTCGTCGGGGTCGTGGACCTGGTCATGCCATCGTCGTGCCTTGCAGTTGTACTGTCAGAGGGCGTCGTAGTTGTATGTCCATCATGTGGAAGGGATATAGCGACGGCGGCAGTGTGTCGACGAAGATGTTGATGAAGACCACGTTGATGTAGACCTTGGCGATGATGTGTCGGTGATGAAGGAATAGGCATGTCGGCGATGATCGTCACTCGAAGGCGTCCCTTATGGCGGCGATTGTCGTAGCCTTGATGTCGGACAAGTCGGTGTAGTAGTGTTCCACACCGGCCTGGCGTGTGGATAATGTCGATCGTGGATGTACTCGACGAAGATCTTGGTGTAGTCGTACAACTTGATGTCATGATTTCGGTAGATGTAGTCCGGCTTGGTGTAGTGCAGATCGGGACGGCTTGATGTAGACGGCGAGAAGGTGCATCCAAGCGCGTATCCCTCCCGGTCTCCGACGCGCGGGGAGCAAACTCGATGAAGATATAAACGCGACGCTTTGTCCAGCTGCTGGCGAGATTTGCATGGAGAAAAATAGGAGAACCAGGTTGCCGTGTGTGGGTTGTATACCTCCAAAAAACATGCATGCGTGTACTGCAGATCGAGGAAAATCGCGCATGCATGCGTTGTGCTCATACCGCGTCCGCTCGCAGGTCGCCGATATGTGCGAGTTGCCTCGAGCCGGATCTGCCCGTCGTGTTAAGCACCGATTTGCATTGTTCCACCGGATTTTAGGGCCGTGGGATCATGATTTATTTGTGGCTAAATTGAATCTAAACTATGAGATTGATTTTTTTTGGCTAATTGGATCTAATCTAATAACTAGGAATTGAAATTGGATCTAATCTAGTTTAAAGAATCGATCCGATCTTGATCGAGACCGGGTGTCGCGCCCCCGAGGAGATGATCTCCCCAGGGGCGACGCGTGTTGCGGAAGTAGAGAGAAACCTAGGATCGGCGCCATGAGGCTAACCGCTCTGATACCATGAAGAAATTTATGAATCCCTAATATTTCGATGTATTGATTTGACCCTCGTGAGGGTATATATAGAGTTACAAGGGGTAGGTAGACTTGGAGTACAAGATGATCTTAGAGTCCTAGTCTATCTCATATACGTATATGTATTCATATTCTAACATCCTCCCCAGTCATAGCGAGAGTAAAGCGGACGCTTGCGACTGGATTTGAAGTCTTGCGCTTCCGTCGTCTTCACCTCCTTATCATCATCACCTGTGTGGACATGATCATGGGTGGCACCTAGAGGAGGGAGGGGGAGTGTTAAGAATATAATACACGCCTAGCCCTTTCCATCAGTTCGAACTTTTGGTTGAGATGACTAGTGCATGCAATTCAATATGGTATCAGAGCCAAGAGGTCTCAAGTTCAAGACCCTGCTCACGCAGTATTTAAAAAAAGATTCTGCGGCATGCACCGAACCCACGCTAAGGACTAAAATAACCTAGACGTGAGGGGGAGTGTTAAGAATATAATACACGCCTAACCCTTTCCATCACTTCGGACTTTTGGTTGAGATGGCTAGTGCATGCAATTCAATATCCCCAAGCCGATGCGACAGAGAACCCACCCGGATCCCATTGCAGTCGATGATCTGTGATTTGATCGGCGAAATGGAGGTTGTACTTGTGGTCGGCGGAAACTTGCACAAAGACGGTCCTTACAGCTATGACATCAAATGTTCCTTGTCTGCGAGTTGTAGTTGCACCTCCGGGGTCCCATGGCAATCGGAGCTCCTTGTGTTGACCCAAAGTTGGCATACGCCTCCCTTCATGAATTGGCACTTGGTTGTCGCATGTAGAGAACCAGAGACACAATGTAGAACCACCCGGATCCCATGTCAACTGTGTGTACTGCACTAGAACTCTATGATGCTTCCTTGTGATTATGCCTTTTTCATCAGCACCTTGAGTTGACAGTGTAGTTGTGTGCAAACAATGTAATAGGACAAACCCATGATATACCCAGCAATGACCATGAGTCTGGACAGTCGGTAATTCGCTGGCCTCCACATAGAAATGTAGTTTCTTATTGCCTTGCAGTATTCCGGAAGTTTGCATCAATGGTCTTCTAGTGCTCTCGCATAAGCCGTGAAGTCTAGTTTTTATCCCATAAGTACCCATGTCAGTGTATTTTTTCAGTGTGTAAGGAACCCAGTTGTTCAGCTCCAGCTTCTTGCTCTCCCAGAACGATTCTTCACTTGCACTAGCCAAACATGAATTGTACAGGCTCCTATAAGCATGATATGCCCCTCTTTGCTTAACTTTTGTGTCAGTTTTGAGAAGAATATACAACCAGGGTGGCTTTGGTTGTAGCCACACGGACAAATACTCCGTGCGAATCGGAACCCTTGAGAAATATAGCCATGTGTCTAGAACACCAAGAATGACAAATCCCAACCTACTGTGACGATCCAGAAAAAGGCCACAAGTGGTCTCAGATTGTTTGGCTTCAATATTTTGGCGAAATCCAGCCTCTAGAAGAAGTTCTCCGGTCAAGCCTAGTGATCTCCTCGTACACGTAAACTGATTTCCACCCTCTAATACTTCAGCCATGCGAAAACAGTGTGGAAAACCACTCGAAAACGAGGTCAGAACTGAACCATTGAGATGGACTTGCAAAACAATATCAATCATATATCGGCCATGCCATAGCTGAGCATAAGAAGTCACGCAAGCAGGCTGCAGACAACAAGACACTGAATCATCGAGGTGTTGCACTTGAGGCTTGTTTTCTCTGCTGATGAGACCACTCGACATAGCTTCTCCAGATTCTGCACATGGCTTCTTCAGAATTTTTTCCAAAACATACAAGCTTATACCAGGAGAATTAAACTGCTCTTCTCGATCAATGGTGCTCCACACACCGGTAACATTCTCCTCTCGATCAAACTCACATTGCAAGTAGAGATGCAGTGGACTAATCCAGGATCGACTGTCAGAGAAGTGGTACATCACATCCACAATAACAGAAAACTCTCTGGATGTACCTTGATGTGGTGGCCTTGGTTCGGTTAAGAGCACGCCTCCAGGTTGGTCAACGTATGATGGCCATGGTAATGGTCGTGACTTGCTGCTATCACACCAGCTCAAGTACACATAAGGAGGTGGCCAAGGCTTGTGAAAATGCATGTGTTCCTGGTGCCAGCTTGAGAACAACGGCATGTCAATCATATGGCTTGCAAAAATCAACAGATACTGAATGGCCTGTCTGTCCGAGATCTCCATAGATGTCTGAGAAGTAGGAGCTGCAGACGAGATGAACGCATATGCTAATACGGAGTCACTGTGGTGTGTGCTTCCCAGCGAGGAGGTGATGGCCGTGGATGCAGCACCCTTGGTGGCCTTGCCGTGGAGGGTTCCGTGGCCTGCTGCAGCTGCAGCAAGCACGGGGTCGATGCCGAGCGAAGCATCATGTTCGCTATTGTCAATGTCGGTGGCGAGTTTGGCGAAGAGCAAGGTGCTGGTCAGGAGCGTGGCTGCTGATGTAGATGGCGGTGACCATCCGGATGCCCACGGCAGGGGTGTCATTGTGGTTGACATGGTGACGGCTTGGGCAACGCATTCCGTCGAACAGGACACGCGCACCACAGTGGTGGTGTCCATGGCCGCGGAAGAAGCGACCTCTAGTGACACCTCGACGACAGGGACCGTAGCTGGAGAATCGGCCAGCCCTTCCGACGAGATGAAAGGCTCGTTCGTGCTGGAGCTTGCCATCACGAGCTCGGTGGCATCGTTGACGGTGTCGACGGCGGTAGTGGTGTTGAAGCTGCCATGGAGCAGCGCCAATCTTTGATCGATTTGAGCCATCTTCTCTTCGAAGACACGCTGGTATATGGCGTCTCTAGCTAAGAGCTCATCTAGGTATGCTTTGAGCTCAGAATTCATGGTGAGGTGGGTGAAAAAAATAGGAAAAACTGGGGAAGATGGAACCTGGCTCTGATACCAGATGTTAGGGTCCAAATGCTCAAATTTACTAAATCACACCCAGATACATAGTTGTTTGGCTATAGGAATCTGAATACAACAACAAGGAAGAAGGGGAAGGAAGAAACAGAGCCAAGGTGGGAGGAGAGGTGCCGCCGCCGTGCCGTGTTCGTGATCCACTGGATGGTTTGGGCGTTGTCTACTCCCAGGTACATGTAGGGTGACGGTCGGCACCGTACCAGGCCCATGTTGCGGCCCAAGAAGCCAGCCCAGGTGGGTATCAGTAGGATAGGTTCCTAACACACCGTCCGCTCGCTGAGACTCGCCCCGCCGACGCGCCACCGGCGGAGGAGAATATAGATGGAGGCGAGCGCTAACGCTCAAAATACACGGTCGGCGTGGGCGTGGCAGCCCATCGTCTCCGGAGCAGGACCGGCTTCTCCGCCGACGATGCTCATCGCGAGACGCTAGCAGTTGATAGCTTTGAGGCCTTGAGGAGTGACCAAGTGTGCTTACACCATCTCCACTCGCGGGCCTAAAGTGGTAGACCGGGCTAACCCAACAATTCTCATCTCAACCGAGATTTCTGAGAACCTAGCCATTTATTAGCCCGATTCTCTCGCGTGGACACTGGCCAACTCACCCCGAAAAGAGCTCTCAGCCCTGTCCGGTAGAGTAGCTGAAAATGAACTTGGCTACTCGGCAGGGCTGCGAAAAATCCCCCCATGCCATGCACCTGGGCTGAAACCCAACAAGGGTCAACCGCCCTCGCCCCGCATTTGCCCCCCCACCCGTTCTCTCCTGCTCGTCCTCGACGCTGGCCTCCACCGCCTCCTCATCCTCAACCTCGGCCTCCGCTGCCTACTCCTCCTCGTCGTCGGCCTTCGCCGCACCAGCATCCCGCACCGCCCTTCCACGACCACCGCCGAACTAGCACCCCGCACCATAGCCTCCACGGCTAGCACCGCCCCGTCCAGAGCCTCCATGGCCAGCCAACGAGTGCAACGCCTCCGGCACCTCGACAAGGACGGACGAGCGTCGAGCACTGCAGCAGGCCGCGCCCACCATCGCCTCCACGGCCAGCCACAACCAGTGTTGCCTCCTCCTCGACGACAACGCAGCAGGCTGCGCCCCGATCTGCACTGCCTCCGACCAATGCCCCGACCAGGTGACCAGCGCCTCCACGGCATCATAGCAGGCCGCGACCCGACGAGCGCCTCCATGGGCAGTGCCTCCCCGTCCAGAGCCTGGACGGCTAGCCAGGGCCAGCACCACCATGGCGAGCGCCGCCAGGCCCAGCCATAGGACCCGATTTCATTTTTTCTATTGAGAAGGACCCGGTTGCTTTTAATTTTGTACACAGGGACCCGGTTGTTTTTAATTTTGTATTCAGGGTTTCTAATGCAATTATTGGATCTCTTCAGCATTTCTTCCCTCATACAACCCACCAAATAGCAGACACACTTAATATGTCTCAATAAACACGAGCCACCAAACACGTATGAAAATCTGAGCTCAGCCTAGCTAGGGTTGGCTTGTATGAGTGGAGATAGCTATTCTCTGCTGGCCTGGGCTACCAAACACATCCTAAAGGACTATCGGGGGTGCCGGCGGTCGAATTCACGCCCAGCCCATCCCTAAAATAATTTAGGTGCCGACGTGGCCCGTTTTGTTATCCGGCGCCTGTAGGCCAAACCCAACCCGCGGGGGGCTAGCGGGGCGCCGGATGTCGCATTTCTGGCGGGAAGGCACGGGGAAGCTGGCATGCGAAACGGCTGGTCATCGTGGGCCACCCCTATCAGCGTCAGGGGCCAATGCGTTCTGTCCGCGATCGGTTCGTCTTCCTCCTCGCATGTCGTGCCCCAGTAATGGCACTGCTGCCCTCCGATCAGCCTTTTGCAGATGAACAGCCGATGCGTCCCGTCCGCCACGCTCTCCCACCTCGCCTGCCGCGACACCGCTCACCGTCCCCGCACTTAAAACCCCCCTCCTTCCCTCGCATCTCCTCCATAACCCAGTTCCATCCTTGCATCCCCTCTCCCGTCTTTCCCAACCACCCAAACCGTCGGACATGGAGCGACACCCCAGAGACGGAGCCGCCATGAACGGGTTTGGGCGTCGTTCTCTGCGGGTCCACGAGGCATGCGCGTTGTGGGAGGCGGGGTACCTAGAACCGTCGGACGTGCGCTTCCCACATGGCTGGTTCCTCAGTGCCGGTGTCCAGCCCGTCCCGCCGGTCCCCCGTGGGCAGGCACGACAGGCGGAGATCTACCGCCACTACTGGGAGGTTCTCTCGCCGGAGGAGCCAAAAGATCCCGCTTGGGATCCCGATAACGTACAGGCATGGGCCGCGTTCTTCGAGGCTCAGCAACAGGACCGACTCGGCGTCTACAACGGTAGTCCTCTCTGTTGGGGATATACTTTCCTGGTATCCTCACTGTGCCTCACTGACCAGGGTGGCCCACTTTGGGTTAGAGCTTTGCTTCACGGGCGGCCTAGTCAGGGAAAAGAGACGGAGTCCAGTCCGACTACGGGAAGGCCCATAAGACTTACCGACATAGTCATGTAGTGTTACTTGTAGCTCAAGATGTACTCTATAACCGATTCTTAGTCGTAGCCCGATAGGTCTCTCTTGTAAACCCTAGGCCAAATATCTATATAAGCCGTCCTAGGGAGAGCCTTTAGGGCACCCCTTACAATAGTCTACAATCTCATTTCGCACAGGCGAAACCCTTGTAACCCATATTTTGGCTCTGCCGTATTACTAGATTGCTAGCAGGAGTGATCCATCCAAAGCCGGCGGATTTGAACCTAGGTAAAATTTTGTGCTCACCGTCTTGGGATACCGTACATGTCACACCCCTCTCTTCCGCACGCCTCGAGGACCCCCTCATGGCGTAATCGTCATCAATCCGACGACAGTTGGCGCCCACCATGGGGAAAGTGAGCTTCGGATATGCGTTCTAGGCGGAATCTGCAAGAATCGGAATCGGCGAGACCATCCCCGTCGGTCGCATCCTCTATGCTAGCAACATCCCTCTCATCGTCCTCGAAGAGACTTGGATTCCGGCTAGGGAGGCCGTGACTGCCTACACCATCATGTCTTTTGGCGAGATCGATGTTTACATTGGTTTTGCTAAACCTGCCCCACCCACCCCAGCGGTGATGATAGAGGCAGAAGAAGTTTCTGGCTCCCCTCTGTCCGTGGAGGCGGCGGAGTTCTAGATCCTAGAAAACCCTAACCCTGCCCAGCCGGCACCTGCTGTGGAGATAGTGGAGAAAGTTGAGCCTGAAGCACATCTGGCGGTGCAAGTCGAATCTGGAGTGGATCTTCCTGGAGAGGCCGAATCCCAGATCGATCCACCTGCCGAGGTCAAAATCCAGGAAGAGCAGGTCAACAACGCTGGTTCCGGCTCTTCTAACGCCAGAATAAACCAACCTTTCCTAAGGCATACGTTGAGACGCATGATGCTGCAAGGCTCAAATGTTGATGAGGTTCTAGAGACCATTAGGATTTTCGAGGAAGCCAATGAAGAAAGCTGCAACTACCTCAGAACGCACGCATCGCACTTTGTCGGATATGTTGGATCCGGATCCGGCTCTACCAATGCTGGAGATAATAAAGATTGGGTGCTGGATGCGATCGGAACAAACATCGACTTACCAGCATCCTCGGATGATTCCATGACGTCGGCAGATTTCCGAAAGTTCTCCGAGGAATATGAAGCAGAGTACAACTCCAAGGCTGCAGAAGACGGAGAAGCCATGGATGAAGGATCTGGGGAAAACTCTCCCAAAGCGCAAGATGACATGGATCTCGGAGACAATCCCGACATCCAAATGTCCAAAAGTACCGATCAGAGCTTGACTTTGAGAAACGGACCCAAAGCCGTCTTTGCTACCGGCGCTGCCAAGAAGGCAAAGAAGAAGAACAAGAAGAACAAGACCCCGACGAAAAATCCTCCAACAGAGGAAGTGGTCGCCGAGGATTATGAAGAAGACTCGGATGGAGCTTTAATCCCAGATGAGCCCAAAGAAGCTTCGGTGGATGGACACGTGGTTACTGCTAGTTCCCGTAAACTGATCGATGTTGTGTTAACTACGCCTAGCCCTATAGCTGCAGAGCTTACTGCTGCAGAATTGGAAGAAAGGGCTCAAGCCCTAGAAGCGCGTCGCCAAGTACTTCTCGATGAAGCCAACAACATCGAGGAAGAGAAGAAACGCATAGCTACTGCGGAGAAGTTCATCGCTTTGCAGCATCAGAAGACCCGGTGACCCTACAGGTACTCGAGCTTGGTATATATGGTCCAAATATGTACAGGCCCACGGTGTCGCCAAGGCCCGGATGAAAGGACTCGAGTGACTTGCGGACTCTCTATTGCTTGAAGAACAATAAGAACCTAAAGATAGAAAGTTTGAAGGGGAAAACCCTAACTTGTAACCGACTCGACCTGCTATCTGATACCTAGCCTATCTATATAAAGGCTAGGAGGGGGCGGCGAGGAGAACACACGCAACCCTCGTTTCCACAACCCTCGCCAAATTGCATCTGCGCACCATTGTAACTTTCGACTCCTTTGATAATTCCACGAGCAGACAAGCAGGAGTAGGGACCTCTACGAGGCCTAAACCTGGGTAAATCCTTTGTCCCCTGTGTGCTTGTTTGCTAGCCGATAGATGTCTCCAGCGCTCCCTCCTTCTCCAAAACCCAAGTCCATAATAATGGGCATTGATGAGTTAAACCCTCGTCAATAGGCGTCGTCTGTGGGAACTAGGAGTGCTGATGTTGCGGCTTCTTTGGCCCCATCAACTGCGATCTACAACTCCACAACAGCGGAGATTCGCCAGCTCTTCAGCGCCTTCGACTTCACCGTCCACACGCCGGCCACCCGCCCGGCCTTCGAGTCTGTGGGCGACGGAATCAGCCTGGCGATTGGGAGCTTCCACTTCCAAGTTGGTCAGATGGGCAGGCTTCGCATGCCTGATCAGCCGACAGCACCGGCGATTGCCCCGGCATCATGGTTCCCTCCATTGATCGGCACCCTCAGCAAGCTTAACGCTCCGGTGGTAGTCGAGAATACGATCAACGACAGTAGTCGCGATTCCGATCTGAGCGATCTGGCCACTGAAGATGGAACCTACGGTTCCGGATCTGAAATTTGTGGAAGCAACAGCTTCCCAATCACTTCATGTGCGCCGTCATCAACGCAGGCGACACCTCCGCCAATCGCGACAATGGTGGTAACACCGGTAACGGCACCGATCCACCCAACGCCGGCAACGGTGGCAACGGCGGTAATGGCGGCAATCGCGCTCCGGTCAACAACGGAGGAGCAGTCGAACCTCCCAGCATAATCAATGAGCAAACCGGCGAACGCGTCGTAATCAAGCTCAATGAGCAAGAGTGGGATCGCTGCCACGAAGCCCTACGAGGCACACCTCTACCCTCTGGGTCTCTGCAGGAACTGCTGATGGGCTATCACTGGCTCCTAAAGGAAGAATTCAAGCGCCAACTGCAAACAATCGTGCAACTTGAGGCGCGTAAAAAGGCAGCGGAAGAATCGAGCCTTCGTCGTGCTGGGCTCTCCTCCTATGGAGGATCCTCCTCAAGAGGCAACGAATACCTCGCCAAGAAGAGGCAGTCGTGGATGGCTCACCTCACCGAACAAGAGCGCATATAGGACGCGAAAGTCCTCGACTTCGGCTCTATGACAGTCGACACGAGAGGCAACGTGGTTCCCAGGACGCCGCATGCTGCGGTGATGGCAGCCACCATGTACCTCCTCAATAACCAGCCGCTAGCTGGAGATCCCTGAACTGCCATGCACCGATCTACGATCGTGGGTTTGGGGTTAATCGAGGCCGCCCTCGACAAGGAGCCAGTACCAGACCCAAAAAAGGGCAAAGCACTAGCAAAGCGCCACTCCTCGCCCTCATCCAGCGATGACAGTCATGACCTGTCTCGACGCCGCCGCTCACGGCGACACGACCGCGACTACGATGCGCTCGACGACCTCACACAGCGCAAGATCGACAAATCAAGGGCATGACGTGCTTGGTCGACTGACATGGAAGAAGAAGATGGGGAGCTCTGCGGCGACCGATGCTTTAGCAGATCCATTAGGCAGAAGCGAATGCCTAAAGGGTTTAAACTCCCATCAGAGAACCCGAAATTTGACGGTCTGCAGGACCCCAAGATCTAGCTGGAGGACCACATCTCCTCCGTCAGGCTACACGGAGGCAGTCGAAGTACTGCCATGCAATGCTTGCAGCTACAGCTGCAGGGCGCCACCTGGGCATGGCTCAATAACCTCCCACGCGGATCCATTCGCAGTTGGGATGAGCTGGTTTATAGCTTCGTGCGCAACTTTAAGGGCACGTACAAACGACCCGCATCAATCAAAGAGCTGAGATGCTGCCAGCAAAGATATGGCGAATCGCTCCGCTCCTACATCCAAAGGTGGTTCATCATCAAGAATTCCGCGGAAAACATCTCAGAAGACCGCGGGATTGATGCATTCAACGGCGGTGTCTGCCGCCTAGAGCTCAGGGAGGAGCTGGGCCGCTCAAAGCCCCAGACCATCGACCACCTGATGGAGATCGCGAATCGGTGGGCCGATGGAGAAGATTCAGTAAAAAATTGTGCTCACTCTGACGAGGAGGCAGAACTCGAATGCAGACGCGACCGCCGAGGCAAGCACCGCATGCGCATCTACGATGGCCACGACGATGTCAACATGGTCGCGGCCGGCTACACCGATAGATGCGACGATAACCACAGTAGCGGATACCGCAGCGCCAGATACCGCGACTCCGGGAAAACCATGAAAGTATGGCAACACCGCACTCGCGATGAAGCACCTGCGACCTCCATCGAGGACAAATTGTCCGGGCCATGCACGGTACACTTCTACATCGACAAGCATGATGGCAAGAGAAAGTCCAGCCACCTCCTCAAGGACTGCCGTGAGTTCCTCAAGCTACACAAGGGATTGGTTCGGATGAACCGCAATGCAGTCGAAAGAGGCTACGGAGCCACTCCAGGCGCCGTGACACATGGCGCACCACCACCACCACCTGGGCCACCCCCGAACAGAGCTGCACCGGACCAGCACCACGGGGGCGAACCGTACCCACGGGCCATGGGTACCATGATGATCCAAAAGGGGCGCCCCTCCAACAGGGTGTAGAAGGCCATCACTCGCCAAGTCAACTTGGCCACGCACTCGCCACCATCCACTACTAAGTACCTCAGTGGCAGCGAGTCGTGCATCACCTTCGACAAGCGTGACCACCCGCCTCAGATACCTCGCCCAGGTCATTGCCCCCTTGTACTCGAGGCGCAAATTGGAGGATTCGACATGAGTCGCGTCTTCATGGATGGAGGAAGCGGCATAAACCTCATATTTGGGAGTACCTTGCGAGCAATGAGGATCCCTCTAGCGCCTGCTATCCACTTCGCCAGTACTAGTGACTCCACGAGAAAGGGAACCACTGTTGCTGTACATCTCCGCCACCAACCAGGTGGTCAGCACAGTGCTCGTCATCGAGCGAGCTGAGGAAAACAAGGTCCACGGCGTACAGCGCCCGGTATACTACCTCAGCGAGGTCCTCACGCCAACAAAACAGCGGTACCCGCACTACCAGAAGCTGGCATACGGCGTCTTTATGACCGGCCGGCGACTGCGCCACTACTTCCAGGAACACCCAATCGTGGTAGTCAACGACGCCCCATTGGGACATATCCTCAATAACCCTGACGCCACAGGGCGAGTCGCGCTTTGGGGAATAGAGCTGTCTCCACGAGACATCACATACGAAAAACGCGACGCAATCAAGTCGCAAGTGTTCCCTGACTTTCTCGTGCACTGGATGGAGAACCAGCTCCTGGTCAAGCCAGATATGTCCTACCTCTGGACAATGCACTTCGATGGGTCCAAGCGGAAAGACGGAGCAGGCGCAGGTGTCATACTGACATCACCTCAAGGGGACAGGCTGAAGCATATCCTGCGAATGCAGTTTATAGCCTCAAACAACGAGGCTGAATACGAGGCCCTATTGCATGGGATGAGGATGGCAAAAGCTTGCGGCGCTAAGAGGCTCATCATATATGGAGACTCCAAGTTGGTCGTCAACCAAACAATGCACGAGTGCGACACACTGAACGACAACATGATCGCGTACCGCGACCTCTACGATACACTCGAAGGAGACTTCGATGGTTGCGAGTTGCGACACGTAGGTCGCGAAAGCAACAAGGAGGCGGACGCACTCGCCAACATAGGCTCTACCTGCGCCCCCATACCACCTGGGGTGTTTCTCGAGCGCATATGCGAATGCTCCATCAAGCCAAAAGCCACAGAGAAGAAAACAAGTGCAGCAACAGACTCGGGCGCTACGCCACCCAATGAGCCAATGGAACTCGATGACTTGGAGCTGGACACGGGACTCGAGGGACCAATGAGCGTCATGATGATCGAGCAATCTTGGACGCAGCCGTACATTCTGTACCTCCTCAGCAAGAGACTACCGGACGACCCGACAGATGCACGACACATCGCGCGGCGCTCCAAGGCATTCGCCGTTATCAACGGCGAACTGTATAAACGCAGCATCACAGGAGTGCTACAACGACGCGTCTCCATGGCCGATGGAAGAGCAGTCCTCCTCGACATCCATGAAGGGACCTGCGGGCACCACGCCGGTAGTCGCGCCCTCGTTGCCAAAGCTCTACGAGCTGGATTTTACTGGCCCACGGCCATGCGTGACGCCAAGGACATAGTCCAAAAATGCAATGCTTGCCAACGATTCATGGACAAGCCACACGCACCAGGCGCAGAGCTACGGCCTATTCCATTGGCCTGGCCCTTCGCATAGTGGGGGCTCGACATGGTTGGCAAGCTTCCAAGGTCCTCGCGTCGAGGTTACGTCTACCTCTTGGTTGAAGTCGACAAATTCACCAAGTGGATCGAGACCATGCCGGTGACCAACCAATCAGGGCACAGCGCAGTCAAGTTCTTCGAGTCCATCGTCTACCGCTTTGGCGTGCCGCACAACATCATCACCGACAACGGACAAACTTCACATCCAAGGAGTTCCAAGAATTCTGCGAGAACCTGGGGATCAACATCAGCTACGCCTCAGTAGCACATCCACAGACCAACGGTCAGGTGGAAAAAGCAAACGGGCTCGTCTGCAGCGGCATCAAGAAGCGACTCCTCCGACCACTCGAACAAGCCGCGGGTTGCTGGCCAGATGAGCTGCAATCCGTACTCTGGAGCCTACTTACAACTCCAAACAGCGCCACGGGCTACACGCTATTCTTTATGGTGCATGGAGTAGAAGCAGTACTACCCGCCGAAGTACGGTACAAGGCACCGCGCGTGGTCCCTTACAGCGAACAAGAGTCATCCCTTGCACTCGAAGACTCCGTCGACCTCCTTGACAAAGCAAGAGAAATCGCCGCAGAAAGATCCATGATCTATCAGCAGAGCCTGCGCAACTACCACAGTAGAAGGCTTCGCCCCAGATCCTTCGTCGAAGGTGACCTGGTCTTGCGACTGAAGTAGCAGGGGCATCTCAAGCTCGAGTCCCCCTTGGAAGGACCGTACGTGATTACAGAAGTAATCCCAGGTGTCGCCTATCGCCTTCAAGATTTAGAGACAGGAGTCGCATACTCCAACCCTTGGAACGTCGCACAACTGCGACGCTTCTACCCCTAGTCGTTTTTTACTTTTACATCGCAAATAAGGCTACTTAGCCACACATTGTACCTCGCACTGTTCTTCGAATAAATAAAAGCTAAGTGCCCCAAAACTCTGTGTTCTCCTTCACTTTGTGAATTTTTATACTCGGGGGCTGCGCTACCCTACATACATCTATTCTTCGAACCAACAACGCGATATCCTGAGTAGCTGGCACATCAATCGAACCCCTTAACACAAACTCAACCCAGCTGCAACGCACCTGACAGGTTGACAAGGGACTGAGATAAAAGATGGCCAGGCTAACGAAAAGGACTCGCATAGTGCAACGCACCTTCACGCTCACAAAGCTCTTTATACACATTCGACAATAAATTATCTACAACATCTATACGAACTTTACAACACAAGTACACTTATGTGCAGCATACAAATTTGGCTACTCTTGCAACAGAAGAACGTTGGTTTGTTCCTCAAAGAAGTCGACGATCTTCTCTGCTGGACGGTCCACCGCCTGATAGTGCGGTATCTTATTCCAGGCAGATCCTGCTGGTGGCGCTGGCGGCCCAGAGACAATGGCGGCAACATCCACGTCAGGCATGCGCAATCGCACCATTGAGAGGGCAGCCTTGGCACCAGCCACCTACTGTTGCCTCACGCACTCACGAACCGCGGACAGATCTTGAAATTTGGCAAGAAGAGCCAGCAGGCTTGATGGAGTATCGTCCAGCGGGAACATCGCCCAATAAATGTTCTTCAAGCATGACTGCGACTTTTTCAGGAAGAGCAGCACTCGCGATGCGCGATCCTGCAGGGTCACCAACGTAGTCGCACGATCATGATCTACCCAGAAGTATCCACTCTCTTGAAGTTGCTCCTGGGTGAGATCATGAAGGCGAATCGCAATTCTATCCTTCACCTCCTACGGATGGCGCGCGCTAACAACTACACGAAGTAGCATCAATAGCATGTGTACAACGTACCGCTGCGAGTAACTACACAGGAAAAGATGAGAATAAGAAAACTAACACTTAAACTGGTCGCCCGGTTGCGTCACCTCGCCAAGCAGATATTGCTCGCGGGCGGTGGCTTTTTCCGCCTTCGACTTCCACACGTCTATGCTACCGCGAATCACGGGCAACTCACGCTCCAGCTGCTTCACGCGATCATGAAGTCGCGAAAGCAAGGATAGCTCCTCTACCCTGGAGCGCAGTGGTGCCACTGTATCATCAAGAGATGGCGAGTCCTGGGTTCCCCCCACGGGATCACTTGATGTACCCTACCACAAGTCAAGACAGAGGCAAATAAGGCGACCAAATTAACACAAAGCCAAAGGGAACAGATGCATTCAGGATCGGCATAAGTATTCACATACACACTCGCCAGCAGGCATGTTCTTAAACCAAAAGAACAATCAATCAACTTTTACAAAAGATAACTATGGAGCAGCTGGCTTCTTCGACTTCGACGTCTTCGGGGGCTTCATCAAGTCCGTGGCAGTGTCAGACGCCACTGACTTTCCGCCGGCCCCTGAGGCCGAGGCTTTTGCCGCCTTCTTAGCATGTTGGAGATCCTCCGAGTACTTCGCAACAGTATTTATCAAGTGATGGCCATATTTAGCACATGCAGTCGCAAAAGGAGCGAAGACTACCTGCTGACCATCCGCGCCAACAGGCATCCCCTTCGACACCGCAGAAGGATCGATATCAGCTCCGTGGGCCTGCACCATCGCGAGTGTCATGGACGCGCCAGTCGCACGGAGGGAGTTCTTGTAGGCGGAAGGCACACCACCGGCGAATGACTCCACCAGCTGGTCCATGTTATCGATCAGCTCAGCCTTCTGCATCAACTCTTCCCGGAGGCGACTGAGGGCGACCTTGGCCTTGGAAAGTGTATCTTGGACAGCGGCGCTACGGTCCTCGACTGCAGACACCGCGCCTGCCAGAGCATCGTCGCGACGAAGGGCCTGCGAGTCAAAGCTCAGATCGCCAGCATCTGCAGATGAACCCATGCATGGATCAAAAACTTCAGCGCTACCAGCAAAAGCACTAAGGGTAGAGAAGGACAACAATATCCACAAGTAAAAGGTACCTGAGAGAGCCTTGGCGACTGAGAACAGTTGTTCTTCGAACAACTTCTCCCTGGCCGCAACGGAGGCACGCAGATCCTCTTCACGCTTCTGTGCCTCGTCACGAGCTACGAGTGCCTCGTCGCGACCCTTCACAGCCGCGGCAAGCGTTTTCTCCAAGGTGGCGACGTTGCGCAGTAAAGCGTTATGTTCAGCTACACGGCAATCAAAAGTTGACTATCAGTCGACTATAACAAAAAAGGAGAAGATGAAAAAGAATAAGTGTAGAACACTCACTTTCGACCACGCAGTGACGCGTCTCCAGCATTGCATGCTGGCGACCCATCGCCATCACCTGCTCTGCAACTTGCGTGGCTTCCTTTACAAGGAGCTGTCGCACAAACAAGGAATCAGTGAAAGCAACGGATAACGTCGACTACCACACTAAAAAAAAGGAAAGATATACTTACATGATTCTCCAACGACTCCGAAGAGGTTTGCTGTACCGTCATCCGAGCAACCATTCGATGCTCCCCTACGTGCGGAGAGCTCAAAGAATTGTGCGCGGAGTGGGCCGCCACCGGAGGGGAAGGAGCATGCTCGACCTCTTCCTTGGCCCTTGAGGTCGCGACTCCCGATTCCTTAAAAAACTCGACGTCGCCAGAAGATGACGACGCCTCTTGACTACAAGACAAAATCCACATTGAGAAAGGGAAAACTCCTGGGCAAAGCCAACAAGAAGAAAACAGAGAAGAACAAATGAACTTGAAAACTTACCAATCAAACTTGTCAAAATCAAACATGGCATCCACCGACTCCGACGAAGACTCCTTAGGCAATCGCATCTTCTTGCGAGAAGATGGTGCCACAGTTCTCACAGGAACGGCGGGAATTGGCAACTCCGCGCCAACAGCCGTGCCTTCTGGAGTCGAAGGAGACGACGCGTCGGAATCCTCGCTGCGCGAACGCTCGCGAGTATCCGGGCTCTCGGACTCGGGGGCTTCCTCTTCCACATCAGAAGGGACAGTCGACTCAGACTCGTCCTCTTCCAAAGCTTCGCGAGGAATAATCCCCTCAGGGAGAGGGGGCATACAAGGAGACACCGCCCAATCCCGCGTACAGATAGCGAAGATCAGCAAAAAGAACAAGTAAGCAACAGAAAAGCAATCGAGAAAATAAGCTACTGCGTAGCAGAACTGTACCTCAGGAGGAGGATTCGAAGTATCAAAAGGAGGAACAACTGGCTCACTCGGAAGCACATCCTTGCCAGTGTACTTCGTGACCAGTCGAACCCTCTTATCCACCTCACTCACGGACATGCCATCGGTAGACACGCGAGTGGCATCATCAGCGCCAGCCCACTGAAACATGGGATGAACTCTGGCTTGAAGGGGTTGGACGCGACGGTACAGCCAGGTTCGGATAAGGGCGCAGCCTGCGCCTATGCGACTCTCGAGGTCGCTGATGCGTTGATACAACACGTCTGTCTCCGCGAGTTTGCCAGGCATAACTACGTTCTTCCAGGAACGCATCTTCTTGCAGGGAATCGCAGGATCAAAGGGCGCGAGTCCAAAGTGCTCATCTTTGGACTTCTGAACGCGGACATAGAACCATTTGTCCCTCCATCCCTGGATGGACTTGGTGAGCTTGATGTCGAAGTAGGTGGCGGATGGGTCGACGTGGATTCCGCAACCACCTACGTCATAAACTAAAGAGCCAGATGCGACTGATGCTTCAATTTAAATATGCGCTTGAAAAGACCAAAGTATGGCTCGATTCTGAGCCAGCACTCGCAAAGAGTGATGAAGCAGGTGATGTGGAGGATTGAATTTGGGGACAACTGATGGAGCTGGAGCCCGTAGAAACAAAGAAGACCCCTAAGAAAGGGGTAGAGAGGCAAGGAAAGACCGCGAATGACGAATGCAAGAAACATCACTCGAAAACCAGCGGGAGGAGCAAGAATGGTCTCACCGCTGGGGACGCGCGCATCAGCGACTGCTGCGGAGATAACTCCGTCTTGGCGAAGAAGACGGAGATCCGACGCCTTGATGATGGAAGGGTGCCATGCACCATTTGTCACGCGGGTGCCCGCGACCTTCTTCTTCCCGCTGGCGACGGCGCTGGTGCCCGCAGCAGTGGAGCCACCCTTCTTCTTCGCTGCGGCGACGGTGGCCGCAGAATCAGCAACAACGCCTCCTTTCTTCTTCCCCATTGAACGGCGGCGATGCGAGCACAAAAAGTAGCTCGGAAACGAGCGGAGGTGGTCCAGCGTTGTGGAGGAAACAAGCGCAAGAAAAAAGCAGAAGAGCAGCAGCAATGGCGATGGCAGCAAGGAAGAAAGAGCGCAGATGGGAAATTACCGCCGTAGCATCGCTACTTAACCCCTAGAAGATGCAATCCAACGGCTCAGAAAAACCCTACTGGACGCGTGGCACACATCGTGTTGGACACGTGGAGAAGGGGAAGCATGAACCGTCCCTCCACTACTCCCATTATGCGCGGAAATCGAGGAGGCGCAGTTAAAATAAAGATTACGCACGCCCAGTCAAATCAAAGTCAGGAAGTGGGACCCACCGCTCGTCACGTCCCGTCAAACTCGTTCACGCGGGAAACTGAGGTCATACAAGCGTCAACACTGACGTCAGCAAAGCTACGAAGTGGAAAAATTCGACTACTTTAGTCCTTGCTGGAGTCTTCGACTCCACCAAACACTTGGGGGCTACTCCCATAGGGAGCGCTGGCCGCGCACCCTACGATTTTCCTTTCTTATTGCAGGAACAAGGACAATCAAAAGCAAACCATTCACAATACAATTCGACTATGGACATGGGTTACTCCCATAGGGAGCGTTGGAAAATTTTGACTGAAACAAGCAACCAAAAGACGACGGCAGTCGCAAACGTTATTTAGTCCCTGCCTGAGTCTTCGACTCAACCAGGCACTCGGGGGCTACTCCCATAGGGAGCGCTGGTCGCGCACCCTATGACTATTTGCACAGAAAACTGTGTGTTGATAACGTCCGCACTCGCAGCACCTAGGGACACCGCGTCATAATTTTTCCCTACAAAGAGACTACGTCTCCTGGGTCGCCCGAATCGTCTTCGCGATGATAAAATTCGGATGCCACGCTTACAGCGTGAAGGTAAGACCTGAATAAGGCCTGGCAACGCATTTAGCTGCGCGCTACCAGAAATATATTTGTGCCTACAGGCACGATGAACATGCCTTGATGGACGCGTCGAGTGCTCACACCCGTATAACTGGAATTCGACTCCTGTAAGACCTTTGCGGCCTGAGTCGAATTACGCCAGCACTTTTCCGGATTCGAGTCCGGGAACTCGAGTTCGAGTAGATTGCGTTGTTTCACCCTAAGGTGGTTAACTGATACCGGCACTTCGGTTATATCAGGCACGTATATCAACAATCCCTATGGCACAAATAAAAGCAGTCGAAATGTACTCAAGCACTCGAAGACTTCAAAAGTCCCCAGTCGAATCTGCGATTCCACTGGACACTCGAGGGCTACTGACATGGGTATACCCTACAGGTACTCGAGCTTGGTATATACGGTCCAAATACGTACAGGCCCACGGTGTCGCCAAGGCCCGGATGAAAGGACTCGAGTGACTTGCGGACTCTCTATTGCTTGAAGAACAAGAATAAGCTAAAGATAGAAAGTTTGAAGGGGAAAACCCTAACTTGTAACCGACTCGACCTGCTACCCGAGACCTAGCCTATCTATATAAAGGCTAGGAGGGGGCGGCGAGGAGAACACACGCAACCCTAGTTTCCACAACCCTCGCCAGATTGCATCTGTGCACCATTGTAACTTTCAACTCCTTCGATAATTCCACGAGCAGACAAGCAGGAGTAGGGACCTCTACGAGGCCTGAACCTGGGTAAATCCTTTGTCCCCTGTGTGCTTGTTTGCTAGCTGATAGATGTCTCCAGCGCTCCCTCCTTCTCCAAAACCCAAGTCCATAACAATGGGCATTGATGAGTTTAACCCTCGTCACCCGAAAAAGCCACATGCGGGCCGACAAATTTCCAGAAGTCCACAAGGTTCTCTTTGAGGGGGGACCCAGGGATGCCTTGACTCAACAGTAGTGGAGATTTGGTGTACCCAACACCAGTGCAAAACACCGCCGCGGCTCGAGATATCCTGGCAAATAACCCAGGCATAGAATAGGTCCATTTGGGTATAAAGCTACTTACCAATGGTCTGGAGCAATAGAAGGTCACGAAGTCCGAAAGCGGAAAACTGGCCTCTCAATCTGACCAACGTCGCACGGATCTGGCCTAGGATGATATTAGGCCCCAGCGGGTTCCGGCACAGCACCACCGTTTCGACCGTCGGGAAGATAACTACTCAAGAACCGGATCTTCAGGCCAACGGCACAGAACCACACATGACTAGAGCAATGTTGCCCCAACCGCAGAGCGAGATGCAGTTGTAGCACTATATCCAAGACATCCTCCCCGGTGAGAGTCGAATAATCACAGGGATGAAGACAAAGAGAAACATTAGGAGGAGGACCACCAAAGGATGCCACCTCCCAGACATGCATGCCGTCCGGCTGAGCCCCACCGTAGTTGGAATGACAGACGAAGGAATGTCTGACGCTGTGCTGAGTCAAGCCGGTAGGGGGCTCGTCACAATGAAGACCCTCCCTGAAACTGGAATAATGATGCTCCGGATGGAGGTCGGCGATCAGCCAGAAACAATCCACCTGAACCACCCTCTCCACCAACCAGCCACCACAATGGCTCTCAAGGAGGGTGTCATGGCGGAGGAGGTGGTGGCAGAAGCAGAAGTCTGGCTCCAGGGCACCGCGGCCACAACAAACAACCAAGACGGTGTTCCCTGTCACCAAATGACGCAAGGCACCGGATCACCTGTAACATAGAGGTGTGGAGCTACGAGTCGGATAACATCTACGTAGTCCCAAAATGCTTTGGACCGCGTATTAGACAAACAAACTTCTCGGAAGGATTTGCTATCTCAATACACATCCAACCCTACGACGGTGTGGCTCGGCCAGATACTTGGCTCTAGGATTTTTTGTAGGCTTGCTGCATCGCCAAAGGCAGAAATAGCTTGGTCGCGACCCGCTATCTCCCACTTATGTTGCGGAAGACGACACGATCATGGTTTAATGAACTTCCGGAGAATACCATCCACAAATTTCGAAGGCACATATTGGAGGCCCTGTACGGTAGGAGACCTACAACGTTGCACCTAGAAAGCCGAAGAAACTTGCCGAGATTACGTCGAACGATGGATCGGCACCAAGAACTCCTGCGAAGGGGTAAATGATCAAACTACGATTGAAGCTTTTATTGCAGGACTCCCAATTGGTTTACTACATCATCGCTTGAAGTGCGACATGGTCACTAATCTGGGAGAGATGATTGAAACAACGAGAAAGTATGCAGACGCCAACGACGACACAGAGGGATTACTGAACGCCCTAGATGTGCCTCAGTCGGCAAAACAACCAAAGCAACAAGTTCATAAGTGGAAGAATACCTCGGAAAAAAACCCAACACGGAATCAACAGTGGTCACTTCTACTTTCGGGTCTAGAGGATGAGGAGGGCGCGGCGGTGGCCGCGGACGCAGTCGTGGGACATCAAGAGTCCAGGGTAGAGGAGACCAGTAGCCTGGCAAAACCTATTCGAGGGTCGACATTGCCAACAACCCGTGTGTGCAATACTTAGATGCCAACGGGGGCTCGTCCCACACAAACGCCGAGTGTCGTTTCAACGACATCAAGAAAGACGATACCGCTGGCTATAGGGCTAAGCGGAAGAAGGGAAAGAAGAATCCCAAAAAAGAAAAAGAGACCAAGGAAGATTCCGACATCGAGGAAGCTCACCCTTCAAATCCCAAGTCGGATGGAAAGAAGAACTTCCCAACAAAGAAAGACACTTACGCCACTTTCCTTGGGTCTGAACCAGCTAAGGTCAAGAAAGTAGTACTACATGAGCTGAACGCAACTGTTCCGGCTGTCCCACAATTCTTGGACTGGTCGGAAGTGGCAGTCACCTTTGACCGTGCTAATCATCCGCCTAAGTTGCACATGCGAGGAAAATACGCCTTAGTCGTCAACCCACTTATTGACGACTATGGTTTCTCTAATACTCTCATGGACAGCGGCAGCAGCATCAACATTTTGTATGTCGAAACGCTACGCCGGATGCGGATATCGGAGACGCAGCTGAATCAGAGCTCTGTGATCTTTCACGGAGTTGTCCCAAGAACACAAGCAAATTCCCTGGGAGAGATCACTTTGGATGTTACCTTTGGAACTCCAAAGAACTATCGGATGGAGGTACATTCCTTCAAAGTGGTCCCGTTCAAGAGCGCATACCATGCTATATTCGGACATCTGGCTTACTGGGATTTTATAGCTCGTCCGTGTTAGTTTTACAATATGATGAAAAATCTAGGTCCCAAAGGTGTGATCACGATCAGGGGAGACCTGAAGAAGGAGCGAGAGTGCGAGGATGGAAATTCTGCCTTTGCTGAAGTCGTGTTGCACGCCTAGGAGTACCAGGAGATCAAGAAGACCATCGACCTATCCGAGATGCCCGCGACAAAGAAGGAGGTGACAAAGCTGACTCCAGAGTTTAAGGCATCAGAAGAGACGAAGACGATGCCGTTGAAGGATGATAACCCCTCCAAGGTGACCCAGATAGGTGTAGGTTTAGATAGCACATAGGAAAGTGCGCTCATCAAGTTCCTCAAAGCAAATCAAGATATCTTCGCATGGCAGCCATCTGACATGACCAGAGTACCTAGGGAACTTGCCGAGCACTTTCTAAATGTACACCCAAACGCTAGACCCATCAAACAGTCCTTACGACGTTTCGGCGATGAAAAGCGAAAAGCAATAGCTAAGGAACTAGCCTGGCTCGAGTTAGTCGGATTCATAGAAGAGGTCATCCACACTGAGTGGTTGGCCAATCCTGTAATAGTCCCTAAAAAGGACACCACTGATTTAAGGATGTGTGTTGATTATACCGCCTTGAATAAGGCTTGTCCCGAAGATCCGTTTGCTCTGCCTAGAATTGATCAAGTTATCAATTCTACAACAGGATCAGAACTCCTATGTTTTCTCGACGCATATTTCGGTTATCACCAAATCCGGATGAAGGAATCAGACAAAGTCAAAACCTCATTCATAACCCCCTTCGGAACCTTCCGTTTCGTTACGATGCACTCTGGGCTAAAAAACGCAGGAGCTACGTACTAGCGCACTATGCAACACTGCCTCCACGATCAAATCAGACGCAACGTACATGCATATGTGGACGACATTGCGGTGATGTCCGAAAAGAAGGAAACCCTAATTTCCGACTTGGAGGAAATGTTCGCCAATCTACGCAAATACAACATAATGCTTAACCCGAAGAAATGCTTCTTTGGAATACCAGCCAGAAAATTGTTAGGTTTCATCATGTCGCAAAGAGGCATAGAGGTGAACCGAGACAAACTTAAGGCTATACTCAATATTTCCAGACCAACTCACCTGAAGGATGTTCAAAGACTAATTGGTTGCATTGCTACAGTCAGTCAATTTGTAAGCCGGCTCGGTGAAACAGCCGCACCACTTTACAAGGTCCTGAAAAAGACTAAAAAGTTCATTTGCACTGATGAAGCTGAAGCTGCGCTACAAGACCTGAAAGCAGTACTCTCATCCACTCCTATCCCTGCAGCATCGGAACCTCAGGAACCGATGTTGCTCTATCTCGCAGCGACTAATAGGGTCGCTACTGTCGTTATGGTGGTGGAAAGGCCAGAGGAAAAACAGGAACACTTGGTACAGCATCCGACTTACTACCTCAGCGAAGTCCTAACTGAATCAAAGCAGCGATATCCACACTATCAAAAGCTGGCTTACGGTGTGTTCTTCGCATCCCGAAAGTTACGGCATTATTTTTAGGAAAATCCAATTACCGTGGTGAGCATAGCTCCCATGAGATATATTATCAACAACATCGATGCTACAAGACGTGTCGCAAAATGGGGCATAGAGCTTTCAAATTTCGACATTGAGTACAAACCTCGTACAACAATCAAATCCCAAATCCTCACTGACTTTGTCACTGATTGGACAGAGACAACAGAGAATATGACCCTCCCAGAGTCGGAATACTGGACCTTACATTTTGACGGGTCTAAGGCACTCGGGGGCTGGTGTGGTGCTCAAATCACCCCAAGGAGATAAACTTTTCTATGTGTTGCAGATTCACTTCATGCTAACAAATAACATTGCCGAATATGAAGCACTGCTGCATGGAATTCGGATTGCTAAGGGTATCGACATCCGACGAGTAATGTGTTATGGAGACTCGGATCTTGTTGCTCAACAAGTGTCGGATATTTGTAATGCAAATAAACACATGGCAGCATATAGAGCTGTCGTGGATGAACTATCTAAATCGTTCGAAGGGTTTGAGGTTCAACACATCCCTAGAACAAAAAATGAGGAATCAGATGCATTATCTCGAATAGGCTTTGCATGAAAAAAGGTCCCGGACGTTGCTTTCTTAGAGCACCTCAAAGTTCCCTCTATAAAAGGAGTAGATGAGGAATATCCGACCAAATCTGACTCACCTTTAGTGGTAGTTCTAGCTGTAATTCCCAGTTGGACCCAACCTTACCTTGATTTCTTCGTAGATGGCAAATTACCCGAAGACGAGGTTCTGAGCCGGCAGATTGTCTGACGAGCAAAAACTTATACAGTAGTAAATGGTGAGCTCTATAAGCGGAGTGTGTCTGGGGTGTTTTAGTGCTATGTATCTCCGGAAGAAGGAGTGGAAATCCTAAGGGAAATCCACAAAGGCGAATGCGGTCATCGCGCTGCAGCCAAATCTTTAGTGGCAAAAGCTTTCAAACATGGTTTTTTCTGGCTTACAACTATGGCAGATGCCGAATGGGTGGTCAAGACGTGCAAAGGCTGCCAAAAGTACGCCAAACAAGCTCATGTTTTGGCTGATCATCTACGGACAATACCCATAACATGGCTCTTCGCGGTATGGGGGCTTGACATGGTAGGACCATTTAAACAGGCTCCAAGTGGATTTACTCACCTCTTAGTAATGGTGGATAAGTTCACAAAATGGATTGAGGCTAAACCTGTCACAAGTTGTGATGGAGCAACAACGAAAAGATTTGTCAAGGATGTTATAATCCGATACGGTTATCCGCATAGCATTATTACGGACAACGGGAGTAATTTTTCTATGAGAGAGCTTGCCGTATTCTGCAACGAACAAAATATCTGGCTTGACATTGCGTCAGTCACACATCCACAGGCTAATGGACAAGTTGAAAGAGCAAATGGTTTAATCCTACAAGGCCTAAAACCAAGACTCGAAGCACCACTACGTCATGCTACGGGGGCTTGGGCAGAGGAATTACCCTTTGTGATATGGAGATTGAGAACAACTCTGAACAGGTCAACCGGATACACACCTTTCTTATTGGTCTATGGCGCAGAAGCAGTTCTTCCTAGAAATTTGATTCACACTTCTCCCCGCGTTGCTGCATATATTGAAGAGGATGCCGAAATTTCTCGACAAAATGATCTCGATTTAATCGAAGAAGTGTGTGTTATTGTTGAGATGAGATCCACAGCCTATCAGCAGAAGTTACGCAAGTATCATAGCTAGAGAGTCAGAAACCTGTCTTTGAATAAGGGCGATTTCGTTCTCCAGCTTGTGCAAAAAAGAAAGCACAAACTTTCCCCAGTATTGGAAGGGCCCTTTTTAGTTAGCCGGGTATTGCACAATGGTTCTTACTATCTAACTGATATGCGGCCAGTCAAAGAAAGACCTGCTACTCAGAAGAGAAATAGAGCTAGAGGCAGTACAGACCCGTAAGAATTAGACAGACCGTGGAATATTGCTCATCTACGTCCCTTTTATTCTTAAAATTATCTTTCTTTGTAAATCATATATGTGCACATGTTCAATGAGGAATAAAGTATTGGTTTCCTCAAATTTTTCTGAGAAGTTTTATATTACCATCTTATTTCCGAATGATCATGTCACATTCGAAAATCCCAGAATACTTGAAAGTACTTGATGCTCATGTTTGTTCTGGTTAAGATTTCTGATTCTAAAACTACTACTTTCGGGTATAACTCTAAATTTTTAGTTTGTGGAAAGTTAGTCGGCTCATAAAAGGGACGAGGTGGAAAGCCAGATAAACGATAAGTATAGACAAAACAAAAAGTGCTTATGTAAACATTTCAAGCACGAAAAATATAAAGTCAAAACTGCTAAATAGAAGTGGCAAATCTTAGCACTAGCAAAAGCATTATACTACTTATTTACAATCCGATTGTTTCAGAATAACACATTCTTTTTCATGATGCTCTACGATGCAGGAGGAGAGGTAGGAGCTTCCATCTCACTAGAGACATCGACCTCGCCTTGATATCTTTTCGAGACGTTCAAATCCGAAACTTCAGCTGTTACTTCGGCATGCGGAGGAGGCGTCTCCACCCGAGTGAAGAAAGGAGTGTCGTAGCTGGTCAGATCAGCTACGTGACACCCATATCCGGTACCGGATTCCATGATGGCCTTGATGTCTTGCTCATGTCCGTCTTCATCCACAATTGAATATCCTCTGGTTACTTGCCAGATTTCCATGCTTCCATGGTGGCTCATAACCATGGTGAGAGCGTTCTGTGTTATGGTTCGCGCGTAGGACATGTTCTAGTCCTGGATGAGCTAGAGCATCTCCTTGGCCTTGTCTCGCACCTCAAAGCCAAACATTTTATTCATGTCCAGAACCTTGAGTACTTCGCCAATATCCTCCAAAGATTGGCGGAAATCATGAAGCAAATCGCCGACTTGTGTAAGCCGGCTGGTGCGAGACCCAGTGGAGGAGGAATCCAGTAAGTTCAATGGACCTACACATATAATGCAAAGGTTAGAAAACATATCCAAACTCCAAGAGTCAAAAAAAGCAGAAAGTCAGAAAGTAGGAAAACTACCGAAGATGACATCGTCAATTTTGGTCTTCTCTTCCCTAAGGCTCTGGAGTTCAGCACGGAGTGCCTCGGTGATGTCCTTCTCTATGAATAATGAATCGTTGATATCCGAGATCTTTTGATCCTGGGCCGTGATGCTTCGATCACGTTCTTCGGTGGACATAGAAGAAGATTCGAGGACTTGAGCAATGCTCCGCTCATGATCTGCCTTCAACTTGTCCAGCTCTCGACGTAAGTTGGTGTTCTCCACCTCCTGGGTCTTAAGATTCTTAGCTTCTTCAATCATGGCACATGATTGTTTGACCAGTCCTGTAAGCAAAAATAGCAACAGTTGAATAAATAATTTGACTATGAAAGAAAGAGCAAGGTTAAGAACTGAAATGTTTACCTTCAGCCTCATTCCTTGAGACCTTTAACTAAGCATTTTCAAGCCAGAGAGCTCTGATCTCTCTCCGCTTGTTTTAGATATTCTTTAATAATTCCTGGTTATATGAATTAACTTTTTGTAAGTTAGAATACCCAGAGTCAGAAGTCTACTAAAGACTCGAGCTAATATTTTAACTAATATCGGCACGCGCCTTGGGGGCTACACTAGTTCGTTCATTGGCATCCTATGAAAGCATAAATCTGGATTTTCTATCCAACTTCATGCTTGGGGGCTAGAGGATATGATATGAAATACAGTAAAAAAGGTGAGTTGGAAATCTGACTTACATAATGTTCATGAGTGAGCTTGCTCAAACTCATGTTCACTTCGGTGCTAACCTTCTCGGCGAGGGTCAGTGATACGTCCATTTTGCATCACTATTCTATATCATAATTTACTGTTATTCATTGATGTATTTCATATTAAGAGATGATACTTATGTTATTTCATCTATTTTTGCATGGTTGATGAGTTTTGGAGGATGGACCGCTAAAGTCAAGATTCTCATGGAAAAGGCATAGTTTGGAGGCGAAATTCGCGAAGATCAAAAAATCCCCGAAAATATATGGAAAATCCTATTTTTCCAGAAGACGAAAGAAGCCAGAAGGGGGAGCAGAGATGGGCCACAGGGGGCCCACACCACCCCCTGGGTGGGCCACCCTTGGCCATGCCACCAAGTGGTGTGGCCACCCTGGCCCACCTCTAGCTTTGCTCTTTGGCGTATATATTCTCCACGAAACCCTAAAACTCGGGGAGCGACCACAGAAAGATTCCTCCGCCTCTGCGGGGCGGAAAATTGCATAGAGAGAAAGAGCTCCCCGGCAGGTAGAAATCTATCGGGGAAATTCCTTCTCGGAGAGGGGAGATCGTCGCCATCAACACCGCCATCAAGATGGACTTCATCGGGATCATCATCATCATCATCTCCACCAGAACCATCATCACCACTCCATACCGCTGTAACAATTGGGTTGAATCTTGCATAGTTCTTAGGTAAAACTTTCCCAGTGTTGATTACTTGTTGTAGTTGATGCTATTGAGTGGAACCATTGAATTATCGTTTATGTTCAAATTGTTACTTATCATTATTTCATCTCTGATCTTGATCCATATGATGTCTTGTGAGTAGTTCGTTTAGTTCTTGAGGACATGGGAGAAGTCATGTTGTTAGTAGTGGAATTGTGTTGAGAAAGATTCAATGGTTTGAAATTTAAGTTGTGGTGTTATTCTTCTAGTGGTGTCATGTGAACGTCGACTACATGATACTTCACCTTCATGGGCCTAGGGGAATGCATTGTGTATTTGTCTAGTAATCATAGGGGTTGTCGGAGTGACAGAAACCTGAACCCCCATTAGGAAACCTTTGTGCAAGGGAGTGTAGGATCTCAGAGTTTAAAGTTGTGGTTAGGTTTCTATCTTAATTACTTTCTTGTACTTGCGGATGCTTGCAAGGGGTATAATCACAAGTACGTATTAGTCCTAGGAAGGTCAGTACATTGGCACAGGTTCACCCACACAACACTTGTCTAACTATAAAAGATTAATCAACTATATGAAGCGAAAGCACTTGACGATATTCCCATGTGTCCTCGAGAACGTTTGGTCATCATAAGTAATACAACCGGCTTGTCCTTTGGTAAAGAAAGGATTGGGCCACTTGTTGCATCTCTTATTATTGTCTTTCATTCACTCGTACTTTATTTATCTGCATTATCAAAAACCCCTAAAAATCCGTTTGCTAAGTATTTATAGAGAATTCCTGATCCATACCACTTGTCCACACCTTCTGCTCCTTGTTGGGTTCGACACTCTTACTTATCGAAAATACTGTGATACACCCCTATACTTGTGGGTCATCAAGACTATTTTGTGGCGCCGTTGCCGGGGAGTGAAGCGCTATTGGAGAGTGGAACTGGTAAAGGAAACTTCTACTGTGAGTATTGTTTATTTCTATTAGTTACTTTATTTCAATATGGATAATTCACTTAGTTTCTTATTTCGTAATGCTACTACCACCGCTAAGGTAGTAGATGAACCACCACCTGCTGAAAATGATATTTTTAAGATACCTACAAGAATTATTGATCGTGTTATGGATAACTACTATTTTGGAGATAGAACTGTCCATCTCGGTGATCATTTGCTCTTTGTACACGAATTATGCGGGTTGTTCAAGTGTGCAGGTATTACAACAGATCAAGTCAAGAAGAAGTTATTCTCATTATCACTGAAAGGAAGAGCCGAGGAATGGTATAAGCTGCCGAAGAATGGTCAAGCTCTTGAATGGGAGGAAGTAGTACCTCTCTTTTATTCTAAATTTTACCCTCCTAGTGAGATTCATAAAGATCGGAATCAAATATATAACTTTTGGCATCTTGATGGAGAGAGTACAACTCAAGCTTGGGGGAGATTGAAGTTACTAATGCTCATATGTCCTATTCATGAGCTCCCTAACAATATTATTATAAATGACTTTTATGCAAGACTTTCTCTTCATGACAAGGATCTATTGGATGCTTCTTGTGCTGGATAATTTACGCGCATGGAAGAAGGATTTAAATGGGATCTTCTAGACCGTATTCAAGACAATGCTGAAGCATGGGAGAATGATAAAGGAAGAAAGTCAGGTATAAAGTATGATTATGATTGCATTAAATCTTTTATGGGAGTTGATGACTTTCAAAATATTAGTAATGCTTATGGTCTTGATTCTCAAAGTATTGCAAATTATTTTAAGGCTTTTGCTTCTTATATTGAAATTCCTAAAAATAAATGGAATAAGTATCATGAGCCATATAAAGATATTGCTAATTGTGTTCTTGCTAGAAATACTGAGGTTCATACTATTGATCATATTTTACTCAAACCTTACATTGAGAAAATTCGTTTCCCAGTTAAAGTAAAGGAACATTCTATGATAGCTAGTATGGTTAATGAAAGTACAAATAAAGCTGTTGAACCTAATGAACAAATAGCTATTGAACCTGTAATAGTAAATGAGAAATACTTTGTCACTAAATATGTAGAAGATGGACACACTATCCTCTGTAATGATACTTTTAATATTGTCTCACAAAGTAGTGTTATGAGAGCTAGTGTCCCTGTGTTTTCTGTTAGAATAAGTGATCATTGCTACAATGGTTCTTGTGATAGTTATATCGTTAAATTTATGCACGATACTGAAATTTATTATGAGAGAGGGAAAATTGTTCTTATGTATCTCAATAATATTAAGTTTCCTCGCTTTATGATGAAAGTCTTTATGGTGCACTTGTTTTGCCTTCCTATGCTAGCAGCATCTGGTTTCAACAATTTATTTTCTTACAAAATTACCTTGCATAGGAAGTGGGTTAGACTTAAACATGTGCATTTTTGCTTCTTGATGCTCTCTTTTACTTTAATTCATATTCTTATGTGAGCATCATTGAAATTATCATGCCCATCTTAATGGCTATAAAGAAAGAGCTTTTTGGGAGACAACCCAATATATTTGTGCTTTCAGTTTGTTTTTGTTTATTTGAGTCTTGGAAGTTATTGCTTATGCAATAACCTCTCCTTATCCTTTTGTTTGGTTTTTGTGTCAAGATCAACCTCTAATGAGAGAGAAGTAATATTTGGGGAAGTTGTTGTCCTAAAACAGATTTTGGTGCTTCACTATAAAAAATCGTTAACAATCCCAGAATTTTGTACTCATATATAATTTTTTGTGCTTCTGCCCCAGGTTGTTATTTAACTTTCATTAGTTTTGCACTTTTTGATTTGAGCAATAGAACATTTTCGAAAAAATTGATCTTTACCTGCTGGTCTGTTTTGACAGATTTTTGCCACTCTTGCATTTGCCTCTTAAATTGATTCTCCTTTTTGAATTCCTTTTGGGCTTTCGAGAGGAGTTGGTTTTAGTACCTTATGTTTTGATGGATTTCAGTTGAAATTAAACCCAAAGGTTTATTACCTTGCATGCACTAATGTTGCTAATAAGAATTGTGTGAAGTTTTGTGTGAAAGAAATTTCCCAGTTGTAGGAGAACATGGTGTAATAAGATGGTGGATGGTTAAATGACTCAAGAAATGTGTTTATTAAGATGAAGATATTAGTGTTATTCAAGTGGTGACTCCGGACAAATTTATCAAAGCCCAAATTCTGAGACCTGCAGAGTCCGTTTTTGAATAGTAAACAGTTCTGGTAAGAAAAGGTCCGTGAAAAATCTATCAATTTATATTTTTGTAGTTTTTATCTAACATGGAAAGAAATGAGTAGAAAGAGGGACAGAAACGGAGCCCAGGTGGCTCACACCACCCCGTGGTGCGGGCCCACCTGGCTACGCCACCAGGGGTGTGGCCACCCCGGAGCCCGTCTCCGACCTGTTTTCTCCCAAAACCTTCCTTTTGTTGTTAAACTTCGTAATATATAATCCCCCGGACCCCCCCAAGGTTCGTATATTGTGTTCTTGCCTTGTTTTTGTTTCGATCTATTTCTGTCAGGAACTATTCTCAAAATTTAGAAGCACGATGGTCTCTACCAACGATAAGGGCAAGGAGCCTGCGGAAGATGATCTCCAAGACTCTGAGCAGGAGGAGGAGATCGAGTGTGAAGTTGAAGAGGAGGCAAAGAAAGACCAGCATCCGCACACCAGCACCACCATTGCAAGCATTGGAGTGGTGGCAAATCCCGCCAAGTTCAAAAGGACTACACGGATCCACTAGAGGGAAGACTCCGCGTCATTGCTTGGCTTCACGGTCACCTCTTCCACACACCAAGAATCCCTTCCATACCCTTATACATGAGCAACAATTCCAGAATATGCCCAAGGAAAAATTACCCTCCAATTGGGATATGCCTCGTTCTAACCATGTAGGAAAACAATACTTCAAGGAGGAAGAGTGGGGAAAGAATCATAAGAGCTGGGATTCACAGCTCGACATGATCATGAACCGCATTGAGCACAACTCGGAGTTGATTCATACTCTCACCTTCGAGACTGAGGACTTGGGGAAATTGATTGAAAAGCTCATCGAGAGAACACCACCACCACCGAAGGAGTAATTCGTCATCAGGTTTTGGCATCCCCTTGGTTTGTTCCAAGCTTGGGGGAGTGCCGCGGTATCACATAATTATCTTCTATCTTTTTACCTTTCCAGTAGAGTCATATCATGAATAGAGAAGTTATCATATAGGATGGTTTGCATTATGGAAGTATCTCTCCTCTCCTTAGATATCTATGTCTCCCTTGGTGTGAGTTGCCGTTATGGAATATTAATGAGAAGTTATATCATTTACTCTTTTACATATCTTATATTAGTTTTCAATTTCTGTTATATGATTGATCTTTTTGTTAGTATTGGTATCACTTTGGGTTCATGGAGTAAATTTAGTTGGTTTTAGCAAACCTGGCTTGGTCAGTAGCAACACTATCTGAGAATTGAATGAAAAAGATAAAAGTACTCTTAAGAAATATAATTTCATCATCTTTCTTTCTTGATTGTCTCATAAGCTTAGTATTCTCTAGTTATGATCTTTTGTGCTTCCAAGGAAAATTGCATGTTTTTTTTTAGGTGAAATAGTAGGGAAAAATCGCCACTGCAATTTTTATTATAAGATATGAGTATGTTACAATGAAAAAAATGATCTAAGGTAGATCAAAACAGTAAAGTAACATCATTCTAAGATGGATAAATTCTACCCTATCCCTGATCTAATTGGTGGTTAAGCCAGGCTTTGAATTTCTCCTTGTATTTTCCTTTGATTCTGAATTGTAACCATCTCATTTCTTGATAGAAGATTGCTTTCCATCTTTCAATTGTGGTCCTTTTGTCATTAAAAATCTTCTCATTTCTGCATATCCAGATACCCCAGGTAGTCATGATAATGATCTCCATTGCAAATGGTAGGTGTAACTTTTCTTTGATGTCTGAAATAGCTTCCAATCCTGTTATGTTTGCAGCTCTGTTTCTGTAAATATGGTCCCAACATTTGTTTGCAAATGGAAATTCCCAGAATAGATGATTAACTGATTCTTCCAAGTAACAGTTGGAAGTTACACAATTGTAGTATGGCAGGATGAACTGCTTTCTTTTCAGAAGATTCCTTGTATTCAATCTGTCTAGAAGCAGAAGCCAGAAGAAGAACTTGCGTTTATTTTGGCAGGAGGTTGCCCATACCCAAGAAAAGTGTGGTGGTGATGGTGAATATCCAATCATGGCTGAGTAGGCCTTTTTTACTTCAAATTTATCTGACCCCCAAATATAGTTCCAATTATCATGGGTATCCCCCTGAGTGGTATGCCTGAATTCCTGGCATCTTTCTTCCATGACTAAAAACTCAGAGTATGCTTGTTGAGAGAGTGGTAGGTGAAAGTTATCCTCTAAGTAGTCAGCATGTAAGAAGTCATGTACACTGATATTTGAAAACTTAGCATAGGACAGAAGGTGAGGGAATTTAATCATCAAGCACTCATCTTGCCAAAGGTTAGACCAGAAATAAGCAGACTTTCCTGAATTCAGATTGCACTTAGCCATGCCTTTAAAGTTATCAATTAATTTGATATGAGATTTCCACCAGAATGATCCTTCCATGCTTCTTCTAGGTAGTTTTCCATTTTTGTAGTAAGTTTCCCATATGAGATGAACCCAAGGGATGTCATGGTGATTGTAGAATTTGTCCAAGATTTTTAGAAGGAGGGCAGTATTTTGGATCTGTAGGTTTAGCACCCCTAGACCCCCCTAATCTTTAGGACAGCAGATTTTATCCCAAGACACTAGAGCTTGTCCTTTTGCTTGTACATATTCAGTCCTCTTTCTCCATAGATAAAATCTCATGTATTTTATAATTTGATCCTTGATGGAAATTGGTACCTCCAAACAGCTCATGAAATATAGAGGAAGTGAGGATATAACAGATTTTACCAGTTGCAATTTTCCTCCATAATTCAAGAAATCAGCTATACCACATAATCTTCTTTCCACTCTTTGAACAATGGGTAGAAAGTGCTCCATAGATGGTTTTGAAATGCTTAGCGGTAAACCAAGGTAGGTGAAAGGGAGGCAACCAGTTTGACAGTTGATTGTCATAGCAAAATGCATTAGCCTATCATTACATATGTTTATTGGCATCATGCTAGATTTCAAATAGTTGACTTTGAGCCCAGTTGAACTTGCAAATGTTTGAAGAAGTGCTTTCAAGCACAATAATTGAGCAGCATCTGCCTTAAGTACCACGAATGTATCATCAGCATATTGAATAACAGGGAAATCACTGTTGGGTGGTCCCTCAATAGGTGGTGTTAGAAGGTTCATATGCATGGCCTTATTCAGGAAATATTGAAGAAGGTCTGCAGCAAGAACAAATAGTAATGGTGAAAGTGGGTCTCCTTGTCTCACACCTCTCCTGCAATAGAACTTTTTACCAAGCACTCCATTTAGTAGGATTTCAGAGGTTCCAGATTCAAAGATCATTTCTATCCATTTGATCCATTTCCTCCCAAATCCTCTAGCTTTAAGGATATTTATGATGGCAGAGTGGTCAATTGTATCAAATGCCTTATCAAAATCAAGTTTTAGAATTAGAATTTCCTCCTTTGACTTGTGGCATTGGAATAGGTATTCAAATGCCCATCCAATGCAATCTTGAATAGACCTATTATTGAGAAAACCATATTGATTTTTATGCACAAATTCCATAATAACAGATTGCAGTCTATTTGCAAGAAGTTTGGTAATTATTTTGAACACATTGTTCAATAAGGAAATTGGTCTGAAATCAACAGAGGTAGAAGGGCATGTGACTTTAGGAATGAGAGTAATGTAGGATGAGTTGATGCTCTCAAGGGAAACTTTCTCATTGAAGAAATCATGAATCAGTAATTTGATATCCTTTCCAATGATTGACCAACAACTTTTGATAAATTCATCATTAAATCCATCAGGCCCAGGTGACTTGTCACTTGGTAATTCAGAAGTAACCTCCTCAATTTCCTTGCCAAGAAAAGGTTTTTCAAGTGAATTCTTCATCTCATCAGTCATTCCATTTCTATAGAAATCTGCTAGGTTGTAATGCATCTCAGTTTTGATTGATGTACCCATTCTTGCTCTGAAATCATTCCAAAGAATATCAGCCTTGTCATAGTGATTGATAAATTCCTAACCATTTTCATTCTTGATCATTGAGATATAATTGTGCCTATAACTGATGGTATCTTTGGAGTGAAAAAACTTTGTGTTTTCATCCCCAAGTTTCACCCATTTAATTTTTCCTCTTTGTTTCCAATAGGTGTTTTGGTTCTGGAGAAGAGAGATAATATGGGATTTTAGGATATCTCTGAGGTGCCATTCATTGATGGTTAATGTTCTAGATTCTTGAAGTAGATCCAGAAGATCAATGGTGTCATTCACCTTAGCAATTTGGTCCCTTAAGCATGGTAACTGTTTGGCCCATATCTTGATGCCTCTCCTCACATTTTTCAACTTGGCACATATTCTTTTTGCCAAGTCCTGATAATTCACTGGTATATTCCATGCATTTTGCACAATCATCTTAAAATCAAAATGGTGAAGCCAGTAATTTTCAAATCTAAATATTTGTGCCTTGGGAATGTTAGTTCCAATAGAGATGACACAAGGAAGATGATCAGAAGTAGGCTTGGATAAGGGTGTAACCAAAGTGTATGGGTATTTGGTTGTCCATGAGCTAGAAGTAAAGAACCAATCAAGTCTTTCCAGAAGTGGATCTTTTTGCATGTTACTCCAAGTGAATTTCCTTCCTTTTAGTGGTAGCTCAATAAGTCCTAGGTTGCTGATAGCATCATTGAAAATCATAGTTTCATTAACATCCCCCCACTTTTATTTCTATCAGTAAGTCTTCTGATAAGATTAAAATCCCCTAAGACAAGCCAGTCTACACTATCAGGCATAGTGCTGTTGGAAAACCAGTCCAAAAAATCAATTTTCCTATCAGCTTGACATGGACCATAGATATTTGTAAGAGTCCAGGAGTCATTGGATAATTGTGAGGTGAAAGTGACAGAAGTGGAGAATTCATTTTGGAAAGCTCTGATGCCATTAAATAATGAACTGCACCAAATGATGATGATCCCTCTAGAAGCACCAATTGAAGGTAAGAAGTCAAAGCTGCCAAACTTATTTGGATAGAATTTCTTTAAATAATTGTATCAAAGTTTTCTCTCTTGGTTTCTTGGAGACAAATGATATCACATTCAGATTCCATGATTTTGCTTTTTAATGCCAACCATTTTTTCTCAGAGTTAATTCCTCTGAGGTTCGAGTTCAGAATCTTCCAATTTCTGTTGTTACTCATTGATAAACAGGTTGAGTGAGTATTGTGGTGACACAAGGTTTGTAGTCACACAAACAAGATTGAACATATCATAGGGTACTTAGTTCATAAACATGCATAACAGCATATAGGTCTGTAAAAACTCATAACAGACTCCAAAGGTAAATGATCCAGCCACAAAAGGACAGTATTTTGTAGACATTAACAACATTATTTAGGTGCTTTCTTCTTAGACTGCTGTCCACAAGATTCAGCAGCACCACCCTTCTTCTTGCTTGGAAGGTTTGATTCAGAACCAGTCTTTTTTGGTCCAGGTTTTCTAGGTGGCTTGATGATCAAATCATTGATCTTGCTCTTCTTCAGCAACCTTTTCTCAAGCTCCCCCTCCTTAACCTTGCAAAACGAATCAGCAAGGTTCTTAACAACTTTATTACTGAGGCAAGGTGGTGCAGCATTGCAAGAGAGACAATTATGATCAGAACAATTCACATGGCTTTTAAACCCCCCATTAAGTTCCACAGTTATGGGGCTCCTTCTAACCTCAGAGTCCACCATTGGTTCTTTACCCCTCCTCCTCTTTGCAGGAGCATTTGGCACCATCATGCTTGATGGGGATTCATTCAGGCAGTGAGGAGGCATCTGTCCAACACATTCATCAGGGATAATGAAGGTGAAAGTATTTTCTTCTACAATTGGCTCCTTAATAATATCCCAAAGGGGGGAGGTAAGAAAGTGTCTAGCCCAACCGAATTTTTTAGGAGTGATGAGCATGAGGGTGATAAAGTTAAACCAACTTACAGGGATGTCACATTGCAGTTTGCCTTTGTTAGGTGAGGGATTTATGTGTGGAGCAAAGAATCTGTCCCATAGTTCTAGGCCTTGCTTTGAGGAGGACTGCCTAGCAGATAGCACTTCAGAGGAATTGACAAATGGAATGGTGGCCATTCCAACTTGCAGATGTGCCTCATTGGGGGAGAGAAGGTTTGTGTCCTCAATCATCCTGTCATCTTGCAGATTACCTTCATTAGCATGGTGGTTGTCCTCCTCATCATCCTAGTAATTTTGCAGAATATTAAGCAGTCCTTCTCCCATGCCCACATCCTGGTTAGCATTAGCAATTATTTGCTCCACTTCAATATCCTCAAGACCATGGACAGATGCCTTGTCACTGTCAGATGAAATATTGGCTACAGGAATTGAACCGGTAACAGCACTGTCAGCCTCCTGAGGTGGCAAATTTAGGTTATCAATAGGCATGTCAACACCTTCAGCAAACACAGGTCCTTGGACAGCATTCCAGTTCCCCCAGCCATCATTATTCTGTTGAGGAGCAGGCTCAACCCATTGGTTCAATCCACCAATGTCCCCTTTAGGTTGTGGAGGATGTGGTGGTGGAGGGGGGCCAAAAATGGGTCCCACCACAGGCAGGGGATGAGGGTCAGTACCATCATCAGGCAGTGGGTCCTCATCAGGTGGGCCCCCTCCCAAGAGATTGATGTTTAAAATTTCAATAGAGAAAGTCCATGATTCTGTTTCCATAAGGTCCCCAATGGTGAATCTAACACTTTTAGGAACATCTAAAAGGTCAGTGACTCTGAGTTTAGCAATGATCCTACCCTTGTGCTCAGGGTCCCTTTCCCAGAGCAGCACTTTACCAATATCAGAGAAGACTGCATTCAGGTCCTCAGTATGCCAGTGATCAAGTGGAGGACCCAGGAGCATAACCCAACATTCATTGTTAAATTGAGTGCTACGCCAGTTAAATCCCTCATTGTGCCTAACAAAAGAGATTGCAACATCCTGGAAGGGGATCGGACCCACAGCAATTAACCGGTCACGGTCACTGACGTTGGTAAATTGAACATATGCAGAGCCAAATGGACAATCTTGAATATCACAAAAATCAACACGAGCTTCATTGAAAAAGAAATCTTGCAACACATCTCTGATATTATCAAAAGGAACTGGACCAGGGGAAGGGAATGGATGTGCGCAATGGCATACTATTCATGTGCCCTTGGTCGACGAGGAACCACCACCCTCTTGACCCTATTCCGGCCAGCCACCTGCATAATCTCGAAGCCATGGGGTAGGAAAGGCTGTGGGTCAAGTGGAATGTTTGCCATTGCGTCGGCGGTTGTCGCCGGCGACGAGCAGAGCAAGGAAGTTGGGGTTTCTGCAGGCGTGTGAGTTGAGGAGGCAGGGGGTTCGGGCGAATTCTTTTTTTGGGCAAGAGCAAAATCTTTAAGACAATCATACACCCTGGGCTGCGAAACTTGCGGCGTGACATGGGCTTTGAACCAATGCAGGTAAGATTTGTCGGGCCAGGGACAAGAAGGGAAAGTAGGAAATTTCAAAAAAGGAAAAAGACCAGGCAAATTAATTGTGGTTGATTTGTTGACTATAGGTGATTTCGCACCCTCAATAATTTGACCATTAATCACAATTTCCACAAATGATGTACCCGGGACAACTCGTTTAATGTCACCTTTGATGTGATCGTTATTTCATGGGACCGATGACGTTGGCGAACCAATATGATCAAAGACAGAAGTCCATTTTTTCTTTTTGTATGAAACAAAAGTCCAATCCTTGTCCAATCCTTGTCCAAATCTTTGTAATATTCTTTCTCTTCGAATTTCCAATTTGGACCTCCATCACCCCAAAGGTTGATCTTCAAGATAAATGATTCATCTGAGAAAGAACCAGAATTATATATTTCGAAACCCACAGCTCTTGATGCAACAGAGAACCTAAAGGTTCTATCTTGGAGGATCTTGACTTGAAATTTTGATGCCTGTCCCCCAAAAGATGCTTGAAGAACAATGCCAATAGTATGAACATCAATCATAAAATTTGCACGACCAAATGAGCCAACTAGGAAGAAAGGCCTTCTGCGAAATCCTCCAGAGAAATTGATGTGATGGCCAATTTGTTTGAACATATTTGTCTCAAATATCTTCCGTTTAGAGAAATCCAATGAAGTGCAATTGTTGTGCTTGTCTGATGATGCATGAGGCACATCGACAATTTGAGCACCCACCACAACCCTTTCGATGACAAGGTCCAAAGTCACACCAGAGGAGATCTTCTCATTTTGAAGAAGGAATCTAGCATCAACTACCACCTTGTCATGATTTAGCAACACAACCCGCTTAGCAAGAGAATAAAGGACCAAAAAACCAGGAGCTTTGTCCAAATTATCAGATGGCAAGGAAGAGCTAGTAACGCGCCACATAATTTTCAAATCTTCAATATTGTTATCAAGATCATGAGAAGTCCCAAGAAAACCAGAAGATGGTGTCGAAATATCATTGCTTCTTGCAAGATGAGAGGGGAACCTCACCACAGAACCAATCATGAGTACCTCCCCATTTTCCATGCTTCTACCCTCAAGTGGTGAACCGTTGGCATTGAGAATGACCAGCCAGCGATTATCCGAGAGAACCAGAGATCCAAGAAGGAACTTACCATCGGTGGAGCTCCCGGAATAGGTGATTTTCCAACCACCACCAGATGAATTCGTTGAAAGAGAGCCCATGATTAGGTGTGCGACGGCGCCGGAGTGGCGCCGGCGAGAGCCGGTGGGAGGGTCCTTAGAGAGGCATGTTTGTTTTTATCACTTGTATGTTTGTTCGTTTCCTTCAACTCTTATGCTTGCTACCTAGCCTTGCTAGCCAAAAACCTGTACTGAGAGGGAATGGTTCTCGTGCATCTAATACTTAAACCAAAACCTACGCCATTTGTGTCCACCATACCTACATATTAGCATTATTGCTATTCCAAGTAAATTCATATTTTTATCTACCTTCCGAATTAAAATTGTTATATGAAAATTAGTGATTAAAGCTCTCACGAACTTTATGGCACACTTTACTTTCTTGCACTTAATAAACTTGAACCATGTTAGCAGAACCATGTTATCATGGGGAATGCTTTCAACATTGCACTTTATTTAGTTGATATCATGTTCTTTTGCTTATGGATCCCGGCAGTGTGAAATGAAAGGGGATCTTGTAAGGCTCATGGAGTTCGTATATGTGTTAGAGAAATGCCTGGGCGGCTGGTCTAAGCCATGCCTAATCATGGTGGAAACCTGTAGCATAACCATAGTGAGCAATCTATGAAGCATCCTCTATATAAAAAAAGAAACCTATGCAAATAGGAAAGGAAAAAAAGAAAAAAAGAGAGAAAAAGGGCCTATGCAAATAGGAAATAAAAGGATTCTTGAGAAGCTCATTGTCTGCTTGCCTTGTCATTTTGATATGGGGAATCTTCCATTCAACAGGCAAGGGGTACCCCGTTGGCGGTTCTCCATGATACACATGTACTTACAATGACAAGAACTTACTTGTGACTAAACTTGAGTAGCATGATGAACGGTCTTTGTAAGTAAGGGGAATGAGATTTTCAGCTTATAACTTGTCGAGCATATCCTCATATTTTTTCACTTTAACCTTAATCACCTAAAGATGCTTATGGTAGGGGAAATGAGAGCTGAAAGCTAATACGTACCATAATTTTTGGAAGCCCTTTATGAAAATTGAAATCCCTACTTCCGTCTGCGAAAGGCATATCATTTACTTTTTAGTTGAGTCAGTAAACCTATTACTTTCTATCTCGGCAAGTATTTTGAGTTGTTGTGTTTCATTCATTCATATGATGATTTATTCAATCATGTTTCTTATGTTCCTTGTTCTGCACACTGCTTTTATCTTAGTGAGTATTACTTTTAAAGTTATCATTAAAAACCCTACCATGTTTGAACTCTTGCAAAATTGTTAACCGTCCTATGACCAAGAACACATTTTGCCATTACAAATTATGATTTTCTTTGTGTATCTTCATTGTGTTTCCTTTACTTATTGCAAGTTAAGTTATATAATAGTTAGTTGTCTTCTATTATGATTTGTGTATTGATGAATGTGATGCTTCTTGTCCATATTCTTTTATCGACACTTCACTCCGTAAACCCGAGGTCATGTTTATTGAGCTCAGTTTTCTCTTGGGGACAAGCGAAGTCTAAGCTTGGGGGGAGTTGATACGTCCATTTTGCATCACTATTCTATATCATAATTTACTGTTATTCATTCATGTATTTCATATTAAGAGATGATACTTATGTTATTTCATCTATTTTTCCATGGTTGATGACTTTTGGAGGATAGACCGCTGAAGTCAGGATTCTGATGGAAAAGGCACAATTTGGAGGCGAAATTTGCGAAGATCAGAAAATCCCGAAAAATATATGGAAAATCCTATTTTTCCAGAAGACGAAGGAAGCCAGAAGGGGGAGCGAAGATGGGCCACAGGGGGCCCACACCACCCCCCTGGCACGGGCCACCCTTTGTCACGCCACCAGGTGGTGTGGCCACCCTGGCCCACCTCTAGCTCTGATCTTTGGCGTAAATATTCCATACGAAACCCTAAACCTCGAGGAGTGACCACAGAAAGATTCCGCCGCCTCTGCCGGGCGGAAAACTTCAGAGAGAGAAAGAGCTCTCCTGCAGGCAGTAATCTGCCGGGGAAATTCCTTCCCGGAGAGGGGAGATCGTCACCATCAACACCGCCATCAAGCTGGACTTCATCGGGATCATCATCATCATCTCCATCATCATCTGCACTAGCACCTTCATCACCACTCCATACCGATGTAACAATTGGGTTGAATCTTGCATAGTTCTTAGGGGAAACTTTCCTGGTGTTGATTACTTGTTGTAGTTGATGCTATTGAGTGGAACCATTGAATTATCGTTTATGTTCAGATTGTTACTTATCATTATTTGCTCTCCAACTTTGATGCATATGATGTCTTGTGAGTAGTTCGTTTAGTTCTTGAGGACATGGGAGAAGTCATGTTGTTAGTAGTGGAATTGTGTTGAGAAAGATTCAATGGTTTGATATTTAAGTTGTGTTGTTATTCTTCTAGTGGTGTCATGTGAATGTCGACTACATGATACTTCACCTTTATGGGCCTAGGGGAATGCATTGTGTATTTGGCTACTAATCATAGGGGTTGCTGGAGTGACAGAAACCTAAACCCCCATTAGGAAACCTTTGTACAAGGGAGTGTAGGATCTCAGAGTTTAAAGTTGTGGTTAGATTTCTATCTTAATTACTTTCTTGTACTTGCGGATGCTTGCAAGGGGTATAATCACAAGTATGTATTAGTCCTAGGAAGGTCAGTACATTATCAAAGGTTCACCCACACAACACTTGTCTAACAAAAGAAGATTAATCAACTATATGATGCGAAAGCACTTGACAATATTCACATGTGTCCTCCAGAATGTTTGGTCATCTTAAGTAATACAACCAGCTTGTCCTTTGCTAAAGAAAGGATTGGGCCACTTGCTGCATCTCTTATTATTGTCTTTCATTCACTCGTACTTTATTTATCTGCATTATCAAAAAAACCCTAAAAATCGGTTTGCTAAGTATTTATAGAGAATTCATGATCCATACCACTTGTCAACACCTTCTGCTCCTCGTTGGGTTCAACACTCTTACTTATCGAAAATACTGCGATACACCCCCTATACTTGTGGGTCATCAGTCAACGAGATCACCGGTGGGGGAGGAACCACGCCGGCTTTCAGCCTCTCATCACGAAGACGGACCTGTTCAAGAAGTTCGGAGTGTTTGACGTCCTCTGCTTCTTGTGCCTCTTCCTTAGCGGTGATATTCTGGCTTTCTAAGCATTGTTGGGCTAGCCGTTGGATATCCTCCGTAGATTTCCGAGTAATGCCAAGTTTGGCAAGACCCAGATTGTTGAGGAGGTTTTCAGCAAAGACCTCTGCCGAGGGATCATTACCCTTAGAGGGTTAACCCTTATCAAATCATGAGTCACCCATAGTGACGTTAGTTTGTGAGCCGAGGATCGCTGGCTCTGCTTGTTGAGCCGGATCTTCCACCACGGGTGGATCTGGTGTAATCTCCGGCTCTGCGGAAGGCTGTGGGGCTGGACTCAGAGGTGTTGTGGCAGGAGAAGTCAATTTCAGCTTTGACTGGCGCAGGGGCTTCGATGAGCCTCGTTTCCCCTTGCCCTTGGTGAGCTGTTTAGCTCTGAAGAGGTACTAGAATGAAAATCGGTACACTTCAGAAAGAATAATAGACAAAGACCCTGTGAGGAAAGTTACCTCTTCACAACATGCACTTCTTTTGTGCCGATACACACTGTCAGAGTTTTATGCTTCCGGTTAAGAACCTCGGACAGTGGGATCAATTCTGCATCATCCGCAGAGAACTCAGGAGGATATCCTTCGAGGGGAGCAAGATCTGACTTGGGGAGGTCAGCAAGCTGAAAAGAAGACATAACCCAGTATTTGAAAAAAGACACAATAATAGATGAACACATAATTCGAGTTACTGATGGAAAACTTACTGGTGTCACAGGATCATCAGCCGTATGCATGTCCAAGGAAAAATCCAGAATCTTCCTCTCGACCCGCTCCTTGATCAACCATTTGATTTGGGACTCATAGTCCTTATCCGAATATGGCTTGGAGTAGATCCAGAGAGAGTCTGACTTATTCTTGGTAATGGAGTGCATGAGCCGATCACCATGGTGTTGGAGAGGCTGGATCCGGCGCGCCAGCCAGCAGTGGACCAAGTCGCATCCTTTTAGATCCTTGTGCTTCATCAAGTATTCGATCTGCCTCTTTGCAAGAAGCCGATCGTCAGTGAGAGCCGCAGCATCCACGTCCTAGGACTCTTGGGGTGTGGCGGCGCTGTCAACAAAAGCGGGCAAAACGCTAGCTTTGCCAGGAGCCGGTCTATCCTTATGGTAAAAGAACGTGGACGACCATTTTTATCCGACTCGCTAGCCTTAATCCTAGGATAGACACGTTCTCTCCTAACAGAAAAGCTGAGCGTACCGGTAATGTAGGGATTATCGGTGGTGATGGAATTTCTCCGGGTACCGAAGTAAAACCGAAAAAGAAGAAGACTCGGCCTAATGCTGAGATACCCCTCGCACAAAGAAGCAAAACAACTCATCTCTAAAATAGAGTTCGGGGGAGATGGTGGAGTTGTGCTCCATAATGATCTATCACTTCAGAAAAAAAATCTGAGGGAGGAAAACTCAAACCTCTGTCGAGGTGGGTGCCGAAGTGCACTCGCTCGTCGGTGTTGGGGGAGGGGATGGTTTGGCCGAAGCCGCTTCAACAGTCGCCAGCACGGAGGAGGCCTTCATTCTCGACGACGCGGAGCTTGGTGTCATCAAGAACACACAGGACCCAGACCTCACGGAACTTCTCCTTCTTCGCCACAGGTGTTGTCGCCGCCATCGCTGCCGCAGCCAAAGATGAACCCTCAGCCATTTTTTGGGCTCCGGTGACCTAGGGTGGGCGGCGCTGTGGGATTTAGGGGAAGGTAGAGGAGCTCTGTTCACAGGAGACGTCGAGAGGAACAATGAGGAACTGGCACTGGTGAGGAGGAAGGAACAAATCTAGACCCCTTATATCCTTCACCTCTGCCAAGATTTGTGCAGTGTAAACATTGACCATGCCACGTGCCGTGGAAGGAGCTGGGTAACTCCCTCGCGAAGATTATGCCGCCTCGATCTCCATGCACGCATTAAAACTACGCCTCGGTTCCGCTAAAGGGGGACCCACCAACGGTTATGCTGACAGGAATGCCTGTCAGTGACGTGACTTGACCTTGACTGATGTCAGGTTACGTCAGAGACCACGTTCCGGCTTAGTTTGAATTTCAAGCTGGAAACCCGAATACGTATGCATAGGTCTGACTCTTTTTGAGACTCGGATCCTATCCTTTCTTTTGAAGTTTCTGGAAACCTTCAAGCTTCTACAAGCCGAAGATCAAGCTAGACGATGATGAAATCCGACTCTGGATCTTGGAGGCTTCTGGGGGCTGCTATTGGGGATATACTTTCCGGGTATCCTCACTGTGCCTCACTGAACAGGGTGGCCCACTTTGGGTTAGATCTTTGCTTCACGGGCGACCCAGTGAGAGAGAATAGACGGATTGCAGTCCGGCTACGGGAAGGCCCATAAGACTTACCGACGTAGGCATGTAGTGTTACTTGTAGCTCAAGATGTACTCTGTAACCGACTCTTAGTCGTAGCCGGATAAGTCTCTCCTGTAAACCCTAGCTGGATATCTATATAAGATGTCCTAGGGAGAGCCTTTAGGGCACCCCTTACAATAGTAAGCTGGATATCAACTCGCATAGGAGAAACCCTTGTAACCCATATTTCGGCTCTGCCGTATTACTGGATTGCTAGCAGGAGTAGGATCCATCCAAAGCCGGCGGATTCGAACCTGGGTAAACTTGTGTGCCCACCGTCCTAGAATATCGTACGTCTCACACCCCTCTCTTCCGCACGCCTCGAGGACCCCCTCATGGCATACTCGTCATCAATCCGACGACACTCCCCCACTGCCACACAACAACATCGAAGGGTGGACCCGGTGGTGGAGCGTGCCAGGCCGGATGCTGGCCTAGGTCCTTGAGTACATCACCGGGGGCAACCACCCATCATTGATGATGTCTCCTCAGCACGCTATGCCACGCCGCCTGTTCTTCCTCGACGTCTTCCTTGTCGAGGTATTCATCGCCTTCGACCTGCTACTCCCCATACTCCACGCCGTCGTCGTGCTTCTCGGCTATCCTCGCGCTATTCAAGGATGAGTACAAGGAGGCTCCGGTGTCGCGCTGGTGCCCTGGCCAATGTGAGATGTCACCTCCTCGTGGCCGATGTGCCTTGACATGCCCCAGCGCTAAGTGAAGAAGGGGTGGACATTGTCGCCAGATTACAAGGCGGCTGCCCTCTAGGTAAAGATCGACGAGGACCTGGAGGAGTTTCTGGGCCAGCACGTCGTCGAGCGTGCCTCCTACGAGGTCATGCCGCCAATGACGGATGACTTCGCAGAAGCATGGTCCGCGGAGGAGTACCGGTGCGAGCAGGTAGAGCGAGCGCGCCGCCTATTCATCGACCTTGAGGGCGACGATGATGGGCCGGGTTGTTCGAGCTGGGACGGCGATCCAGGCCAGGGTTGTAGCACCATGTCGCTTCAGAAGCAGGATGCCATCGATGATGACGACGGCGACTACGGGGTGGCAATGTACCATCGCCTTGGACTGGGCGGCCGTGGTCGGGGCCGCCACTAGGGTTTAGGTTTTTTTTAATATACAAATATGTTTGAACTGCAGTGATATCAACGTTTTTACAAAATCTTCAAATGTTTGAATATTTTGTATGGGGGGCATGGCTCGGAACCAACGCTCCTCCCATACCGTGAACTCATTCGACGCCCCCCATATGGCCCAAAATCAGGCCGCACCGGACACCGTATGGGGGGACAAGTGGAGATGCTCTTAAAACCAGTTCTTTTGGCCCCTTCTTCGAGAAGCTACCCTAGCCCCAACTTACTGGGGAAGCCGGTTCAAAAAAATTATGAGGCGTCCAAAATGGTTATGGCTTCACTAATTTGGAAGCCTCGTAAAATTTTAGGAAGCGACTACACAACGGGCGTGTATCGCTGCCCACTAGATTTTCGTTTCCAGCGGGCGAAGGATTCGCCTCGCGTGCCCTGCATCGCTGGTTCCTGCCTTCCGACAATGACGGTCCCCACGATCCCTGGTCCCCGCGATCCAGTCCACGCCTGCTAATCGGTTTAACACCCCACCCTAATCGCGTTGAAGCGTTGACCAAGTCAAAGACGGGGGTTATCTAGAGCATAGCACGGTCCTTCTCCACTGGGTCTGCCTGCAACGGAGAGAAAAAGCAGAAAAAGTGAGCCTCCACTGCGATCAACATCCTCTCCAAGACAAAAGGAGACAAAAACAAGAGGAAACCAGATATGGAATCTCACTTTCCTGTCTCCAACCTTCTTTCCATAGAAAACTCCATGGCAGAGCTCAATCTCAACCTCTAGAGGACCTGAAAACGAAGTAACAAGAAGGGAACAACAAAGAGGAGCAATACATGTACGTTTTCAAGCACATATCTCATCTTGGGGGTGGGGAGGAACAGACAAGGGTGACAAATAACACAAAATTGGATGAAATCACAGGAAATTGATGGTTCAATGTTCCAATCTCTTTCCATGGCATGAAAATCTTCACAAATCACTTCCTATGTCCTCTTTATTTTACTACTACCTAATTCCAAACTTTGAAACACATATTTCCCACTGCCTATGTCCAACATTGTAGCTATCCCTGTCACTGCCTATGTCCAGCATTGTAGCTATCCCTGTCATTGTCTATGTCCAACATTGTATTGAAATTTCTGCAAATGAAAAAAGAATTGTTAGTACACATGCCTAATGTTAGCAGAGTAACCCATGAGATAAAACAAGAGTTACCCATGATATAAGTTGAAAGCTACCCACATAATTTGGGTAAGGATGTCCACCAGTTGTGCATTGATTTTTTAGGGTTTTCACATAATGTATGGTGTTTACAGACTAAACCACCAGATAAATAAGAAGTTCCCATACTATCACTATAAAAGTTGGCCACCATTTTTGTAAGAAGATATCCAGTGGTTGTTGATCGATAACACTAATATTCTACATGATAACACATGTGTGGGGTTTTAACCAGATAGCACACAAGTTACCCACACTATCTCTAACAACTTACCCTACCATGTTAGACCAAGTGATAGAAAAACACTGATATTCTGCATGTTTGATTGGTAGGAAACACAAAGAACAAGATGGATATTGACCTTAACTCTGAACCTCAAGATGCTAATGACATCTACAACACGGTTGGTCAAGTGCAAAAGGTCGGAGGTGACAATGAACCTCGCGAACAAATGGAACTATTTGAACAAGGTGATGCGTATAAACCGCATGATGAAGTGCAAGTTCAAGATGGAGGTACATTTCTACCCCTACAAGTTATAACGTTTGTACAATATCCATGGGGACTCTGTTCAGTTACACATGCAAGTAGCACTAAATTACCCATACAGGAAGATATGAGTTATCCATAGTGATACAGTTCAGATACCCATCCAAGTAGAACTAACTACCTATACATGTTGTATGAGTTATCCACGCTTATTCACTTCATGTATCCCATGCAAATACCACTACCTAACCCAAATCATGCGAAGTAAGGTTATCCATGGGTAATTCAGTTCAACCACAATTTTCATTACAAAATTAAGTTACCAACAACACTTGGTTATCAAAAAATGAGTTATCCATGCAATTGAAATTGAGTTATCCACCTGTGAACAGTAAAAGCTACCGATGATTGTACAAGTAAGTTACCCACACATTTTTTGTTAACTATTGCAAAACTATACAATGATAGGTGATATGCAAATTCTACAGCCCAGTGAGAGTGGCTATGAGTTACAACCAGTTGAAACAGCTACAAGGCAACCATTGGGGAGCCAACATGAAACACTTCTAGGACAAATGAAGACAAATGGGATGAAGATAATGATGATGCCTACTCCACACCGAAGCCGCCAACTACTGCTATGCGCTTTGAAAGTTTTGAAGCAGCAAAGGAACACTACATGCCGTATGCGCAGAAGATAGGGTTTGGAATAAGAATAGATTGGTTGAGAAAAGACCTAGATGGAGAGTACAATAAGGTGACCCTTTGTGCACAAGCGTCGGGAAAACTACTGAACCAAAAGAGGACACACGGAATCCGAAGGGTGCAGCAAAGAAGAGGAAGAAAAACACACAACCGAGGACTGGTTGTGAGGCACATATGTTTATAAAGAGGAAGGATGGGTGTTACTATGTTGAAGAGTTCACCGATGATCATAACCATGATCTTCTCATCAAACATTGTCTAACAAGGTTCTTACGTGCACATCGTAATATCCTAGAAGAAGAGAAAGACCTCATGAGTATACTATGGGAGTGCAACATTCCTACGAGCCAGTAGATGGAGCTAATGGCCAAGTTCCATGGGAAACTAAATGATGTGCCATACATAGAGAGGGATGTGGCAAACCTGAAAGCAACTTTCAAGCACGACAAAAACAACCATGACATGAAAGCCTTAATGGAATTCTTTGACATAAAGAAGGATGGAGACAAAGATTTCTTTGTCAAGATAGACCTTGATAAAGAGGACAGGGTTGAGAACATATTTTGGGTGGACGGTGAAGAGCGTCGCGCATACATGTTAGGCTACAACGACTGTGTATTGTTCGATACTGGTCCTTGGTGTAAGTGTAACACTATCATCAAGAATAATAGGACCACCCAAGCTCGGCACAAGAGTAGGGGTTTAATAATCATGCATACCTATAGAAAAAGTTACCACAACATATGAATTAAAGCTATCAGCACAGGAAGAGTAGAAGTTACCCACCAAAAAGAGTCAAAGTTATCAACACAAATATACTAAAGTTACCCACCAAAATAAGGTAAAGTTATCAGCACAGATACAGTAAAAGTTACCCATACAATTTACCTATTGTTATCTAGGAATTCAACAATATACCAAAAAAGGATTTAAAGCACAAACCCACTACAGCACTAGAGATTTATCCACCCATTACAAATAAAGTGACCCCTACAATTTACCTATTGTTATCCACCAATTCACCCATATCCCAAATTCATAAACATCAACAATGTCGCCATAATTGACAAACCAAAAATAACACCCACTTCACCAATAACACATAAGTTACTATGAGCATCAAAATTTCATGAACCTCACTTGCACAACACAACAACACCTAAACAATAGAGGATAGGTGCATATGAACTAAAGTTATCAACACAGGTACAGTAAAGTTACCCACCAAAATGAGTTAAAGTTATCAACACGGATATAGTAAAGTTACCCACCTAGATGAGTCAAAGCTACCAGCAAAGATATAGTAAATTTACCCACCTAGATGAGTCAAAGTTACCAGCAAAAGATATAATAAAATACCACAATTTGGCTACATTAAACTCCATATACAAATACCTTTAACATCATGAACAATCTGGCTGCATTTATTTCTTCCATCAACATATTTGCGAGCGCCATCCTCACCAAACTTATCAACCAAAAGATCGTCAAGAGATACCACCTCATTTTGATCCTTTGCGGGCAATTTGCCCTTATCACCACCAAATGGTTGATTACCCACTACAAATAGGAAATGGGAAAAGGGAAATAAACAAATGAAAAAAATGAAAAAATGGCGTGCCCCACGTGGGTAAAAGTACCACATGTTTTATCACCACACAAAAAACATTGCAAAGAAAAAACAAAGCACAATACATCACACGAGCATAAAAATAGCATTTAGTTACATCACACGAGAATACAAATGTCATAAAATTTACATACCAGATTGTTCATCACGCTAACACAAAAGTGCAAACACCTAGACTTAAATACTACTCAGGCTATAAGTAACACCACATTAGAGGAACCTCCCTGGATTGAACACAAACAAACTTCTAATAAACCCTTCCCGCTAAAGCATGCCAACAATGTTCTTTAGTTTTGGTATTACTCATTAATTAGTTAAGAGTCACCACCACCCTTGCTAGCATTGCGATGCTTGTTCGGTATGTTAACATCTGCATAGAGTTTGTTAATATCTAATCAGAGGTCAACTAAAAAGGATAGTGAACTAAGAATAAGTACTAGCCTATATGAACTAGAGTAACCAGAAGATATATAGTGAAGTTACCATCCTATACAAATAAAGGTTACCACCATATAAACAATAAAATAAGCAGACACAAAAATACATTACAAGTTACCAACCTAGACACAAAAATGATACCATCCTATGTACCATAGGGTGACCATGGGTAGACATTAAAGTTACCAGGATAAAAATAAGCAAACTTATCTAGGGCATTTGAGATATGCTATCCACAACATACCAAAATAGAAGGATACATGATTAAAAAGCGTGGAAAATTAATTATAGCATGAAGGAAAGATAAAAAGGCACATAGTTGATCAATTAACATGGAAAAGAACATATGAGTAAAAAATGTTAACAACAAAAAGTATAGTTGAGGCCTACCAGTGCTAGGAGGTGACCAAGACAGCGGCGTCACAAGTCGTGGTCCACCAGAGGCAATGGTAGAACTAGGAGGAACAGGAACATGAGGCTCAACACCATGCGTAGCAACAGAATGACCAGGTACATTCAACGGGACAGGTGCAGCAAAGGCGTCAGATGAAGTAGCCGGAGGAATTGAAGGAGATATCTCATCAGAAGGGTATCTTAATGAGACCAAGTCACGACGAAGATCCAATGGGATGCTAAGAGCAAGACTAAGGTTCACATCGACGCCAAGAACTCTAGGCTTCTGAATCACTTCCACTTTTTTGATTGGGGGTTTAGGACGGGTAGCCACCCCAATAGAAGCTGATGCACTAGCAGATGAAGATACCATCACAGAAGCAGCATGCGCAGTAGGCTGGTTTCTGATATTCCCCATAGGTGGACCCATGCTCTGAGGCTTGCTAAACATCAACGACGCGGGAATGAAATCGCCGAGACTAGGGTGAACAACATGTGGTTGCTCATCTGGTTGAGAATAACCATCCACACTAGAGCAATCTTGAGATGAAACTGGCTGATAAGCAACAATATCTTCTGAATCCTGAGATCGCTCTTCCTCATGAGTAATAGCAGGACTAGAGGACGCCGGTGTATTGGTGAACAACATAGATGTTGGATAATAAACATTACCAGCAGCATCGGTCGACATACTTGGAATACACTTCTCAACAGCCTTGTCATGTTGGCTAGAAATATAATCAGATAAAATTTCAGCTGACGACAATGGCTCATCAGGTACCGAAACTGCTGCTGCAGTCGCAACAGCTGCAGTCAAAGAAGGTGCAGAAAATGTTGTTGTAGTCACATCAGGGGCTGTCACAATAGGTGCAAACATTGATGGATCAGCAGATGTATTGCCCGCATGCGCAGAATCTGATCCACCAGAATGAGTAGCTACAGTCGAAGAAGGTGCAGAACTGCTGCTGCACTTACATCAGGGGCAGATACATTAGGTGCAGATGTTGACGAAGCAGTAGATGAATTTCCCATAAGCTCAGATTCTGAACCAGCAAAATGAGTAGCTACAGTCGAAGAAGGAGCATAAACTTTTGCTGCACTCACATCAGGGGCAGACGTCGACGGAGCAGCAGATAAATTTCCCGCACGTGAACCAACAGGTGATAGAACAAGGTTCTCCTCACCAGTTTCGCCCGTAGGCACTGAATCTGATCCACCCAAATCCCTACCCAGAGGCGACACCTCGCGAGCATCAGCAGGTGATTTAGGAGGGGCATTATCGATAGATTCATTGCCAACTTCAGGTGTCTCAACATCATCATCTAACAGTTCGACTCGAGGGGTGAAGAATCTAATTTATGGAGTCCCGCAAATCGGGAGAAGACCTAACAAGGGTTGCTTCCTGTAGAGAAACAAAACATGAAAACATGGATAAAATTACACTATCAAACAAAATAAAAGTTACACATGCCAACGTACATAGGTTATCCAGCAAACAACATAAAATGTATCCACATTGAAAACACAAAAAATAGATCCAGTGGATATACCCAAAGTTATCCACCATATTCAGTTGATCTATCCAAGCCATTAACACCAACTTACCCGTACATGCTAATTAAAGTGATCCATCGCCATTTAGTTCAATTACACATGACAAAAGAACCAACTTACCCACACATACTTATTAAGGTTATCCATAGTAGTTTTATACAATTACCCATCTCGGTACATCTGAGTTACCCCATCAAAAACCTTGGATAACGCAGAAAAATGTAAACAGCATAGCAAAGCTGAAAACACAAATTTTGTACATAGGCACTAAAAAAATTAAGCAGAGACTACAATAGAAGTAAAATGTATCCACGTTGAAAACACAAAAAACGGATCTAGTGGGTATACCCAGAGTTATCCACCATATTCAGTTGAGCTATCCAAGCCATTACCACCAACTTACCCATACATGCTAATAAAGTGATCCATAGCCATTTAGTTTAATTACACATGACAAAAGAACTAACTTACCCACATATACTTATTAAGGTTATCCCTAGTAGTTTTATGCAATTACCCATCTTAGTACATCTGACTTACCCCATCAAAAACCCCAGATAACGTAGAAAAATGTAAATAACATAGCAAAGCCGAAAACACAAATTGTATATATAGGCACTCAAAAAAATTAAGGAGAGACTACAACAGAAGTAAAATGGAGGAAAAAAGTTATGCCTTCTAGGAGTCATCTTCTTTGGAATGGGAAAATCAAGGCTCTTGGGCGGAACATCTTCAAGAGCAAAAAGATAATACCTAATATTCTCAACACTGAAGCTAAGCTCACCAATAACCATAGAGTTTAGTTCATTCTCCTTCTGCCTCAAATTCTGAAGTTTCCTTTTGCCCATCACCTTTTTGGTAGACTTGGACGACATGTGGTCTAGAAGGCCCCATAGGATCAGGAACAACGCTGCCATGGCTGACATCATTCTTATTCAACAATTCAAATTCATCAACATCAGCACTAGTACCCATGGCCTGGTCATCCAAATCAGCACCACCTGAAGAAGGAACCTGTTTTCTCTTAACTGGAGTGCACCCTGCAGAGTGTTTCGTTCTACTATGAGTAATGATGACATTCTGTGGGCTGCTCTCAAGAAGAGGAGAATCTGCATGGGGTAACTCCTCGGAAGTACTTCTAGTACCAGAGTCAACATGACCTTTGCCATGAGGAGCACCAGAAGATGTTCCTACTTCCGGCAAACTGGTACCTGCGCCAGTCTTCCAATGGGAGGTTCCACGTGCAGAACTCGAATGAGGAGCGGTCGGGCTAGAACCACCCTGAATAATGCCTTTAGTAAAATCACCAAAGTGATGTTCCATTTCAGCTCCTTCTTCTTCTTCAAACGCTGTCCAATCTTGCGCAAGCTTAGTCGTCAAACCAAACATGCCAGACGAGAAAGACACCATCAAATTAATAACATTGGCTTTCCTCTGCACACACACAAAATATGAATAGAAAAGTTAAAACAACATGAAAAAATGGCATCAAAAAAAGATGGGCAATAAAAAAGCAAAGATATCAAGATGAAACACAGATAAAATACTTCATTGCTACACCTTGGATCAACTAATGTGTCAATCCACCTCGAAAAACCATTAGCACCACCAAAAAAGCGTATGTTGATAGCAAACTCAGGTTTAAGCTGCAATAATAAAGGCACATGTTAAATACAAAATTCAGATTTAAGGAGCATTTAAAACACAAAGTAGCTAATGTTTTGAATGATGCTATAACTAAACACACACATGAACTTACATAAAGCTTTCCATAAGAATGCTTATCAGTGGCATCAGCCAAGAGAACTTTATCAATATTATCCTTTGACCACCTGTTTATAGCGAATTCACCTTCCGACAATTCAAGGTCGGCCATACCGCTAACATCAAGTGAGTCGACATAAAGAAGCTGAGAAAAAAGTAAAATAAGCAAACAAAAATAAAAAATAAAAAAGGAATGGAACAGAAAATACAAAATAGACTACGTGTACCTGAAGGTGAATTAGGCAGCCTTGAGTATAAACCTCATTACACAGTAAGTCATGGAGTTGATCAACAACAAACTGACACCACTACATGTTGTTAACATTGCCAATGTTGTCCCGTTAAAAAAGGTGAAATTGTTAGAACACTATAAACAGAAAAAGGATAATTGCACTGCTAACAAAATTTACCAAGTTGAGAACAAAATGAGAAAAGAGAACTAACCATAATAGGATAGCACCTATTGCTAACATTGATGTCGGTGGTGGGGGAGAGAACTAACCACAAGGTACATAACAAAAGTCTGCTTGCAAGGATCCCCATGAGCTTCCATATCTCTCAATATAGTAAACACATGAGTTCTAGACGGGGAATGTCCAAAGCCAGGGAATAGCGAGGCAGAAAGGGCAGCTTCAGCATCAATATCCACGCCATACGGAACATGAACAATCCCAAGAGGAAGGCCAAGACTACGACATACTGATGCTTCATTGAGAGGGATCCTACCTCGCCCCGGAACAACAAACTCACGGGTAACCGTGTCATACAACTTTGCAAACCAGAGAATAAGGGGGCTGTGCAGGGTGGGACACTTGATGTCAAGCATGGAACCAAGATCCATAGCATTCACCGCTATCTTTTGGTTGTCAGTCAGATGCTCCTTGGTCAACTTTACAAGGTGCTTAGGAGATGCGCGGTTTTGTACGTGCTTACTTGCATATGACATCCTCAAGGTCAATAACTTCGTCAGACTTGCGTTTCCTCCCCATAGCAGATACTACAGGGCATCAAAAATAGTCAGATAAATGCAAAAAAGTAAAATGCCACATTGTGAAACTTAAAAGCATAAAAATGAATACAGTAGGTATGACTAAAGATGGATAACAGCATTGTATCCCTGAAGGTATGCAAAACAATACCACTTTTACAAAAATGGATTGATAACATAAAAATCAAGACAAGAACCCATTAAAACACTATAGACTTATCCCCCCACTAAAAATAAAGTTACCTATGTAACTTAATTATTCTTACCCATCTATTCACCCATAACCAAAAAATGGATACATACCCACTAAAACACTATAGACTAATCCACCCACTACATATAAAGTTACCCCTGCAATTTACATATTCTTATCCATGTATTCACCAATAACCCAAAAAATGGATTGAGATCATAAAATTCAAAACAGGAACCCACTAAAACACTTTAGGCTTATCCACCCACTACAAATAAACTTACACACGTAATTTACCTATTCTTATCCATGAATTCACACATAACCCAAAAATAGAATGAGACCATAACATTCAAGCAGGAACCCACTAAAACACTATAGACTCATCCACCCACTACAAATAAACTTACACATGTAATTTACCTATTCTTATCCATGAATTCACACATAACCCAAAAATGGAATGAGACCATAACATTCAAGAAGGAACCCACTAAAACATTATATACTTATCCATCCACTACAAATAAACTTAACCCTACAATTTACCTATTCTTATCCATGAATTCACACATATCCTGAACTCATAAAGCATCAACAATGTCACCACCTGACATGGGTATGCCCAACAGGCACCCAACTACACCCTACCTAGTGAGGCTCAATGGAATACCCACTCGATGACTTGACAAGGTCCATGACGCCCATGACGGTTCGAGTGGTATGAAGCCCATATGGACACGGACTCCCAAACGCACAAACGCACAAGACAAAAAAATATCAAGACTAGAGTTTGAATCTAACTTGTAACCAACTTGCATTGGTACCTGAGACCTAGCCTCCCCATATTTAAAGGCTAGGAGGGTCCAATGAGAAGAGCATTGTGACTCCCCCAATAGATAGATCTACGATCTCCCGCAGTAGATACAACACAATGGATCTAAACAAAACCTGCCAGATCCAATATGCGGGACACTGCCATCGGCGACCTTGTAATTCTTCGGATCATCATCAATCAAGAGAAGGCAAGCAGGAGTAGGGTTTTCACTCTGGGGGGCCTCATCCTGGGTAAACACCGTGTCCCGAGTTGCTTGTCTGTTAGCCGTTCCGCGATTTCTAGTGCTCCCTCCTTCTCCAAAACCCAAGTCCATAACAATGGGCATTGATGAGTTCAACCCTCGTCAATTGGCGCCGTCTGTGGGAACGAGAGCACTGATGTTGCAATCTCGACGGCTCCATCATCGGTGGGATCAGCAACCGTCAACATCTACTTCAGCTACGTGAGGAGATCCACGCCAACTATGCCTCTAATATACAACTGCCAAGCAAATGAGTTACGGTGTTCGAACCATCGCTCTCAAGAGTAATTTGTGTCAAGAAGGCCATGCGGAAATCAGATTCATCATGGCGACACACGTTGTTCTCAGATCGCAAGTGACTCGTCTAGTGATCATAGAAGAAGGCCGATCAAAATTGATTCTCCAAGTTCGAAGAAAGGCCGGATGAGACCCAAGGAAAAGAACTCACAATTTTAGTCAAGTACATACCGTGTACAGGTTCACTGGTCATGTCTGATCATGCACAGCGACTAAGGCAAAGAAAAACATGAAGTCAGAAGCAGCAGAATCCAACTCGAATCGCGTGAGTCCACGCCTGGAATAAAATTGTTGTTGTTTGAGACAAAAGGAAAATAAAAAATGTGCGTGCATGATTCGACCGGGACATGCTTAGCTCATCAAACAATGTTCGTCCAAGGGACCTCACGTGTCCTCGTGTGAGCCGGAAAAGGAAAAGAAAATGATACTTGATAGTAGCAAAAAGCAGCGTTGCTATGTATTTTACGGAAAGGATTTGACTGCTTGGTTTCATGAAAAAAGAAGAAGGAATTTAGATCAGATCAGACGATCAGAAATAAAATATATCAGTGCAAATGGAAACCACGGAGACGACTCACCATGTCAAAACCACGTTCGCAGCGTCGACTCCTCCAAGCAAAAATTCGGTGACCCGCTCTAGTCTTCGAATGCGGCTGCCCCACTGCAATGTTTGGCTACACGCGACGTGAATCGCTACGGCATCGACTTCCCGCGCCACGCGATTCGCCGCCACGTCGACTGATTCAGTTAAACGTCGCACGAATTATCCTCCGCACGACTACTAGTCCGCCGCATAAACTCCGACCGCCGCGTCGACTACTAGTCCGCTACGTTCGTGTCCATCACGCCACTCCATCGACATCAACCACACGTCCGCCACATCGGTTACACCTAGGGGCTGTGCCATCCCGCCGTGCGACCCACTGTGGTCTTCAGCTTCGGTGGCTCGGGGGCTCCTTCATCCACCGGTGACCCGCTATGGTCTTTGATGGCGGTGATCCCCTACAATCTTTGGTTGTGGTGACTTGCAGGTTACATTGACTCCTTCGATCCACCGATCTCATCTGGTCCCACGACCCGTCGGTTGTATCGGCTCTCGCGATCGCGACCCACCGGTCGTATCAGCTCCCGTGACCGTGACCCGCTGTAGTCCTCGGTTGCGGCGACCCGCTACGGTCTTCAAATGCAACAAACCGCTACCGCCATCGGCTTTGGCGACCCACTGCCGCGTTGACTCCGGTTCGCTGCATCAGGTCATGAATGCCGTCTCGACTCTATCAACCACCTCGACTCTACACTCGGGGGCTCCTTCGGCTCCCACGACCCGTTGTGGTCTTCGGATCTAGCGACTCGGGGGCTTCCTCATCATCGGCGACTCCCTATGGTCTATGATTGCACCGACTCGCTGCGGTCTTCGACTGTGGCTACTCACTGCAATCTTCGGTTGCGGCAATCCTCTGCTACATCGACTCCCTCGACAGTGACCCACCGATTGCATTGGCTCCCATGATCCGTTCACCTCGTCGTCAACCGATAAAGCTAAGTTTCTCTCTACTTAGAGCTGATTTTTTGTAACTCGCACTCGAAACACTCGGGGGATGCGCCCTCTTTGAGTCACCTAATGTGTCATCAGCTCCACGCGCTCGAGCACCTCATACGCGACAGCCCGAGTAGCTGATTCTGCCTAATCGTCGAATCCTTAAACTCCGAGTGCCTTGGCAAGGTACTAAGACTAAGGGTAATCAGGCTAACGAAAAGGCGTAGCATACAGTGCGAAAGTGTCGACTCGATTGGCACCCGAATTTTACTTTACAAGCTGACATGCAAATATTGTTTACAAGATACATATACTTCCAATTCTTTGCATTTTCTACAGCTTATAAGTATGTCGACTGCATCAGGATATTCTATCGGGCCCTCCAACAAGAGTCGACAAAATAACTGGCTATGCCATAAACTCAAGACACGAGTCGAGTCCCTCCTCGGATGGTTGCATCTCATGATGCTACAAACCCGCGACGCTGGCCATGCACCCGACAAATGTGACACTGGCCGCACTCCCAAGTGAAGAGACTATGTCGACTCCATCTGCATCATCGACTCACCCGGCTAAGGGCCGCACGACTCGCAACATTGAGTCCTTCTGGCTAAACACTACACGGCTCCATTGTGTCAACTCCGATGACATCATCGACTCTTGGCTTCTTATGCGTGAGATGCTGACTCGATGCACTTATAGGTCAGCAGATTCTCCTCGCATGATTTTCAACTGCTTCTACATGATACAAGTCTCGAGTCTCTGCTCGAGTCTACGACTCCACCAGACACTCGGGGGCTACTCCAAACTAGAGCAATGTACGCGCACACGCAAAATCTTCGAGTGGCACGCTCTGAATCCTCACTCGAATCCACGATTCAACTAACGAATCGGGGGCTACTCCCATAGGGAACGCTGGTCGCGCATTCGAAAAAGTGTCGGCGTTGATGGCATCTGCAAGATCATCCGAAGTACTTCCGGATCATTCTGTCTATGCAACCGATGACTACAAGTCTCTGCTCAAGTCTACGACTCGAATAGACACTCGGGGGATACTCCCATAGGGAGCGCTGATCGCGCACCCTATAGAAAACAAAAGATTCATAGTACAGTCCATTGTGTCGACTGCGTCCACAATGTTACTCGCTTACAGCAATCGAACGCATTGGCGACTTCACCCGCCATACACTACAATGTCAAGTTCAGAGACAACGTCTCCTTGGCCACCCGAAACACCTCCGTGGTGGTAAACATTCAGATGTTGTGTCTACGATGCAAAGATAAGACCTACAGATCTAATATGATGGCCTGGCATCCGCATCCGCTCGGCTCTACCAGATATATACCGTGTCTACGACATGAAGAAAATCCCGATGGACGTGTTGGGTACATATGCATTAAAACTAGAGTTCGGCTCAGTAAGGCCTCTGCGGCATGAGTCAAACTACACCAGCAATTTCCGAATTCAAATCTGGTGACTCGAGTTTGAGTAGGTAGCGTTGTTTTTGCCCTAGAGCAATTAACTAGTCCCGATCCGTCGAGCACACTAGGCACGTTTACCATCATCCCTATGAACGGCTATGAATTTCGACTGACCCGACAAACATCGGGTTAAGTGCTTCGCACTCGACACAACTGTCGACTTTGACATCCTAATGCTAAACTCAAGACTTCTAAGTCTCCACCCAAATCTACGATTTGCATGGATACTCGGGGGCTACTGACATGGGTATGCCCAACAGGCACCCAACTACAGCCTACCTGGTGCGGCTCAATGGAAGGCCCACTCGATGACTTGCCAAGGTCCATGATGCCCATGGCGGTTCGAGTGGTATGAAGCCCATATGGACACGGACTCCCAAACACACAAGGCAAGGAAATCTCAAGACTAGAGTTTGAATCTAACTTGTAACCAACTCGTATTGGTACCTGAGATCTAGCCTCCCCATATTTAAAGGCTAGGAGGGTCCAATGAGAAGAGCATTGTGACTCCCCCAATAGATAGATCTACGATCTCCCGCAGTAGATACAACACAATGGATCTAAACAAAACCTGCCAGATCCAATATGCGGGACACTGCCATCGGCGACCTTGTAATTCTTCGGATCATCATCAATCAAGAGAAGGCAAGCAGGAGTAGGGTTTTCACTCTGGGGGGCCTCATCCTGGGTAAACACCGTGTCCCGAGTTGCTTGTCTGTTAGCCGTTCCGCGATTTCTAGTGCTCCCTCCTTCTCCAAAACCCAAGTCCATAACAATGGGCATTGGTGAGTTCAACCCTCGGCACCACCAATAACACACCAAAAAACACAACTTCACTGGAGACACATCAATTAATGTGAGCATCACATCACAAACCTAGTGAAATTTCAGATCCACAAAAAACCCTCCAAAAACACAAACTCTATAGGCCCCCTACAATAACACCCTAATAACCCTAGACACACATCCATCAACACTACTATAACTACATGACCACTCAAAAAATTAAATGAACATCATATGCACAGCACAACGACACATAAACAACCGAAGCAGAAATATGAAATTGCCCGTCAGTGAGTTTGAAAAAGATAGCAGAAGTGACATTGAGGGACAAAATCGCAGTGCAAACAACCCTATCAGAGCCAAAACACCAGCAAGCACAACAATGGTGGCAAAAACGACCTCACTACCACCTATAGCTATGAGCACAAATCCACAAAATATAGGCGACAAGAGCATCATCGGAAGGGATTGAGTGGGGGCGCAGAAGGAGGTACCTCAGTGCACCCCAAAGACGGCCAGAAACGTGGTAGAGGATCACTAGGACGGTGGGAATTGCTAGAGCGGAGGCGTCGGAGTGGAGAAGGGGGAACACGAGCGGAAGTGGAAACCCGAAACGTTCGAGGCGTAATGGGGGAGAGGGCGAGGTGGGGAACCTAGGGTGCAGCTTCTATGGACCAGTTGGTTTCCACCACGGAGCGAGGAGCGCGACGCTAAAAACTACGTGACAAAGAGCGAAAAATCCAACCCATTCACCTCTGAATCGATGGCCCGCGATGCCTGCACGGAACCATGCACAAAAATTGCACGCCCGCTGGTATCGTGATGAAAACGGGAGCCCGTTTTTTAGATTTCCCGAAATTTTATAACCGTCTTCCCTAGGAAGCTGGGGGTAGGGCAGCTTCTCGGAGAAGTCGCCAAAAGAACTGGGCCTTAGTTCCACCAGTTGGCCCACACCACACAATCTTTAGTTTTTTCTCATGCTTTCCTCTTGTTTATTTACCAACAAGTGCAAATGTGCAAATGGATGCGCTTCCGAATCGGTCTGATCGGATCGAGGATATAGCCCAGCGGCCACCCACAAACGAAAAGAGTGTCCCAGACCGGTCTGTCGTGCAAACCCAGTCAAAAATTAGGTCTGAAATGCAGTGGAATGGACAGATGCCATGTCCGGGCGTGTCCTCTCGATGCTTTGTCCGGTCCCACCCATAAGTGGATGATGGAGGGGAACCGTCGCCGTAGGTGCTTTTTAATGAGGACCGTGTCATCCCCATTCACTCACATGGTCAAACCTTCCCAAACTCTAGCCCTAGCCAACTATGCCCACGAGGCCGTCGTGGAAGTGGTTCAAGTGTGGTTGCAACGACCACGAGGCCGGGTCGTTAAGTGGTGGCCACATATGCCATTCCTTCTCCTACCCATCGACCTGCATCCCGCGCTTATGTCGCGTCCTTGCTCCAAAAGTGCCAGGTGAACGTGAGCCTCGAAGTGGCCCGCGCGCTGGCTGAGGCAGGAGTGCCTTGTCTATGGCCGGACATACACATGTCAGTAGGCTGGCACCTCAACCAGGCCCACGTGCTTGTCCCCACCATTCCAACATCTGGGCCATCATGCTGGTGGGAGATCTGTCGCCACCAATCCCACCCCTGGATCCGCACCATGACCCAACATATGCCATCCACTCCAGACTGTGGGATAGATGGTTCGAGGATGAGCACCAGGCTCATCGCGAGGACATTGAGGCCCACCTTGAGAACCTCGATGACAATGAGGAGGGGTACTGGGAGGACTCCTATGAGGAGGAGGATGATGAGGTGGAAGGCCACGGGAAAGGGGAGGTCCTCAACTTGTTAGTCTTGTCGCAGCCAAGAATGTCGGACTGGTCGTGATACAAGGGCGCTGAAACCATGGAGGCCAAGGTCCTCACCTTGCTGATCGTCGTCAAGGTCAAGGATCAGGAGCGGCACATGACAGAGGAGGAGCAGCTCGAGGCTGCGATCTTGGCCTCCTAGTTAGAGGATAAGAAGTGGGATGACATGGGGTAGAACCTCCACGATCGTAGGAGGCTACTCAAGTGGCTATTACGGTTCCCTGGAGCCTGCCCCTCCCGACCGCCCTTGCTCAACTAGCCGCTAGCCTCATGTGGCTGCCGCCCTAGGTCTTCATCGAGATTCCGGACAATGACTAAGCCTCCCATGCGAGCATATAATTTTGCGGGCCGAAAGTTGAGGCACCAAGGAAAAGCGGTACCCAAGTTGCTTGTAATCAGCCGCGTTACCCATATTTGGTGTGCCAAATACTCAGGGGGTCTTTTTTGGCACGAATTAAACTTAACGTTTGGATACAAAATATTAGGCTAACGCCCGTCAAGTTGAGCCCCCTATCAATTTTCGTCGTCATGTCACTGTCATCGTGGCTTCCATGTTGACTTCGAGCGTTGACACCTACATGCATTCCTCATTACGCGTCTTATTCTTCCCCTGAGCGGCGATCTATGGTCGCGGCCATGGCGTGGAGCTGGGACGCCATCTCGCTTGGTGGTGAGATCCGGGACGTGGAAGAACCTGCTCGGCCCCGTTCTCCTCCCCATCCCGAACCAGAGCTCGCCCTCACCACGGACGAACCCATGGCACGGCGCAGGGACAAGAATTGGTTCCCGATGAGATCTGTCACCATGTCGACCATGTTCGGTCATGTTTTGCTCCTCCAGAATCCAAGCTCGCCATCACCGTGGTCACACCCACACCAATTCTGCCACCCCTGTTGAGGTCTCTGTGGGGGATGGACGTTTAGGAGCTCAAGTTTTTCCATGTTGAACCTATAAGCGGATTCGGAGCTAGGCGGCGACAACCCGTTGTTGACTACAGTAATGCCGATACCCATTTTTGAATACAGGCTAGCTGATGCCTTTTTACTCAGCTTTTGTCAACGTGCACCGTTGATGTAGGATTATTTAGTTACTTCAATACGAAATTTGCACCAATTTAAATTGTTGATATATTCCTTGACAATTGTAATATAATCGAGCAGAAGAAATATTTGGTAGTGTGCATGAGCATGATCGGTAAGTAATATAATTGAACACTAGAAATTTTAAGGAACTCCATATAAAGGAGTAGATTAATATATATAGGACATATTTATACTACACCCGGGTGTAGTTACACCCACGCGTGTTTCACACTATCTAGGTAGTATCTACCATACTGGAGGGTATGTACGCGTAGTATGAAGTGTATAATACTAATTAGGTAGTATACATACTACTTTTTTGGTAGTATGTATGATTTTTTATATACTTCATTTTTACGTACAAATATGAAGGTATTTTAATATATAGTGCAAACTACAGGTAAACCTATAATTTTTTCACATAACTTGATTCAAAGTATCTTAGATATAGTATATAAACACACTCCAACTCATAAAGTATCATATATAATTTCGCATGAAGTATATTAGACGTGGGCACCCAGGAGTAAAAAGGATTTTTCCTATATATATAAACAAGGTTCATCAGAGACACTGTGGATATATTATCTTACATGCAACCAGGTAATAATTAACTTCAACAAAATAAAACAGGGGCAGCAGGAGAAGGCCAGGATACGGACACGCCTAGCAGGGGCAGCAGCAAGAGGTCGGGATAGCCTACTCAAGGGGATACATGCCAGTCTTAACATATTTTCGGAGGAATTTGCCGAAGGCTGCGTGCCTTGCCAAGGTCTTCGGCTGATGCCTTCGGCCTCGACTTTTTCCAACGTTCACCGCATGCTAGATCTTGTTGTCGAGGTCCGTGTCGATGGCTCTGCCACAGAATGGGCAAAACACTCTTCTCCTATGGTAGAAATGGATTTCCCAATACCGTAACTGCCTCAGCACATAGCGGCTCTTGTTGTCCCTGGAGTACTTGCTATCGTCCACTTCATCAGAATCCTCCTTTGGTTTTTAAGAACATAACTTAGAACTCATACATATGATTGAATTGTATTACAACTCAAGAATTGACAACATATATATGTAAGACAATATTAAATTTATATCAAAGAGAATGCATCTTAGCAATAGTTTGATCAGTTCATATATCATTTCATCTCAACAAAATGACAATTAATTGGATCAGAGTGTATGTAGAACAAATATTGCACCCTCATAAGTTTCTTCAGGGTTGGTGTAAGTGAACCAAGTAACAATTGCACAACCTATATTGTTCTTATACATTGCCCCAGGTTTGCTAACTCATCCTTGAAAAAATAGGACACCAATGTGTCTGCCTCTCTTTTGGGGAAAATTTGAATCATTAGCCACAGTAAGAAATTGAAATGTAATCCTACAAAACAATATTGAGTGATATACATATTCAGTTACAAAAACAATCCTAAATATTGTAATTATAAATTAAAAAACCAAACAATTAATCTTCAGGTACATGTTGAAAAAACTTATGATCAAAACCATGTATATACATATGCATCACACGAATCATTCAAAGATCATATATGAAGTTCCATAGGAGAATAAATCAAGGGCCTCATAATTTTTTTAGAGATGGAGTTGGTGAACCAAAGTACCAACAACACAACCTATATTGTTTGTGTACATTGCTGCCTCAGGTTCACCAACCCATCCCTAAAAAAATGACACCATCCTATGTGTCTCCCCTTTCACTCTTTTGGGGCAAATTTCAAACACCAGCCTCCGTGACAAATTGAAATGTAATTCTTATACAATATGAATGCAATACATAGTTCAAATATCATAGTTCTAAGAATGTAGAATAAATATGGGGGCCTCATAAGTTTCTTCAGGGATGACGTTAGTGAACCAAGTACCAATTGTACAACCTATTGTTCTTGTACATTGCCCCAGGTTCACTAACTCATCCCTGAAAAAATCTGACGCCAATGTGTCTGCCTATCTTTTGGGGAAAATTTGAATCATTGGCCATAGTAAAAAATTTAAATATATTCCTACGAAACAATATTCAGGGATATACATATTCAGATATAAAAACAATCCTAAATATTGTAATTATAAATTAAAAAACCAAACAATTAATCTTCAGGTATGGTACGTTGCAAACGTATCTATAATTTTTGATGTTCCATGCTTGTTTGGAGTATTTTTACACTTTGGAGTATTTTTACACATTTTCTGAAACTAACCTATTAACAAGATGCCATAGTGCCAGTTGCCTGTTTTCTGCTGTTTTTGGTTCCAGGAAAGCTAGAAAATGAATATTCTCGGAATTGGACGGGACAAAAGCCAAAGTTAATATTTCACCGAGGGGAACGCGGAGCCACAAGACGAGACGGATAAGGGCCTCGAGGGTGCCACACCCCCTAGCCGCGCGGCCAGGCCTGGCCCACGCCTGGGGGGGTGCAGCCGTCTCGGGCACCCCCTTGGCCTCCCCTTTCGCCTATAAGAAGCCTCTGATACAGAAACCCTAAGTACCCGATCAAAATTCCACGAAAGAGTCTATAGCCGCCGTCATCTCCATCCCTAGACCAGGAGGGATCTGAAGCTCTTCCCGGCACCTTGATACATTGCAGATGTATCTATAATTTTTGATGTTCCATGTTTGGTTTTATCTACTTTCTTGTGTTTTGTCCACACTTTGGAGTACTTTTCATAGACTTTCTTGGACTAACCTATTAACAAGATGCCATAGTGCCAGTTGCCTGTTTTCTGCTGTTTTTGGTTCCAAGAAAGTCAGAAAATCAATATTCTCAGAATTGGACTGGACAAAAGCCAAAGTCGATATTTTACCAGAAGGCTCACGGAGCCAGAAGACGAGACAGAGAGGGGCCAGGGGCTGGCCACACCACCTGGTGGTGTGGGCCAGGCCAGACCGCGCTAGGGGGTGGTGTGGGCCCCTCCGGCACCCCCTCGGTCTCCCCTCTCGCCTATAAGAGGCTCCCGATGCATAAACCCTAAATCGTCAATCAGAAATCCATGAAAAGTTCTGCAGCGCCGCCACCACCGAAGGGGAGATTCGGGGGACAGAAAGTCTCTGTTCCGACACCCTGCCGAGATGGGGAAGTGCCCCCGGAGCCATCTCCATCGATCTTCACCGCCATCTCCATCACCGTTGCTGATTCCCATGATGATGAGGGAGTAGTTCTTTCTCGAGGCTAAGGGTTCTACAGGTAGCTATGTGTTCATCTCTCTCTCTATGCATGATCATATTGTGATCATGAGCTTTGTAATCAATTAGATCTACCTTGATACTCAAGTGCTTTAATAGATCTCTGCTCTCCCCATGTGTGTGAAGTTGACAGTGTGCACACCATGATGGCACTTAGGCTAGAGATTACAAATACTTGTTATGAGTTATATTTGGAGTTGGATGTCTTTATGAAATTGTGGTGTTTGTTGGACCCATCTAGTACTCAAGGTGACAGTGTGGGGTTATCTAGATAGGAAATATGAACTTTGAGGTGTGCTGTTATATCCCTACCAGCAATTAGAGTGTCCAACCGGAGAGTAGTTCAACGTAGTATCATGAAGAGAATATATTTATATGAGAGTGTTCACTAGTGAAAGTATGATCCATAGGCCTTGTTTCTAAGCATTGAAACACCGTTTGCAATTAGATCTGTTACATGTTTGCTTGCTTCCATCTTTATTTCAGTTTTCCTTTAGTCTTTTCCCACATCAACCACACGCCATCAAGCTATTTTCTAGCAGCGTTGCCACTTATAATTATCTATACCACTTGTATTTCACTATCTCTTCGCCGAACTAGTGCACCTATACACCTGACAAGTGTATTGGGTGTGTTGGGGACACAAGAGACTTCTTGTATCTTGATTGCAGCGTTGCTTGAGAGGGGATACCTTTGACCACTTCCTCCATGAGTTCGATAAACCTTAGGTGATCCACTTAAGGGAAAACTTGATGTTGTTCTACAAACCTCTGCACTTGGAGGCCCAACAACTGTCTACAAGAATAGAAGTGCGTAGACATCACACCCTGCCGGAGGGGAGAGATCACCCTGGAAGCCTTCTTCATCACCATGCCTGCCTCTGGTGTGATGCGTGAGTAGTTTATCCCTGGACTACGGGTCCATGTAGTAGCTATATGGTTGGTTCTTCTCCTCTGTGCTACCATGTTTAGATCTTGTGAGCTCCGTTCATGATCAAGATCATCTTTTTGTAATCCTACATGTTGTGTTTGCGGGGATCCGATGGATATTGAGATTCTATTTCAGATTAATTATTGGTTCTATCATGTCTTTTTTATTTGTGATCTTGCATGCTCTCTGTTGTTAGTAGCTATCTTGGCCGAGTAGATGCTAGCAACTCCAATGGGGAGTATTTATGCTCGATAGTGGGTTCATGCCTCTAGTAATCTGGGGAAGTGACAGAAATCACTAAGGTACTAGATGTGTTGTTGCTACTAGGGAGAAAACAACAATACTTTGTTAATAGAACAATCGTATTGTTTACTTTACACAGTTTTCTTAATGCAAGTATCTGTTGCTTGCAACTTAATACTGGAGGGGGTTCGGATGATAACCTGAAGGTGGATTATTAGTCATAGATGTAGTTGGATTACGGTCTATGTATAATATTGTAATGCCCAATCAAATCTCATAGGAGTCAATATGATTAGTATATGCATGTATGCTTTCTCGATGTTTGTCAATTTCCCCGTTGTAATTTGTTCACCCAACATGTGATCTATCTTGAGGAGAATCACCACTAGTGAACTATGGACCCCCGGTCCATTCTTTAACCATAAATCTACATCTATTTACTGTTTTCTGTTTACTTTCTGCAAAGCAATTACTATCTTCCACACAATACGTTTAATCCTTTGTTTTCAGCAAAACCGGTGAGATTGACAACCTCACTATAAGTTGGGGACAAAGTTCTGTGGTTGTGTTGTGCATGATTCCAAGTTGGAAACAACACCTTGGAGGTGTTTCCTTGCTCCTACTGGTTCGATAACCTTGGTTTTATAACTGAGGGAAAGATACTGTTGTGATCATCATACCTTCCTCTTGGGGTTCCCCAACGAGCTCTAGATTTTGAGAAAGGAAGATTTTTTCTGGTGCCGTTGCGAAGGAGTCAAGGACATCTTCACAAGGGGAGTCCCTCATAACCAATATCTTTACTTTGTTGTTTTTGTTTTGCTTAGTTAATTTCTGCTTTGTTTTCTTGTTTCTTTATCAAAAACACACAAAAATTAGTTGTACTAGTTTGTTTTCTTTATTAAAAACACAAAAAATATGACTACTCTTGAAAACACTAAGTTGTGTGACTTCACTACCATGAATAACAATGATTTCATGTGCACACCTATTTCTCCACCAGTTCCTAAAGCTACTTTCTTTGAAATTAAACCTGCCTTACTCAATCTTGTTATGAAAGAACAATTTTCTAGAATTGGTACTAAAGATGCTGCTGCTCATCTTAGTAACTCTGTTGAACATTGTGAGATGCAAAAACATAGGGATATAGATGGGGATATTATTAAGCTTAAATTGTTTCCTTTCTCTTTGAGAGGAAAAGCTAAAGAATGGTTGCAATCCCTAACTAGAAATAGTATTGATTCTTGGACTAAATGCAAATATGCTTTCATTGGAAAATACTATCCTCCTGCTAAGATTATATCTATGAGAAGTGAAATAATGAAAATTAAACAATCTGATAATGAACATGTTGCTCAAGCTTGGGAAAGAATGAAATCTTTGGTAAAGAATTGTCCCACTCATGGACTGACTGCTTGGATGATTATCCAAACCTTTTATGCAGGACTGAATTATTCTTCAAGAAATCTACTAGATTCTGCTGCTGGAGGTACCTTTATGACCATTACTTTGGGTGCTGTAACAAAGCTTCTGGATAATATGATGGTTAACTATTCTGAATGGCACACTGAGAGAGCTCCATCAGGTAAGAAGGTAAACTCTGTTGAAGAAGCCTACTCCTTGAGTGATAAAATTGATGTTGTTATGTCTATGCTTGTTAATGGGAATGCTCATATTGATCCAAATCATGTTCCCTTAGACTCTTTGGTTGCTCAAGAAGAGCAAGTTGATGTGAATTTTATAAGAAATAATAATTTTGGCAATAATGCTTATGGTAATAACAATTATAGGCCTTATCCTCCTAATAATACTTATGGTTATCATGGTAAACCTGGAATACCTAGTGAAGAAATAATTTTAGAAGTTGAAAGAGGCACTAAAAACTTCATCCAAATGCAATATGAGCAGAATAAATAATTTACTAAAACCATGGAGGAACAATCTACTATTTTGAAAAATATTAGTCATCAACTTGAGAGTTTAAATAGGGAAATTCCTAGTTTGCAATTAAAACTTTCTAATGCTGAAAGAAATATATCATCTTTGTCTGAAGCACAATCCTCTTTGATTAATAAAATGGCTGCTGAACCTGAAACTATTGAAAATCCCTTTCCTACTACTAATGCCATACAAGTTAGAATTGATGAAAATGTTAGACTATTAGCTGAACTGCATGCTAAATGGGAAAGAGGAGATGAAATTGCTAGAAATATTAGTATTTCTACTATCACTACCACTAATGTTGAAGCTAGTGAACCCAATGGAACCTTTTCTAATAAAAATGCCAAAATCCTCCGAAATATGGGGAACAATAGCTCTATTAGTTTAGATAATAATTATGATTTTGATCTTGATGGTTACAATATTTCTAAAGTAATTATGTTCCTACAAAAGCTTGCTAAAAGTCCTAATGCTAGTGCTATGAATATGGCCTTTACAGAACACATTACTAATGCTCTCATAAAAATTAAAGAAGAAAAGATAAAAATAAAGCTTCTATTCCTATGAAACTAGAAGATGGTTGGGAACGCATCATTAATATGAAAGTAAATGATTCTCAAAGCTTTATGTGATCTGATAGTAGTGTTTCTATTATGCCTAGAAGGATTTATGAAATGCTTGATTTGCCACTATTGGAAGATTGTTATTTAAATGTCCAAATTGATGATAATGCTAAAAAGAAACTCATGGGGAGTATTAATGATGTTTTTATTATGGTTAACAATGCCTATGCCCCCGTTGATTTCTATGTTTTGGATGTTGAATGCAATGCTTCTTGTCCTATTATTTTGGGAAGACCTTTTCTTAGAACTGTTGGTGCCATTATTGATATGAAAGAACGCACTATTAAATATCAATTTCCACTCAAGAAAGGTATAGAACAGTTCCCTAAGAAGAGAGAGCAGATTCCTTTTTTCCTCTCTTATTAAAACAAAATGTGCTCTTAATGCTTGTTCATTTGAGAATACTTGATCCTTTTCTTACTTCTTATGCCTAACTTAAAGGCGTTAAAGAAAAGTACTTATTGGGAGATAACCCAAAAACTATCCAAGAAGTACAAGCGTCAAAGCTTGGGGATGCCTAAGGCATCCCCTTCTTCATCAATAAAAATCCTAGGTTTCTTCCAAACACTTCATTTTTATTATTTCATGCACAGTTGTGTTGTTCTTGGAGCGTCTTCTTTTTCATTTTCGTTTTTGTTTTTCATTTGCTTGGTTTTCTTAGTTTGCTTGAATAAATTGGTTGGACCCCCTCTTTCATACATTAGTTTTCAAATAGTTTGGTTTGGATTGAAAAATAGTAGGAAAAGTTCATGCTTAAGTGGTAAAAGGAGCTTGTTTTTAACTGTGGCCTATGCTTTGTCATGTCATGCTTGGTATTGTTTTGGCTTTATCCTTAGTGATTTTTGCTGTAGGATGACATGTTATAAAAAATTGAGATTGCTTAATGTGCCTTGAAAGAATCATGCATTGTTTTACCATATTAAAGCATAGTATTGTGGTATTCTCCTTTGATGCTTTATTTGGGTTGACTTGGCGCATGCTCACACCATGTTATGACTATACCAAGTTACCATAGCCTCTATGATCATTTAGTTTTCAACTTGTAATATCACATTATGCTTTAATTAATGATGTTTCGTCGCTTTGCATGATTATGACCATTATTTCTCTCTTAGTTGGTCGCTCCCAGTCTTTTGCTAGCCTCCATAAGCAAGTATGAGTTCCACTCATGCATCCAACTCCAAATAAAACCATGTTATTCCAAAGAGTCCACTATACCTACCTATTAGCATTTGCTATTCCAAGTATATTCATGTTTTTATCTACCTTCCGAATTAAACTTGTTATGTGAAAATTAGTGATTAAAGCTCTCACGAACTTGATGGCACACATTACTTTTCTTGCCCCTAATAAACTTGAACCATTGTGTCATCTATGTTGTATATGCTTGCACTTATACGTTGGGGATTAGCAGAACCATGCTGTCATGGGGAACGCTTTCAACATTGCACATTTACATTGTACCTAGTTGATATCATGCTCTTTTGTTTATGGATGTTGTCAGTGTGAAATGAAAGGGAAGCTTGTAAGTCCATGGAGTTATGTATATGTGTTAGAGAAACGCCTAGACGGCTGGTCTAATCCATGCCTAATCATGGTGGAAACCTGCAGCGTAACCATAATGAGCAATCTATGAAGCATTATTCTTATAAAAAAAGAGATAGAGACTGAGAAAAAAGAAAAAATGATGAGAAAAGAGGAAAGAGAGAAAAAAACCACCATTTTACCATGGTAAATAAGAAGATGCTGAGATGCTTATTGTCTGCTTGCCTTGTTGTTGGGGGGATACCCCCGGGTAGGGTCACGCGGGGGTATAATGGCCTAGTTAGCCGAGGTATGGCAAGGTCAAAGCAAGTGCTAGCCGAGTCACCTCAAGGCAGGCCGGATCACAGAGTAACCCGGACCAGGGGACGTCCACCTAACTTGGTCTCAACCGACTTAAGACGTATGTCGGTAAGATGTATCTAACTTGTATGCAGGAATAGGTGTGGTCGAATCAACTATGTGGGATCCGGGTTATATTAAGCCTGTAAGAGAAGGAAGGTATCTCGCTGGTCAAAGGTGACCACTGTACGCAGAGCATGAGCGAAGCGGACAGAGGCAGGACCACCGAGGCGTGGCCGATAAAGGTGACGAAGCCTATGTCGGATGACGCAGGCACCGCAGAGGCTCACGTAGCCTCTGCATGGATGACGCGGGGGAAAAGTGACCGGTCGGCTTACTATTTTGGGAAGAGGCATATTCCCTGGAATATGCCTCCACGTATGCCCTAAGTGGAAACCTAGCCTCTCCTATATAAGGGGGGCTAGGGCCTTTGTAGAAGGGGTTGATCTTGAGTGTGTTGTGATTTTACTAGTGTGTTCCTGAGGGCTAGCTAGTGGTGAGAGTAAGAGAGTTCTTCTTCCTCCTCTCCCCAATACAGCTCAAGGAGCACTTGTAATCTGTGAAGGTGAATCAAATAGAAAGCTACCGTATGTGGAATCACCACACTATCCCTCCCTGGATTCCCCTAGTGCATTTAGTCCCCACCTTTAGCCTATCCATGGCATCTGTCATGACACCACCACGACAGTTGGCGGCCACCGTGGGGCTAGCGGTGCTAGCAGGGGTGAAGATCCGGACAGGAAACCTCATCGGCACCAGCGAACGCATCGTCTCCGGGATTGTTCAGTGCTTTGGAGCGCTGGACTTTATCAGCGACACCGCTGGCTGCTTCGGCACACGTCCTCTTCCGCGCAACGGCCTCTTTGTCAAGCTCGGCGTGCACAAGGTCTACGTTGCTGTCGATGTGTCATGCGTTCATCCGCGGCATGTTGTCGAAGGAGGTGAGCCACCCCTTAGCGTGGTTCGCGGGGCGCGAATCACTCGCTCCACGGACCGTGCGGAGGTGATGATGACCGCGCCTGGAGCAGGAGCAAGCAAGGATCAGGCACCAGATCCGGAGGTAACACCTAAGGCACCAAGGAAAAGTAGAGGACCTCCGCTAGAAAGGCCTGAGAATGTGCTGCAGCAAGCAATGGATAGCTTGGCAAACCCAGTAGCAGCAGCAATAGATCCGGCTCAGGCACAGGCCGAGCTAGAGGAAACTAGGCAAAAAATACTAGAGGGAGCAAAAAAGATAGCCGTGGCTTAGCAGTCGTTGAACATGACACTACGTGAGTACACAAAGGCAAATAAGGTAGATGCTGTAAATGTGAAGGGGAGAAATCTCATAAGTGAGATGAACAGAGAGGGTGATACTAGGATTGAGGAATCAGAGAACTGTTTGTCCGTGGGGCTGCCAAAGTATAGTACCCCGGCAAAGAACCTCAGAGCAGCAGATGCAGCTACATCTGAGTTAGAACGTCTGACGGGTGAAGCCTGTCAAAGACAGTAGGATAGAGTCAATGAGTTGGTTCGGATCGCGAACAGGCAAAATGAGGAGCTGCTCAGGGCAAACCCGGAGAGAGCTAGGGCCTCCAAGATCGTTCATTCGGTGGTGGGTAACCCGGAGAAATCTGCTGGAGCCGCATCGTCTCCTCATGGTGGTCCTGGGAGAGAGGAGGTTGTAACTTCGGCCAAGAGGAATAAGAAGATAGTCCCATATGACCCGGCAAGGGCAGGGAAAGGAAAAGAAGTACAAAGAAATGAGGACCAAAGGAGTGTGAGCCGAGGTGAAGCTGGCCGAGGTAACCGCGACCAAGGCAATGCCGGTCAATGGAATGCTGTAAACGGCAATGCCGGACAGCATAATTCGGTAGGTGTAGGTCAACCACAGCAGCGGAATATACCACGGCAATAGCGCAGTGCCGGCCAAGGTACGCAACAGAGAGCAGCTACATAGGAGAAAGATAAAAACAATGATGGAGATTCAGAGATGGTGAACGCTGGCTATCCCAGACCGGACTATCACGTGATAGGGTCAAGATTGGCAGGCAGAAACTTGATGCCTGATGACGCCAGGATAAAACTGGATCGACTATATAGGTCGGAGCAAATTGAGTGTCAAGGTCCTCCGGGTCCAGCATGTTTTGGGCCCCGGATCATGAAGGAACCTCCGGTACCTAATTTCTAGTTACCTAGAGGCACAAAGACGTATGACGGCATCACTAAGCCGAAAGATTGGTTGATTAACTATGCAACTGCTGTGAAAATTGCCACGGGCAACTTGAGATGGGCTGTGAGATATGTCCCCCAGATGCTGGAGGGGCCAGCGAGGGTATGGCTGAACAATTTGCCACCCGGAAGTATCAACTGTTTGATCCATTTTGAGGAGATGTTTGTTACCAATTTCTCGAGTACGTATCAGAGGCCCAACAGGCCACAGACACTAGCAATGTGCAGGCAGAGACCAAATGAAACAGACCGGGAGTTCTTAACCCATTGGTGCAATGTGCCAAACTCGTGTGAGGGCGTGATTGAGTCACAGGCCATATCTTGGTTTGCACAAGGATGCAGATATGCAAGCATGCTATCGCGAAGGTTGCAAAGAGATATGCCAACCACATTGGCAGAAACAATCCGGATTGCTGATTCATATGCTTTGGGTGATCCGACACAACCTAGGCTCACCTCAAACGAGTCAAGCGAGGAGTATTGTTAGCGAGATGGGGTCGGGTCATCTCGAAGAAATGATTACCGAGGTAAAAGAAGGGATGACAGACCGGATTATCGGTACAGTTTGCAACAAGTTGTAGCTGTGAATCAGGACCAACCCGGAGCAGGAGGCAGTCAACGTCAGAAAACTGGAGGACAGCAATGGACACCAAGGAATGATGGGAAGAAAACTTGGACGCCAGAGCAGAAAAAATAGTGGCAAGAAAAGAAGGACCGTCCGAGATACACCTATGAGGCAATGCTGGATCAGCCGTGTAAGTTTCACACGCCTAATCTGAGTAACCCAGCAGGTCACACAACCAGACAGTGTGAGGGGATGCGAAAGATAGAACAAACTGGTTCGGGGAATGCTCAGGCACCTCGGAATGATCAACCTCGGCAGGAGTTACCCCGGCAGCAATTGCTCTCCGGAGCGAACACGCAACAGTTAATGTTGCCTCCCCCTCCGCCGAGGTATGACAACCATGAGAGAAGGGATGAGTGCATCAGGTGGAGAACCAAAACCAACAGGATCAGAGGTACCCCGGAAACGAGGGGAGAAATGAGTACATAGAGCATCATTAGAGTTACTGTGTGTTCACTACGGAAGAGACAGACAGAAAGAGCTTGCAGCACCGACATATGGAGGTCAATGCAGTAATGCCGGCCGTAACGAGGTATATGCCTTGGTCGGACCAGGAAATTACCTGGAGCATCAAAGATCATCCCAAGCTTATGCCAAGTCCTGGTTCGTATGCGCTTGTGCTGGATCCAACATTCATTGGACCTAACATCAATGTGAGGTTCTCAAAGGTACTGATCGACAATGGCAGTAGCATCAACATAATGTATGTGGACACGATGCGCAAATTGGGTATCTCAGAGAACATGCTCCAAGCTACAAGGACAACTTTCCATGGCATTGTACCAGGCATTTCTTGTGAGCCCATAGGCAAAGTCCGGGTTGACGTGTTGTTCGGCACAAGGGATAACTGTCGGACTGAGAATTTGGAGTTCGAAGTTGTAAACTTGGAAAGCGCATATCACGCATTGCTCGGCAGGCCAGCTCTGAACAAATTCATGGCAAGTTGTCACATCAGTTACTTGAGGATGAAGTTGCCCGGGCCAAATGGTGTAATTACCATAGCTGGGGATTTCTGACGCTCCATTGAGTGTGCATCTGCCGGATCTAACCTGGCCGAGTCACTTGCGATTGCGCAAGAAAAGAGGAAGATCCAAGAAGTGGCGGCATTGGCTCAGTCCGCGCAGCAGTATATGCCGGTGCTGAGTAACCTGCATAGTAGTGTCTCATTCCAAGCGACAAAAGATACCAAGAAGGTGCCTGTTGATGATATGTTCCCTGAGCGTACCATAACAATTGGTGCCGGGTTAAATGACAAATAGGAAAGTGAGCTCGTCAACTTCCTCCGTAAGAATCGAGATATTTTTGCTTGGTCCACACAGGACTTGCAAGGTGTTCCGAGGGAGTTGGCCGAGCACTCTTTGAATGTCAGACCTGGAGCAAAGCCGGTGAAGCAACCTCCCCGCCGCTTCGCCGAAGACAGGAGAAAGGTCATAGGAGATGAGATAGCTCGGTTGTTGGCTGCAGGATTTATCATGGAAGTGCTTTACCCGAACTGGCTATCTAATCCGGTGCTGGTGGAGAAGAAGAAAGATGATCCGAACGTGTCAGTGGTTTGGCGTATGTGTATCGATTACACGAACCTGAATAAGGCGTGTACAAAAGATCCATTCCCACTACCAAGGATAGACCAAGTCATAGATTCCACTATTGGGTGTGAGTTGTTGTCGTTCATTGATGCATATTCTGGTTTCCACCAGATACCTCTGAACCCAAGTGATCAAATAAAGACTACAGTTATCACCCCGTATGGGGCTTATTGTTATTGCACCATGCCTTTTGGTCTACGTAATGCAGGGGCAACGTACCAGAGATGTATGCAAAAAATTTTACACGACCAAATTGGTCAAAATGTGCAGGTGTATGTGGATGATGTTGTGATAAATACCAAGGAAAGCAAAAAGCTCCTTGACGATATCAGGCAGACATTCGCGAACCTAAGGAGGTTCCGGATGAAGCTTAACCCGGAGAAATGTACCTTTGGTGTTCCGGTTGGAAAATTACTCAGATTTCTTGTCTCCAGCCGAGGTATCGAAGTCAATCCAACTAAAATCCGGGCCATAGAGCGAATGGAACTGCCAAAGTGTCTTAACGATGTCCAGAAGTTCACTGGTTGCCTAGCATCCTTAAGTCGGTTGGGAGAAAAGGCACTGCCTCTCTATCAACTCATGAAAAAGTCGGACAAGTTCATTTGGACACCGCAGGCCAATGAAGCCTTTATCCAACTAAAGAAGATGTTAGCCACTACACCAGTGTTAGCCTCCGCACTATCAAAGGATCCAATGTTGCTCTATATAGCCACAACCAACCGAGTTGTAAGTGCAGTAATTGTGGTGGAGCACGACGAAGAGGGTAAGTCAGTGCAAAGGCCAGTATATTATCTGAGCGAGGTATTATCAGCCTCAAAGCAGAACTATCCTTACTATCAGAAGGTGGCATATGGTGTGTATATGGCGGCTAAGAAACTGAAGCACTATTTCGAGGAACACCCAATCAAAGTAATATGTGAAGCCCCCATATCCGAGATAATGAGCAACAAGGATGCAAGTGGCAGGATTGCAAAATGGGCAATTGAGCTAGCTCCTTATGCACCACAATATGACAGAAGATAAGCGATCAAGTATCAGGCTCTGGCAGACTTTTTTGTGGATTGGGCCGAGGTGCAATATGAGCCACCATTGCCAGATCTGAACTACTGGAGAATGCACTTTGACGGGTCAAAAACGAAAACCGCGTTAGGTGCCGAAGTTGTGCTCACCTCGCCAAAGAAGGACCAGCTGAAATGTGTGTTGTAGATCCACTTCACTTCATCATACAATGTTGTAGAATACGAGGCACTTGTACATGGGCTCAAAGTGGCAAAGGAGATTGGAATATGTCGGATCCAATGTTTCGGTGACTCAAATCTCGTGGTCCAGCAAGTCTCCGGACAATGGGATGCTCTGGATGTAAACATGACATTGTACAGATTTCATGTACAGAAGATATCTGGTTACTTTGAGGGATGCGAATTTCACCATATACCCTGGGTGGTAAATGAGGCTGTCGACGTATTGTCGAAGCTCGGGTCAACCCAACAAGCAATTCCACCAAGCGTAGCATTGGAGCACCTCAGAAAACCATCTATCAGGCCATCCCCGTAGTCCGACTCAATTTTTATCCTGGAAAACCCGGAATCAGAGCCTGTGCCCATGAAAATTGATGTGGGGAGTGGTTCGCAAAACCTGGGGACTGCCTTGGCAAACCCGGGGACTGCCACGACAAACCCGGGGAATGCATAGCATGATCCGGTAGAAGTTATGCCGGTCGATCAGATGGAAATTGATGAAGATGTTTTCCTAGTGAGAGCTATACCAGCATGGGCACTGCCCATATTCCAATTCCTAAAGGATGGAACTTTACCCACTGAGGAAGTACTTTCCAGGCAAACTCAGAGGAGAGCAAAAGCTTATACGATCATCAATTCCGAGCTATACAAAAGAAGTGTGACCAATGTCCTCCAGCGATGTGTTGACCCGGAGGAAGGACTAGGCATCCTCCGAGATATACATCAAGGGGAATGTGGGCATCATGCCTCGTCCAGAGCCTTGGGAGCAAAAGCTTTTCTCCATGGGTTTTACTGGACAAGTGCCTTGGAACAAGCAGAAGATTTGGTGAGAAAATGCAATGGCTGTCAGAGATATGCGACAAAGACAAATATGCCAATGTCGGAGCTCAAGACCATACCAATTACATGGCCATTTTCCGTATGGTGCTTGGATATGGTTGGCCCGTTTAAACCAGCAAGGGGGAGCATGACCCATATCCTGGTCATGGTTGACAAGTTTACGCAATGGATTGAAGTGAAGCCGATAAGAAAATGTGATGGAGCCACTATCGTAACATTCCTCAAAGACATCATCTTGAGATACGGTTATCCTCACAGTATCATAACAGACAATGGCACGAACTTTGCTGAAGGAGCATTTGTGCGTTTCTGCCGTGATAAGAAGATCCGGCTGGACGTTGCCTCAGTAGCACACCCCGCATCAAACGGGCAAGTGGAAAGATCCAACAGATTGGTGTTATCCGGGATAAAACCCCGGCTCATTGAGCCGCTGCAAAGATCAGCGGGGTGCTGGATAGAAGAACTACCAGCGGTACTGTGGAGTTTAAGAACGACTCCGAATCGATCAATGGGCTATACGCCATTCTTTCTAGTATATGGGGCAGAAGCTGTATTACCAGCCGACATAGAGCATGACTCGCCCAGGGTCACCCAATACACAGAAGCCGAAGTGCAAGAAGCCCGGCAAAATGATGTTGATCTACTGGAAGAAGCAAGAGAATTGGCATTGTCTAGATCTGCCATATATCAGCAAAATCTCCGACGCTATCATAGCTAGAAAGTAAGCCCCCGAATTTTCCGGGAAGGTGATCTGGTACTCCGTTTGGTACAACGTACTGCTGGCATGCATAAATTATGCCCCCATGGGAAGGGCCATTCATTCTGAGCAAAGCGTTGCACAATGATTCGTATTATCTTATCGATGCAAAACCACAGGAGAAAAACAATGCGGACAGGTCCGGCGAGGAATCCAAGCGTCCATGGAATGTAGCTCTACTTCGTCCTTTCTACACTTAGCAGAGAAGTGTTTGTATCCGAATCTCTCATATGTCGGTATGTATGCCGGCAATGAGCTTATCAATGAAATCTTGACACCTCGAGCAGTAACTCGGGGACTGCCTTAGTAATTTTAGTTGTCTTCTTTATTTACTACTTATATGTTGGCTGGCATAAGTTGCTTGTACTTAGGCCGGATTAGTAGTGTGTGAGCACCCAAAACCTAGCTCTTCGACTTGCTGCTGTCCAACAAGATTTGGCTTCATGGCAAGCAAGAGAACAAGTTTGGAATTGCGTAGCACATGAAAAACTACTAAGGAAAGAGACTTAATCGAGCCGACGTTTGTTTTTCGGACTAACCTTGTGCTTACTTTAAATTTATTACGCTGAATTATATTGAGCTAAATCCTAAAGTTTCCAAGTATTGTTAAGTCAATTTTTGAAACTCGGATTCGTAAGTCATAAAACCGAACCAAGGTGGACACGAGCCGAGCTAAGAAATTGGTGGAACAAGAAAATGAAACTCGAGGACTACGCCCAAGTTAATCCGGCATAAAAAAATTAGTAGCAAAATATAACTAATGTGCTTAGATACAATTGCACCCGGCATACCGGGGATCTGATAAATTTCAAAAGTTTTTTCGCTCAAGGAGCAACAGGAGGAGGTACTTCGGCGCTAGCGGGTGCAGCCCCATATTCGGCTTCAACTTCATCTTCTTCAACATCCGAGGCTTCGATCTCATCATCCTCACCCGAGCCATCTCCAGCGTGTTTAGCATTTTCATCATCGGCGACATCTAGGAAGCTGGGTCCCTCGTTCCATTGGTGAATGGGGGTGTATTGGATAAAGCTATGAGCGCAAGCTTTACGCCGAGCTACCCAATCCGGGTCAGTAGACCACCTTGATCCCGTGCGCATGCGCTCAAGGAGTTTGAGGTCAATTTTCTCGTACCACGTAAGCACGTAGTGGAGAACCATCTCAGCTCCAGCGCGTCCACCAGATTCTCTCCAGAGATCGAGCTGAGTCTCGCGTTCCATAAGCCTGGCAAAAAGAACAGACATATTATCCGGAGTTTCTTCTTCAGGCCAAAAGGCGTCGAAGATCTGGATTACTACGTCCATGATATCCTTGCCGTAGTTCTTCATGGTCTCGACTCGGGCGGATAAGCTGATTATCAAGTCTTCAAGATCAAGAGGAATGGAGCCAGAACCAGACGGAGTACCCCTCTGCATGCGGAACTTGGCAACAACATTGGATGCAATGACATCACTCTCTGGGAATTTACCTAAAAAATGACACAAGTGGAGTGGGTAAAGGAAGTCGACCCGGAGAGATTAATGTCGGTCGAAGGAAAAGAACTTACCAGAAATATGGCTGTGAACCCGGGTCAGTTCCTTGGTGCAATTGTCACGCTTCTCCCGGAGTTGCACAAGTTCAGCGCTCGCCGACTCAAGCTTGACGTTGGCCTCATTAAGTAATTCTTGGTCCTTGGCAATCTGGAGGTTGAGGCGCTCCCGCTCTTCAGTATAGTCCTGGCCAGCTTTTTGAAGTTCGGCTTGGTGCTGCGCTTTTAGTTTCTTCTTATCTGCCTTGAGCTTGGCAATTTCATCATCTTTGGTTTAGAGGAGGGAAAGCTCATCATCTTTCTTTTTGAGTTTGGCCTGATGCTGCCCTGCTTGTTTGAGAAAATGCAGCATCATATCAGGCACGGGCACACTATCTTCAAGTGATGCTGAAATAGTTTGTTGACCCGGCAAAGCCGAGGTATGAATGTTTGCCAAGCCAAGGAGGAAAAGAGATAGAAAGCATCGCAAGGTTGAGCAAAAATGACTTACCCTTGATTTACTCCAAGTTTTTCCTCATGATGGTATTCTCAGCTTCCACACAAGCTGCGAAATCCGAATGAGGGATTAGTTCGACGGAAAAAGATGAAGAGAGATGGAAAATTGACAAGGAGAATAACTTACCCCTTTTCTCGTATTCGGCGAGCAACGCACTCTGTTTTGCATGCAGCATCTTTTGAGTATCAAGGAGACGCTGAAACTCAGCGCTCCGGTGGTTGGTGGTCACCTGAAAAGAGTACCAAAAGATAGCTTAATCCTATGCATATTTGAAGTGTAAAAAATCCGGGCCAAGTGGAACTTAACCCGGCTCTAGGTGTGTACATATTTGAAGTGTACAAAATCCGGGCCAAGTGGAACTTAACCCGGCTCTAGGTGTGTGCATATTCGAAGTGTACAAAATCCGGGCCAAGTGGAACTTAACCCGGCTCTAGGTGTGTGCATGTTCGAAGTGTACAAAATCCGGGCCAAGTGGAACTTAACCCGGCTCTAGGTGTGTGCATATTCGAAGTGTAGAAAATCCGGGCCAAGTGGAACTTAACCCGGCTCTAGGTGTGTGGATGTTTGAAGTGTACAAGATCCGGGCCAAGTGGAACTTAACCCGGCTCTAGGTGTGTGCATATTCGAAGTTATTAAGGAGCTACGCTAGTTCTCTAAGGAGCATCCGGCCGAGTAACAAGTTACTCCCCCGGAGGCTCGGGGACTAATGGTTATATCACTAATGTCTACTGCATGTTAAGGAAAAGACGAACTAACGTACCTCCATCATCCGACCCGCAAGATTAATTGCCTTGGCGGCTTTATTCATCTGCGCAACAAATTTGGCAGGACCGAACTTCTCTGGGAGATCGTCGTTGTAGACAACTCCGCCTTGTTCTAGTTATTCACAAACTCGATCAAGGTCGGAGGGTATTGTTTGCCGCTAAGCATGTGGGGAGCCACTAAACCTTTGGCATGTGCCTCCCTCCTCTCAACTTGGGCAAGCGCCGGGCTGGTGTGCGTCAGCTGGCTCGGCAGGGGCATCCTTCGGTGGTGGAGTTTTCTTCGAAAGCATGGACGCGAGTGTGCGTTGTCCAGCCTCGATGGATGCTGCCTTGGTGGCGTCAGGAGCCTTTTTTTCCCTTGGGCTGCTGCTGAGAAGTTCAGGTGGTTGTAGCGGATTTACCCTTGGGAGCTACCTTGGCGCTAGCCTTGGTGCTGCTGATGTCTTCTCGCCGAGCCTTGGAAGACTCAGACGAGGTAGAGGGGCTTGGTGCTGCTGCTGTTGCTTTTGCTGCTGGTGCTGGGGTTGGTGCTAATACTGGTGCTGGTTTCTGCTTCGGCGGAGGTGCTGAGGGAACCTCGGTGGTAGCTGGTTGCGGCGGAGCGGAAGTGGTGGTTGTTGCCGCCTCGGCAGAGCCAGTCTCCCCCGCTCCAAGGTTGCCCTCCGGAATGGGGCTCAACGGGCGTGAATCATCGCCACGAGGAGGAGAAGGGCTGTGTCGGAGCGGCGACTCAATGCCAGATCCACTCTGTGGGACCTCCACCGCGGCCCTGCCGAATCAAATAATGTATGATGAGAAAATATAACACAAGAAGAACAAGTGAATGACAAAGAGAGAAGAGGCTTACTCATCCAAGGTTAGAGGCTCTTTGGGCTTCCGAGCCCTCCGAGCTGTGGCTTTGGTTGCAGGCTTGGTGGCAGCTTTGTCCCCAAACTTCTTTCGCCTTTTGGCTGGCTGAGAAGGTCCGGAGGAAGAAGTGGATGCAGCTCCCCTCTTCTTCTTCGGCGCGATCAGCACAGGCTCACCCACGGCAAGGGGAGGGTCTTCATGGATCTTCCCACCGGGGTTAGCTGATGCCGGAAAAGCATAAGAAAGGGGGAAAGCGTCAAATGCTTCCATCACCTCAACATCTGAATCATCTTCATCGTCGAGCCAATCTCTAATAGAAGAGAGTTTACCGGTGGGTCGCTTGGTCGCATCCGCCATCGGAAGGAACATCTCCTGATCCGGTTCCTCCTCGTCCGAGGTATCCCGGTTAGGCGCCCATTTGAGGGAAGGCTCGGTGCCATCCTCGATGGTTTGCTGAAGAAACATCTAAGGAAAAGGAAAGGCAACAATATTAAAACCTACAACAAAAGACCGACATATGACTTAATTCAGAAGAAAGTTTGGAGCATGAGACTTACCGAAGGAGGAAGCCTATCTCTGCAAAATTGTTCAATTCCCCACGTCCACTCAGATGAGAAGTCTCTGTGGGTGGTGAACAGGGCCTTGACCCGGCGGTAGATCTCAGTGTTGCTCAACTCAAAAGACGAGGTCCGGTTGGGGTCGCGGCCCCAGCTCATGTGAGACACTTTATGTGTGCGTTTCTAGAGGGGGGAGATCCGGTTGCGGACAAATGTAATCATGGCGTCCTCATTGCACAATCCAAGATCCTTCAGCTCCTTGAACCTCTTGTTGACTTGGTTCACCAAGACTGTGGGCTTCTTGGGGATAACGTCCCATAGATCCGGGTTAGGAGGACCCGGAGTATAGGGGCATAGCCCCGATCAGATCTTCGGTGGTGCTGTTCCGGACATAGAAGAAAGTTCGGGCCCATCCCTTGCAAGAGTCAAGCCCCGTGACTCGGGGGAAGACGGACAACTTCCGGGGAGAGATTGACGCAGTGCCAAACTGCGTGAGCTGTTTGTCCTCCGGGTCAAGTTCCCTATTCGGAATGACGTTCCGGCGAAGGCCAAAGAACCGGATCCATAGCACCTTCGTGGGCCATAGTCCGGCATAACTTTTGATCATGGAGGCGAAGGCGGAGAGAGATGTGATGGCATTGGCTGGAAGGTGGTGCAGCTGGAGCTCGTACGTACTAAGCCAGTCATGGAAAAATTCGCTCACTGTCAGACAAAATCCGCGTTGAAAATGAGATAGGAACACCACATACTCACCCGGATTGGGTGAGGGGGCAAGTTCGGCGGAAGCGAGGCGTGCAGCGACGCCCTCCGGGATGCGCCTGGTGCGGTAAAGCCAATCCAGGTCATCCTGGCAGACCCAGGATCCGGCGCACACGCCGCGGTCGGCGTGCGCCGCGTCTTCTTCCATCTCCTACTTGGCGACGGTGAGTTCCTCCTCAGTCATTTCAAGGTTGGTCTCCTCACTTGCGCTAGCGACGGAGGGGGCAGCGACCTGGACTGGCGGGGACCCGTGGCGGAGAGGATGAGCGGAGATGGCGGCGGCGCTCGAGCGCGTGGAAGCAGTACGGCGGCGGCGCTGTCGATGGAGAAGATGAGGAAAAGCAGAGGCAGAGGGGCGCAGAGCGGGGAAATGACCCAAGGGGCGTGCCTCTCCCCTATTTAACCACTCCCGTAAGGGGGTAGTGGGATCGCGTTTTGCGGGCGGGCCACACCGTGTGGCCTGGTCCGATCCGGATTACCAATCAGCGACGAGCCACACGAAGGGCCACAGGGCGCAGCGGATCCCATGACATGACGTTATGATACAGTTAACGAGGAGGCAGGCATGACGTGACATGTGCAACAGTAACTTCTGACAATAACTGTGGCGGTTACTGCTGCTGGCCCTTAAAATGAGGCAAAGTAATTATTAGCCTCCACGTGGGGAAGCGTACGAGAGAAGGAAGAATGACCCGGAAGAGTACGAGGTAACCCGGCCAGCAAGTAAAAACTTGAAATGAGCCAAGGGAAAATAAACCTATGGAATCCGGATTAGGAGGTAACTCGGAGAAGGAGCAAGAAGCTCAGTAAAATTGAACCTGTTGTGGCCTTAGCGGCTAAGGCATCTAAGACCGCACCAGCTCCAGGGACTAATGTTGGGGGGATACCCCTGGGTAGGGTCACGCCGGGGTATAATGGCCTAGTTAGCCGAGGTATGGCAAGGTCAAAGCAAGTGCTGGCCGAGTCACCTCAAGGCAGGCCGAATCACGGAGTAACCCGGACCAGGGGACGTCCACCTAACTTGGTCTCAACCGACTTAAGACGTATGTCGGTAAGATGTATCTAACTTGTATGCAGGAACAGGTGTGGCCGGATCAACTATGTGGGATCCGGGTTATATCAAGCTTGTAAGATAAGGAAGGTATCTCGCTGGTCAAAGGTGACCACTCTATGTAGAGCATGAGCGAAGCGGACAGAGGGAGGACCACCGAGGCGTGGCCGACAAAGGTGACGAAGCCTATGTCGGATGACACAGGCGCCGCAGAGGCTCACGTAGCCTCTGCATGGATGACGCGGGGGAAAAGTGACCCGGTCGGCTTACTATTTTGGGAAGAGGCATATTCCAGGGAATATGCCTCCACGTATGCCCTACGTGGAGACCTAGTCGCTCCTATATAAGGGGGGCTAGGGCCTATGTAGAAGGTGTTGATCTTGAGTGTGTTGTGAGTTTACTAGTGTGTTCCTGAGGGCTAGCTAGTGGTGAGAGTAAGAGAGTTCTTCTTCCTCCTCTCCCCAATACAGCTCAAGGATCACTTGTAATCTGTGAAGGTGAATCAAATAGAAAGCTACCGTGTGTGGAATCACCACACTATCCCTCCCTGGATTCCCCTAGTGCATTTAGTCCCCACCTTTAGCCTATCCATGGCATCTGCCGTGACACCACCATGACACTTGTCATTTTGATATGGGGATTCTTAAGTATCATTGGGCAAGGGGTACCTCGTTGGCGATTCTCTATGATACACATGTACTTACTATGACAAGAACTTACCAGTAACTAAACTTGAGTAGCATGAGGAGCGACCCTCGTATTCAAGGGACATGAGATTGCCAACTTATAGTTTGTCAAGAATATACTCCATAGTTTGTTCACTTTAACCTTAATCACTTCAAGATCCTTATGATAGGCGCAATGAGAGCTGAAAGCTTATAAGTACCATAAATTTTTGGAAGCTCTTTATGAGACTTAAATCCCTGCTTCGTTCTATGAAGGCCTTTCTTTTACTTTTATGTTGAGTCTCCATATTCTATCTTTATGCACCTATTGAGAGAGCATAGTGACCATTCTTAGTTTAATGTGCATTGTCCCAAGACTTGTTGATTGATTCATAACTTTGATATTGCTTGTTCTTAAACTACTTGTATCTAGTCACCCTTATGAACTTTGAAGGTGTCCTATGCATTTATGTTTTCCTACACTATGAGGGACAAGCTGAATACCGTTCTCATTATGTTTTGTATATGTGAAACAAACAAACGTCTTGTAAAGAATTGTTATTCATGAATCTTTTGTTTGTACCTTTTCATGTTACATCATAGTTGCTATGTCTTATTGTTACAACTATATCTTTCATGCTATGTTAAAGTACTATGATCCCAGCTATCAATGTTTTATGCCTTGATCAAGATTATGATGGTGCATGTCACCTGAAAAATTCTTTCTTTTTATCACTTACCTACTCGAGGACAAGGAGGAGTTAAGCTTGGGGATGTTGATACATTGAAAACATATCTATATTTTTTGATGGTCCATGCTTGTTTTATATCTACTTTCTTATGTTTTGTCCACACTTTGGAGTATTTTTACACATTTTATGGAACTAACCTATTAACAAGATGCCACAATGCCAGTTGCCTGTTTTCTGCTGTTTTTGGTTCTGGGAAAGCCAGAAAATGAATATTCTCGGAATTGGACGGGACAAAAGCCAAAGTCAATATTTCACCGAGGGGAACACGGAGCCAGAGACGAGACGGAGAAGGGCCTTGAGGGGGCCACATCCCATGGCCACGCGGCCAGGCCTAGCCCGCACCTAGGGGGGTGCAGCCGCCTCGGGCACCCCCTCGGCCTCCCCTTTTGCCTATAAGAAGCCTCCGATACAGAAACCCTAAGTACCCAATCAAAATTCCACGAAAGAGTATGTAGCCTCCGTCATCTCCATCCCTAGACCGGGAGGGATCTGAAGCTCTTCCCGGCATCCTGCCGGAGGGGAGACATCACCCTGGAGGCCTTCTTCATCACCATGCCTGCCTCCGGTGTGATGCGCGAGTAGTTCGTCCCTGGACTACGGGTCCATGTAGTAGCTATATGTTTGGTTCTTCTCCTTTGTGCTACCATGTTTAGATCTTGTGAGCTCCGTTCATGATCAAGATCATCTTTTTGTAATCCTACATGTTGTGTTTGTGGGGATCCGATGGATATTGAGATGCTATTTCAGATTGATTATTGATTCTATCATGTGTTTGTTATTTGTGATCTTGCATGCTCTCCGTTGTTAGTAGCTATCTTGGCCGAGTAGATGCTAGCAACTCTAAGAGTTAGTATTTATGCTCGATAGTGGGTTCATGCCTCTGGTAATCTGGGGAAGTGACAGAAATCTCTAAGGTACTAGACGTGCTGTTGCTACTAGGAAGAAAACAATAATCCTTTGTTCATAGAACAATCGTATTGTTTACTTTACACGCAGTTCGTCAAGCAATAATCTGTTGCTTGCAACTTAATACTGGAGGGGGTTCCGATGATAACCTGAAGGTGGATTATTAGTCATAGATGCAGTTGGATGGCGGTCTATGTATTATGTTGTAATGCCCAATCAAGTCTCAAAGGAGTCAAGATGATTAGTATATGCATGTATTGCTTTCTTGGTGTTTCTCAATTGCCCCGCTGTAATTTGTTCACCCAGCATGTTATCTATCTAAGGAGAATCACCACTAGTGAACTATGGACCCCGGTCCATTCTTTTACCATCAATCTAGATCTATTTACTGTTTTCTGTTTACTTTCTTCAAAGAAATTACTATCTTCCGCACAATACGTTTAATACTTTGTTTTCAGTAAAACCAGTGAGATTGACAACCTCACTGTAAGTGGGGGACAAAGTTCTGTGGATAAGTTGTGGATGATTCCAAGTTGGAAACAACACCTTGGAGGTGTTTCCTTGCTCCTACTGGTTCGATAACCTTGGATTCATAACTGAGGGAAATCTTACTGTTGTGCTCATCATACCTTCCTCTTGGGATTCCCCAAACAAGCTCTACATTTTGAGCAAGCAAGGTACATGTTGAAAAAACTTATGATCAAAGTCATGCATATAAATATGCATCATACGAACCATTCAAAGATCAGAAACAATTCAAAGATCATATATGAAGTTCCATATGAGAATAATCAAGGGCCTCATAATTTTTTCAGAGATGGAGTTGGTGAACCAAAGTACCAACAACACAACCTATATTGGTTGTGTACATTGCTGCCTCAGGTTCACCAACCCATCCCTAAAAAAACGACACCATCATATGTGTCTCCCCTTGCACTCTTTTAGGGCAAATTTCAATCATCAGCCTCCATGACAAACTAAAATGTAATTTTTATAAAATGTGAATGCATGCAATGCATAATTCAAATATCATAGTTCTAAGCATGTAGAATAAATCTGGGGGCCTCATAAGTTTCTTCAGGGATGCCGTTAGCGAACCAAGTTCCAATTTTACAACCTATTGTTCTTGTACATTGCCCCAGCTTCACTAACTCATCCCTGAAAAATCTGACACCAATGTGTCTACCTATCTTTTGGGGCAAATTTGAATCATTGGCCACAGTAAAAAATTAAAATGTAATCCTACGAAACAATATTCAGGGATATACATATTCAGGTACAAAAACAATCCTAAATATTGTAATTATAAATTAAAAAACCAATCAATTAATCTTCAGGTACATGCTGAAAAAACATATGATCAAAACCATGCATATACATATGCATCATACGAATCATTCAAAGATCAGAAACAATTCAAAGATCATATATGAAGTTCCATATGAGAATAAATCAAGAGCCTCATAATTTTTTCAGAGATGGAATTGGTGAACCAAAGTACCAACAACACAACCTATATTGTGTGTGTATATTGTTGCCTTAGGTTCACCAACCCATCCATAAAAAAATGACACCATCATATGTGTCTCCCCTTGCACTCTTTTGAGACAAATTTCAATCATCAGCCTCCGTGACAAACTGAAATGTAATTATTATAAAATGTGAATGCATGCAATACATAATTCAAATATCATAGTTCTAAGAATGTAGAACAAATCTAGGGGGTCTCATCAGTTTCTTCAGGGATGGCGTTAGCGAACCAAGTACCAATTGTACAACCTATTGTTCTTGTACATTGCCCTAGGTTCACTAACTCATCCCTAAAAAAATCTGACACCAATGTGTCTACCTATATTTTTGGGGCAAATTTGAATCATTGGCCACAGTAAAAAAATGGAAATTTAATCCTACGAAACAATATTCTGGGATATACATATTCAGGTACAAAAACAATCCTAAATATTGTAATTATAAATTAAAAAACAAATAATTAATCTTTAGGTACATGTTGAAAAAACTTATGGTTAAAACCATGCATATACATATGCATCATATGAACCATCCAAAGATCAGAAACAATTCAAAGATCATATATGAAGTTCCATATGAGAATAAATCAAGGGCCTTATAATTTTTTTCAGATATGGAGTTGGTGAACCAAAGTACCAACAACACAACCTATATTGTTCGTGTACACTGCTGCCTCAGGCTCACCAACCCATCCCTAAAAAACGACACCATCATATGTGTCTCTCCTTGCACTCTTTTGGGGCAAATTTCAATCATCAGCCTCCGTGACAAACTGAAATGTAATTCTTATAAAATGTGAATGCATGCAATACATAATTCAAATATCATAGTTCTAAGAATGTAGAATAAATATGGGGGCCTCATAAGTTTCTTCAGGGATGGCATTAGTGAACCAAGTACCAATTGTACAACCTATTGTTTTTGTACATTGCCACAGGTTCACTAACTCATCCCTAAAAAAATCTGACACCAATGTGTCTGCCTATCTTTTGGGGCAAATTTGATTGGCCACAGTAAGAAATTGAAATGTAATCCTACAAAACAATATTCAGGGATATTCATATTCAGGTACAAAAACAATCCTAAATATACATCAAAACCATGCATATACATATGCATCATACGAATCATTCAACGATCAGAAACAATTCAAGTTTCATATATATAGGTTCCATATGAGAATAAATCAAGTGCCTCAATTTTTTAGAGATGGAGTTGGAGAACCAAAATACCAGCATCACAACCTATATTGTTTATGTACATTGCTACCTTAGCTTCACCAACCCATCCCTAAAAAAATGACACCATCATATCCCTTGCACTCTTTTGGGGAAAATTTCAATCATCAGCCTCAGTGAGAAATAGTTCAAAGATCAGAGTTCATATGTGTAGAATAAAACTGGGGCCTCATAATATTTTGAGATGGAGTTAGCGAACCAAAGTACCAATTGCACAGCTTATATTGGTGTACATTTCCTCAAGTTCACTAACCATCCGTAAAAAAATATGACACCATCATATGTATATAGACGATTAAATTTACAACACAAGAAGAACCGTATGAAGTACAATGAGTTAAGAAAATGTAAATTTACTAGATGGCAGATGAGCAGATTGGGGTTTTGTGACTAGATGGAGTGGGGTTTTGTGACTAGATGGCAGATGCATCAATCGACCATTTGAAACATATATATATATACTACCCTACTTCAAGAGCAAAAGAATCTATAGACGATTGAGCAAATCCTAGGTATGAACAGTGAAATCTGCGGCTGCAACTAGAGAAGCTAGCAATTTAGTACCTCGGACTCCTCATCGGGGACCTCCTGCTCGAACTCGTCATTCTCTGTGATTTCATTGATGATTTCTTGGTGGAGGATGGGGTCGTTGATATAGAGAACCGGGTTGCCTCCGCCTGCCGCCTGTCCCTCATCCAGATCTACCGCTGGCACCACAATGTTGTCGGCCACCTGCTGCTCGACAATGACAGCTACTGGTTGGACAAATAAGCACAAAGCCTCGACGGTGCGGTGATGAGCAGCGTGCATGCTCGGAGAAGACGCATTAGCCTGCTCGGCGACGACCGAGCCATCTACTACTGCGCCTCCAACTAGCTTCACCACTGGCTTGTCTCCACGCGTACGCTCCATGGTGCACCTAAGGAAGGTGGTGGTGCAAGCGAAGGAGGTTCGGCGTGCACAGAAGGTGCAGATTGGGGTTTTGGGACTAGATAGATTGGGGAAAATGACACGAGATCATGGAAGAAGAAGGACAAGCGGGTTTCTATACAATGGACCGTTGGTAGTCCTCGAGTGGACACGTGTGGGTGGGGGCCTACCACGATCTCCACTTTTTTTGACACAACCACGATCCCCAATTTTTAACTGCATTGATAACACGCGCAGGCTTTCCCTAAAGAACATGCGCATTCTACCCCGGGAAGGTGCACGACGCTTAGATCGTGCATGGCATACCTCGATTCCACTACACGAAAGTGGCACATAACCAATTTCTAGCAACGCCCCTCCTCGAGACCGATATCTCAGCTCTTCGGCCTCTGGCTGATGCGTGGAAGTTTCTTGCGGTAGGGCCCTAGTTGGAAGTGAGATTGAGAGCACGCTGCATTAAAATGGGATATGTCTTATTAAAATCAAAATGGCAATAAATTGCAGCTGCCCGTCATCGACCATGCACTCGATGACCCCATTTGACATGTGCATGTGTTGTGGCGTAGTAGTAGTAGGCTTTTCAGACGTAATTAACCATGACATGACCACTCGACGACTTTTTCCATGGATGGCTTCGTGTTCCTTCTTGTAGAAGTCTCACTGATAGAGATGTCCATGCTATCTCAAGTTGTACTGTGAAGGGCACGACGTGTGCAACGATCCGCGTGACAACTATGATAATCAATCAGGGTGTAGCAGACAGAGTGAGCACATGTTTGGGCTTCTACGAGAGAGAGGGCAAAACTGAGTAGTATCAAAAAACCAAGCGCAAAACTGAGTAGTATAAAAATGTAAAGTGAGTGTCTTATAAATAGAAATACATTTTGGCATACATCAAATTATGCCAAGATGGAACCACTAGAGTCATTTCATGTGTGTTCTTTTCATAAACCAGATGGATCACACCCACTTGGATGTGTGTGTATCAGTGTGCATCATTGTGGTTTTGGAAAAGAACACGTGCAATGATGCCATTCCAGCATGTGGTGTCCAACCATGTTTAGGAACCCTAGCAGCATGCTGGGACTCAACTGCAACATGCATTCTACCACAAGTCTGAAATATGCTGCATCAACACACCCACTTGGATGTGTGTGTATCAGTGTGCATCATTGTGGTTTTTGTAAAAGAACACATGCAATGATGCCACTCTAGCATGGGGTGTCCAACCATGTATAGGAACCCTAGCAGCATGCTACGATTCAACTACAACATGCATTGGACCACTAGTCTGAAAGATGCTGCATCACCACACTCACTGTATATATGTGTGTGTATTAGTGTGCATCATTGTGGTTTTTGGAAAAGAACACATGCATCCACTAGATGTCATTGCATGTGTGTTATTTTCATGAACCACATGGACCCACTAGATGTCATTGCATTTGTGTTCTTTTCATAAACCACATGGATGCACTAGATGTTATTTCATGTGTTCTCTTTTGATAAACCACATGGATCCACTAGATTTCATTGCATCTGTGTTCTTTTCATAAACTACATGGACCCACTTGATGTCATTGCATGTGTGTTCTTTTCATAAACCACATGGATCCACTAGATGTCGTTGTATATATATGTGTGTGTGTGTTAGTGTGCATCAGTGTGGATTTTGGAAAAGAACACATGCAATGATTCCACTTTAGCATCTGGTGTCTAACCATGTCCAAGAACCCTAGCAGCATGCTGGGATTCAACTGCAGCATGCGTTCTACCATTAGTCTACAAGATTCTACATCACCACACCCATTGTATGTGTGTGTGTATTAGTGTGCATCATTGTGGTTTTTGGAAAAGAACAAATGCGATGATGCCACTCTAGCATGTGGTGTCCAACCATGTCCAGGAACCCTAGCAGCATGCTGGGATTCAACAGCAGCAGGCATTGTACCACTACTTTGAAAGATGTTGCATCGCCACACCCAATGTATATGTGTTTGTATCAGTGTACATCATTGTGATTTTGGAAAAAAAACATGCATCCACTAGATGTCATTGCATGTGTGTTATTTTCATATACCACATGGATCCACTAGATGTCACTGCATATGTGTTCTTTTCACAAATCACATACATCCACTAGATGTCATTGCATGTGTGTTCTTTTCATAAACCACATGGATCCACTAGATGTCACTGCATGTGTGTTCTTTTCATAAACCAGGTGGACCCACTAGATGTCATTGCATGTGTGTTCTTTTCATAAACCACATGGATCCACTAGATGTCATTGCATGTGTGTTCTTTTCTTAAACCACATGGATCCACTAGATGTCATTGCATGTGTGTTCTTTTCATAAACCACGTGGATCCACTAGATTTCATTGCATGTGTGTTCTTTTCCTAAATCACATGGATCCACTATATGTCATTATATATATATATATGTGTGTGTGTGTGTGTTAAGTGTGCATCAGTGTGGTTTTTGGAAACGAACACATGCAATGATGCCACTCCAGCATGTGGTGTCCATCCATGTCCAGGAACCCTAGCAGCATGCTAGGATTCAACTACAGCATGCATTGTACCACTAGTCTAAAAGATGCTTCATTACCACACCCACTGTATATATGTGTGTGTATTAGTGTGCATCATTGTGTTTTTTTGGAAAAGAACACATACATACACTAATGTCATTGCATGTGTGTTCTTTTCATAAACCACATGGATCCACTAGATGTCATTGCATGTGTGTTCTTTTCATAACCCACATGTAGTCATTGCATGTGTGTTCTTTTCATAAACCACGTGGATCCACAAGATGTCATTGCATGCGTGTTCTTTTCATAAACCACATGGACCCACTAGATGTCATTGCATGTGTGTTCTTTTCATCAACCACATGGATCCACTAGATGTCATTGTATATGTGTGTGTGTGTCAGTGTGCATCATTGTGGGTTTTGGAAAAGAACAGATGCAATGATGCCACTCGAGCATGTGGTCTATAACCATGTTAAAGAACCCTAGCAACATGCTGTGATTCAACTTTAGCATGCATTCTAGCACCAGTCTGAAAGATGCTACATCACAACACCCACTTGGATGTGTGTGTGTCTCAGTGTGCATCAGTGTGGTTTTTGAAAAGAACACATGCAATGATGCCACTCCAGCATGTGGTGTCCAACCATGTCCAAGAATCCTAGCAGCATGCATGCTACCACCAGTCTAAAAGATGCTGCATCACCATACCCACTGTATATGTGTGTGTATTAGTATGCATCAGTGGGGTTTTGGAAAATAACACATGCATCCACTAGATGTCATTGCATGTGTGTTCTTTTCATAAACCACATGGATCCACTAGATGTCATTGCATGTGTGTTCTTTTCATAAACCACATGGACCCACTATATGCCATTGTATGTGTTCTTTTCCTAAACTGCATGGATCCACTAGATGTCATTATATATGTGTGTATGTGTGTTAGTGTGCATCATTGTGGTTTTTGGAAAAGAACACATGCAATGATGCCACTCTAGCATGTGGTGTCCAACCATGTTCAGGAACACTAGAAGCATGCTGGGAGTCAACTGCATCATGCATTCTACCACCATTCTGAAAGATGCTGCATCACCACACCCACTTGGATGTGTGTGTCTCGGTGTACACCAGTGTGGTTTTTGGAAAAAAACACATGCAATTATGCCCTCCTGCATGTGGTGTCCAACCATGTCCAGGAATCCAAGCAGCATGTTGGGATTCAACTACAACATGCATTCTACCACCATTCTCAAAGATGAAGCATCACCACACCCAATGTATATAAGTGTGTTTGTATCAGTGTGCATCATTGTTTGTTTTTGGAAAATAACACATGCAATGATGCCACTCCAGCATGTGGTGTCCAACCATGTCCAGGAAACCTAGCATCATGCTAGGATTCAATAGCAGCATGCATTGTACCACCAATTTGAAAGATGCTGCATCACCACACCCACTATATATATGTGTGTGTGTAAGTGTGCATTAGTGTGGTTTTGGAAAAGAACATATGCATCCACTGATGTCATTGGATGTGTGTTGTTTTCATAAACCACATGGATCCACTAGATGTCATTGCATGTGTGTTCTTTTCATAAACCACATGCACCCACTAGATTTCATGGCATGTGTGTTCTTTTCATAAACCACATGGATCTACTAGATGTCTTTGCATGTCTGTTCTTTTCATAAACCACATGGATCCACTAGATTTCATTGCATGTGTGTTCTTTTCATGAACCACATGGACCCACTAGATTTCATTGCATGTGTGTTCTTTTCATAAACCACATGGACCCACTAGATGTCATTGCATGTGTGTTCTTTTCCTAAACCACATGGATCCACTAGATGTCATTATATATATATATGTGTGTGTGTGTGTGTTAGTGTGCATCAGTGCGGTTTTTGAAAAAGAACACATGCAATGATGCCACTCTAGCATGTGGTGTCCAACCATGTCCAGGAACCCTACCAGCATACTGGTATTCAACTACAACATGCATTGTACCACCAGTTTGAAAGATGCTGCATCACAACACCCACTATATATGTGTGTGTATCAGTGTGCATGAGTGTGGTTTTAGAAAAGAACACATGCATCCGCTCATGTCATTGCATGTGTGTTCTTTTCATAAACCACATGGATCTAGTAGATGTCATCGCATGTGTGTTCTTTTCATAAACCACATGGATGCACTAGATGCCATTGCATGTGTGTTCTTTTCATAAACCACAGGGATCCTAAAGATGTCATTGCATGTGTGTTCTTTTCATAAACCACATAGACCCACTAGATGTCATTGCATGTGTCACTACAAGAAAAGTTGGCTTTTACAACGGATGATTTGCATGGTTGAAGGCCCGTTTTTCGTGGCTAAAAATTCTTCTGCGACAGATGGCCTTCGTGGTAAAAGCCCCATCACAAATGAATCAACCACGGTTTTTCTGATCGTGCTGGATCGCACCCTTCAGCCACGAAAACTTGTTCCGTTGTAGATCTATTCGCCAGCCTCGCTGACTAGTGACGTCACGCAATCTGCCACGTGGCAACCGCTGTTAACGTCCGGTTACCACCATTAACGGTCGCAGAAACCATGGTGGAAACCAGGCCCAGCCAAGGCCTGCTAATTATTAAATGGGTCGGCCCATGTGGAGAGCCCAATAGGAACACGACCCTTTACTGTTTCATCCTGCACTGTCCGGAATCAGCCTAGTACTGCAGCTAGCAGCAACCCATACACTTCTAGGCCCGACACTATTTCGGCCTATTTAAGGCCCAAGTTGGCCCAACACTGTGCTGACAATTGAGGCCTACACCAAGACGGTCTGGCACTGTTCAAGTCTGTTGCCAATCTAGCCTTTTACTATTCAGTAATGTTACTATTCCAGCCTTTTAGGAATTTCCCCTTTACTATTTAGGCTCTTTAGAGTTTGGGATTTTTCCCATTCAGGCTGGTACTGTTCGTCATGTTATTGTATTGGCCTACCACCATACTGGCCTTTTACTGTGCTGGCCTTCCACCATTCTGGCCTTCTACTTTTTTGGACGTTTACTGTTCCGGCCATTTACTGTTGAGACCTTTCACGGTTCCGGCCTTTCACTATTCCATCCTTTCTCTGCTCTGGCCTTCTACTATTCTGGCCTTTTACTATTCTAGCCTTTTACTGTTTTGGCCTTTCGCTGTTCTAGCCTTTAAGAGTTCTGTCCTTTTACTATTCAGGCCTTTTACTGTTATGGCCTTTTACAGTTCTGGCCTTTTACTATTCTAGCCTTTTACAGTTCTAGCCTTTAACTGTTCTGTCCTTTAACTATTCTGGTCTTTTACAGTTCTGGCCTTTTACTGTTCTAGCCTTTTACTGTTCTGGACTTTTACCATCCTGGCCTTCTGCCGTTATGGCCCTTTACTGTTTTGGTCATTTTGGGCCATCCATGCGCATGTTGTTTCAATGTTCTGCATGTTACTGCTCCGACCTATTACTGTTTCGGCCTTTTTTGCTAGCGCCTACGTTTGGCAGAGCAGGTGAATATCAAGACATTAATTAATAAACACGCACAAATTAAAACTACTTATTACACAACAATAAAATTTTGTTACAACAGGTTATACAACAATATCGAAATTCTAAAAGATTACAATGTATCAGTATCATCAATAAGAGAACGGTACATGGCGATTGGCTTATGTATAATATGTCCTCTTCTTCAACATTTCAGCTACAGATCTAATAGCAGCTACACCCTTTCATTCCGCATGCAATACAACCTTTATATATTTATCACCTGCAGGAGTTGTTCTAGGTGGACTGTTAAGTAATTTGTTTGCTTCCGAAATGCAATGGGAGGATGAATGGGAAGTGGGATCACAACTTTTAGTCCTACCTTCCAAGGACTCCTGCTGGGTTTTAACTACAGTGTGCTAAAATATGGTGAAAGTGGTTAAAACAAAGAACAAGGGAAACAAGTAGTATTATACAAAGTAGAGATCATTTAAAGTAAGTATGAACTTACAGTAGCATGTTCAGGCTGATAGTAGCTCCTCGAGCGGGTGCGACTCGTGGTCAATCTGCTAGAAGAATCTGAGCCGAGCAGTTGGAACTATGGTCCTTGTACTCCATTGTAATTTCTCTACATGACATTTAAAACCAAGTTAGCTGGTTTGGCAGGATGAAAACTCTTGAAAAACACCAAAAACATAGCATTAAAAATGACCATATATATGATTCAAACTAGATGGACATTGTCTGAATTAAGCATTCACAGATAGAAACACAATAGAACATGAATGCAAATGTCATGGCAAGGTCTTAGGTCGAATGACTTATTAACTTATTAGGCATGCAGGTTATATAACTTATTAACATGACAAGAAACTGGCCTAAGTAAGACAAGGGAACCTCACACTTCAGCCTTGCTGAGCGTCAGATTGTCAGTGTTGGATCCTCTATGAGCTGTTTGCATGACCCATGCGAGCGCTCGAAAAGAATAACATCTACGAGTTGGTGTTGGAGGATTAAACCGATAGCGTGAGAATGTAAGAAAGGGAATAAAAGCGAGGAGCTAATGATGTGGATAGGACCTACCAGATGAAGGGTGCAAACGAAATGGCAATAGCATCCAGGATATTGAGCAACATCCTAATGATTTCGTAGCTTACAAGTACCAAAAATATAGCAAACAGGCAAGAGAAATTACCGGTGCATGACGAGGACGGGTAGGACGAGCAAGAGGGCGACAGGGGCGGCGGCTCGGCATTTCGGGGTCAGCAACAAGTGATTCAGTGAAGCAGACTTGGTAGGGTAGACGATGGCGTTAGTGAAGCAGATCCGGTGCAGTGAGGGAGTCGGTGAAATAGTTTCGGTGAAGAGCGCCGTTAGTGGAGGAGCTTAGGTGTGGAAGAGAGGGCCAGCTATGAAGCAGCTAGAGGAAGCTCGAGGTTGGAGGGGTGTGGGCGGGGAAGAGACGATAGCGTGATATAGGTGGGATGATGCACATTTAGCACCTATACCTCTCTATTATTGAAGTACTCCTACAGTCCTTGTTTCAGGGGATAGGATAGAAGAGGAATTTGATCTATAAGTGCATGCTACGTGCTAGGTAAGGGTTTATGGTTTCAGGTTTTAGGGTTTTAGGGTTTGGGGTTTCAAAAAAATTCAATAATCTTCAAGCAGGTTTATGCTCATATTCGTGGAATAGAATAGGATTACATCAATTTATTGAAAGTATCTCAAATTTTGAACTATAAGTGCATGATACCTAATGTGTTTAGGGTTTATGGGTTGAGGATTTACGGTTTTACGGTTTAGTTTTATGGGTTGTTTAGGGTTTAGGGTTTAGCAAATTTTCAATAATGCTCAAGATTTATGCTTATAGTCCTAGAATAGAATGGTGTTAGCTGATTTAATGAAAGTATCTCAAATTTTGATCAATGTGTGCATGGCACCTACTTGGTTAGGGTTTATGACTAAGGGATTAGGGCTTTAGGGTTTAGGTTTTAGGGGTTGTTTAGGGTTTAGGGTTTAGGGAATTTTTGATATTGCTCAAGATTTATGCATATATTCGTCAAGTAGAATGGCATTACCCAATTTAACAAAATTATCTTAAATTTTGATTTATAAGTGCATGCTACGTGCTTGGTCAGGGTTTAGGGTTTAGGGGTTTATGATTTGGGTTTTAGGGGTTTTGGGTTTTGGGAATTTTCAATAATGTTCAAGCTTTATGCTTATATTTGTGGAATAGAATAATGGTGTTACCCAATTTAATGAAAGTATCTCAAATTTTGATCTATAAGTGCACAATACCTGCTTGGTCAGGGTTTAGGGGTTAGATTTTATGGTTTAGGATTCCATGAATTCTCAATAATATGTTCAAACTTTATGGTTATATATATTCATGGAATAGAATGGTGTTACCGTAATTCAATGAAAGTATCTCAAAAATTGATCTACAAGTTGATGATACCCTTCTTGGTCATATTTTTTGTTAAATACAACTGAAGGTACCCAAGTACTAAAACAAGGGAGAAACACCAAGAGTTCCATGAGATTTAGGCACTATTTGGTTGGGCTCTAATTCTGGCTATTGATTTTTGGCTTTATTTTTTTAGCTTTTACTCTGACATAATGGAATGATAGTATAAGCAAAAAAGCAAAAATCTAAAGTGGCTTCTAAAATAAATCTAAAAGCGATAGATAAGCTTAACCAAACAACCCCTCAACTTCTTGATATGAATGCTAATAATGCAGCCTAATTTGAGACCTTTTGAAAGAAAAATCCAAATAAAATATATATAAATTGAAGAAATGTCTCTTTTGCAGAGTATATTTGTTATGTGCACTGCCTATTTTCCATGAAAAGTATTCCAAAATTTGACAACTTTCGAAGAAACCCGTTTCACAATATGGCGTACCATGTATGAACATTCATGGCTTTGAAACAAGATGACCAAGGTCATGGCAATATGTTTGCCATAGTTAATGATAACGTGTCCATGTTTGGTAGATCAGTGCATAACTGCATATTGGCATTTCAAACAATGTTTACAAAAAAAGGTGCATCCAAATCAAAGTTATTTTAAATTGTCCAAGTGTAGGTCGGAGTGGGTGGGCAGGTAAATATTGAAGAAGGGCTGGAAAATGTCGATGGGTGATGCACTTGGGATAATGCAAATTTACCATCTATATCCCTCTGTTATTGTAGTGCTCCCTCAGATTCTTGTTTCCGGAGCAGGGTTAGAAGAGGAATTTTGCATTCTAGAAAGAGGTGAAGCATGTTTGAATGGATGCACGGAATATTTTAATGGATGGGTGCGATGTTTGGGCACCGTACCAAAATTTTGAGGTCGAAGCTTCTAGCATAATCTGGCCTAGGGCCTCTTAGAGGCGCTGTCACCGTCTAGACCCACACGCCAGCGAGAGTTGCTTCCCATCATTTAAATGAGTTTCTAGGCATTTGCTGAAATTTTTGAACAATTTAAGGCTTTCAATAAGATGACCATCATCCAAAAAAAAGATGACCAAGGTCATGGAAATAGTTTATGATGACATGTCCATATTTGGTAGATCGGTGCATCTTTGGAAATCAACCAATACGTCTGGTTCCAAATTTGAAGTTTGTTTTCGAATTTCCAAGTAACAACAATGCGTTTTTTTGTGAAGCAACTTGGCTGAAAATTCCACCGCCCCCTTTTTTCACACAATGTATAACGCCCTTTCAAGCTTCCAGGCTAAATTTGTGCAATAAAATAATTTTTGGGGCTGGATGTTTGAATGGATGGGCGGGATATTTTGGCGCTCTGCCAAAATTTTGAAGTTGAAGCTTCTAAGGTGAGATGCTGTCCCGGTTAGATGGACCCACAGGCTTGTATGCTTTCCAGCATTTAATGATTTTATAGACATCTGCCAAAATTAATGAACATTAATTCAATGCTTTCAACAATATGAACAAGTTCACAACCATAGTTTCTGTACCTTTTTTCATGTTTTGTACTACTCCATACATTGAAGCATCTTCGCCAACCAAGCTTACAAACGTGTCCATATTTAGTAGATCGGTGCAACCTGGTATTTCAAGCAATTGTTTACAAAGGAGATTCCAGATTTGATGTATAATGCCCTGCTTTCATGAGTTTCCAAGCTTCCTAGCTGAAGATGTGCAATAAAATGACTTTTTGACAATTTAAGTTAGGTATGTCTAATTATGAACTACGAAGTATCTGATATAGCTTGCTCTTGACTTTTTAAAAATAGTTTAAAGGTACCAAATTAGTTAAATATTGGAGAACCACCGAGAGTTTTGCAAGATTTCAATTTTTTGATATGAATGGTAATGACACCAAATTTGGGCCATTAAAAAAAATAAAGAAACAAAATATAAAACAAAATATAAAACAAAATACAATCATTTGTTTCTCCGTTGGTGTCTCACTGTGTGCATTATCTAATTTCCATGAAAAATATATAAAATTTGATAACTCTTGAAAATTTCGTTTCACAATATGGCATACCTTGTTTGAATATTCATGGCTTTCAAAAACTAGATGACCAATGTCAAGGCCATATGTGTTACCATACTTTAGATAATGTAACCATGTTTGGTAGATTGGTGCATATTGGCATTTCAACATTGTTTAAAAAAAGAGGTTCCATATTTGAAGTTATTTTAAAAGCCCCAATCGATAATAATGCTTTTAGTTTTGTCATACGATATATGGCGTACCATGTATGAATATGCATGGCTTTCAAACCAGATAAGCAAGGTCATGGCCATATCTTTGCTCTAGTTTATAACAACATGTCTGTATTTGGTAGATTCATCTGTATTATTGGCATCTAAAATATTATTTACAAAGGAAGCTTTTGAATTTGAAGTTATTTTCAATTTTTCAAGCGATGACAGTGTCTTTTGTCGTGAAGAAACAACAAATAAGTATGGCTCAAAATCCCACTGCCCTAGTTTACACACAAGATATATATAGCTTGGTGATGAGGGGTAACCTCGGCAATGTTCATGGTGAAGGACTTAGGGTTTTGCGGAAAAGAGAACGCTGGGGATTTCGTTGTATGTCAGGAAAACAATGGAGTCAAAAAGTCGCCTGAATATTGGGAAATCGTAGTGTTACAAGTTTCCTGGGAGTTTTTGGTACCCTCACTTGGGCTTCTCCTGTCCTATATATAATAGGCAGGGTCTCAAAGTTGTATGCGGATAGGTTTCATACACGCGTAATTACAATACCATCATAATGTCGGTTTATAGTCTCTTTCCTAATATAATCAAAGTCTTTGTCAGTTGCTTCCTTGGTCTATTATCTAAAATCTTCATGGGTCGTAAGCCTTTTACCTAGTATAGGGTAGCGAATCATAAGCATATGAGTAATTATACGTAGGTCAGTATCCTCCGAGACTCTACTTGAACTGCAGTTTTAAGTTTAGTCTCATAGTTTCTTTTTCCTTCTTTTCCTTTATGTTTATTTCTTTATTGTTATTTTTTGTAGGAATTTGGTACAACGAGTCTGATGCTTCCGACAGATCAGAAATTAGTTAATTGCTCATGGAAAAAAACAAGGTTGTCCTACATCAAATTCAAGTCCCCAGGCCTGAACTCAGAATTTACTATTGGCATAATTCAGTTCGAGCCACTGAGGTCTTATTGAATACTGAATCCCTGTTTCTATTTTATCGGGTACCCAACGCGTCCGTCGGGATATTTCATCGTATCATTGATACGGATATTTTACTGGCAGAGTGCATTCTTGTGCGATTACCAGGCCACACAGGATGAATCCTGGGGTCTTATCTTCATGTTTTTGAGCGCGACAAAAATCACGACATTCGGATTTTTGTCGCGTCGAGTGCGATCCAAGATTTTTTATCTTTTCTGGCAGCTCAAGAACTTTTTTGTTTTTCTATAACTGCTCCCGATAGGAGTATCTGTTGAAGAATTATTCACTTGTCTTTCTTTATTAGGTGCGCATCAGTGCTCCTGATAGGAGTAGCCCCTGAGGCTATGCTTGAATATATGTATCAGAACACAGGCTCGAAATCTTGGACTTATGTTGCCAGTGTTTCTATAGATTTTGTCGGGTGCACAAACAGTGCTCCTGATAGGAGTAGCCCCCAAAGCTACAGTCGCAATATTGTATATTGGATTGTAGTGTCAAATCTTCTCCTGAAGGAATTTACTTCGACTCCAATTTTAATTCCTTCGGGTCATATCTCTTATAGCGTGCCGCAATTTCTGCAATGTCTCTGATGTGACATCAGTAATGATGTATTTTATGCTATTGGTTTTCAGAAGAGACGTCCTGACAGGATGTTTCACGTGGGGCCATGCAACAGTAGTGATGACGTTGATAGCGTGTTCCGCAGAGATTTTTGATGGCATGTCCTCTCTCCGCGTGAAGATCGAGGCGTCACGCGCTGTCCTCCCGTTTTTACCACGGCAATAACTTCTTTAGATTTTTCCTTTACGAAATCTTTTTAACACGTGTCACCATCGTGTGCTCTTCTGTCAGTTCGATTTTGCATCAAACGGTCTGAACTTCACACTTCCGTTCTTTATAAGGGGAAGGAGACATGTTTTACTGTTTTACCTCACCTTCCCTTGCTCCATCTTCTTTCTTGCACACTTGCTTCCTTGCGAACTCCTTCTCTGTGCTCGCGTTTCTCTTTTGCCGCCATGGGGAAAAGCAAGGCGGGGACTTCCACTGCGGCCGCAAAGGCCACCAGGAAGAGGGCCGTCAGATGGACTCCTTCCAAGTGTACGGCGAGGGATCTTCGTGAGGCGCAGAACTCCGGCCATCTGGTGGAGGGTTCCTTCAAGCTCCCTGGAGACGAAGCTGCTCCCATCACCAAGCCCGGCTAGAGGGTAATGTTTCTCTCTTTTCTTCTCCACGGCCTTTCTCTTCCTGTCCACGAATTTCTCCGTGGTCTTCTGTTTGTCTATGGCGTGCAGCTGTATCATCTCACGCCTAACTCTATCCTCCATGTTGCTTGTTCCATCACTCTCTGTGAGTGCTTTCTCAGGATTCATCCCCATTGGGGCATGTGGAAGCATTTCTTCTATGTTCGCTGTAACGCCACTGACACCATTGTCCATATGTTGGTGGTGCCATTTTCTCTGTCCGCTCCGACCTAGATTATTTTGATTTTAAGATCACCGATTCTGTCCAAGGCTGGAAATCCAAGTGGTTTTATATCAAGGATCACCCACTTGAGGGCCAGTCTTTCGGTTTAGCCCCCTTTGACCCTAAGAAAACCTGCCGCAAACTGGACTCCTGGGACCAACATCCTTCTGCCGAAGAAATGGCATAAATATAGCCCTGTATTGATCGTGTTTCAAAGATGTGGCACAAAGTTGGCAAGGAATTGTCGGGTCTCTAGATTCTATCATATTTTTTGTGGGTCTGCGTCCAACCACTCCAGACCCGGCTCTCTAGTATGTGGGCGTACACCGGGAAGAAGGATCCGATGAGGATTTCCTCGGAAGACCTTACCTTGAAGGTGTATGAGAAGAGAGTTTGGAGGTTCACCACCCTTACCAAGAAAATCCCGGTTCCTTCAAGCTGTCTTGTGGAGCCCTTTGGCAAGAAAAACCGTCTCCCCGAGGTAAATTTTCTTTGCATCCATCCATCTTTCCTCCCTTTTATTTGCGGATGAATAACTGATGCTTTTCCCATGTCTTCTGTTTGCGTAGGATTTTGATCATTTTTGCTCACTTCCTTGTCTTCCTGGAAGCTGTGAGCCCCCTGTCCATCCTTCCACATTCGACGATCTCCCTATGACTGGGACTATCACGGACGAGGAGACGGATTTTTCTGCTTCTGATTATTCATCAAAGACGCAATCTCTTTTGTTAGCTCGCTCTGGAGATTTCCGCGTGGAGCGTACTGGTGATAAGAGGAAGCGCTCTTTTGCTGTAGAAAAGGGCGAAGACTCGGACGCATCAACTGCTTCCAAACCCTTCGATTCTGTTCTAGTTTCGGCTGCTCCTGCCCAGATGAACTTGTTCCGCTTTGCGCAGGATGTATCTTCGTAAGTGTTGTACTGCTTTTTTACTGTTTTATCAGGTAGTTCTATTGCTGATGATTTCCCAATTGTTTGGTTTTTTCCTTGTGTAGTGATGATGATGAAGATCCTCCCGCGTCTCCTCTTCGCACGTCTACTGCTTGCTCTGCAAACAAATCTCCTCCACCGTCGACAGAGTCGAAGGAAAAGCTCGTGTCTTCTATGGATAAGATTATCCCGAAAGATGTTGCCACTTTGTCAAAGCCGCCGCCGCAAAAAAAGGAAGAAAATGGTTGGTAAAGGTGTGGTGATATCCGCAAATCCTGTTGATGTGGATATGAGAGATGTAAGTCACTCTATACTTCAGAATTTTCTTGCCCATGGATTCTTTCCATTTTCCCTGATATCCCTTGTTGTGATGTTTTTCTTCAGCCTTTGATGCACGAGATGGTCGACATGGCCTCTCATTTTATAAAAATTCGCGATGAAGCCGAAGAACTGAAGGGTATGTCCTATTCACCCTCAAGAATTCTTTGTGTGTTTCTCTTCTCCATTTTTCATGATTTACTTGTGCAGCTGCTCCCAAGGAATCCGGAATTATTCAGGATGAGCCGATGAAGTGTGCCGATGGTTTGGAGGCCAAACTGCGGGTAGCTGAGGAGGCTTTGGAGGAGGCCAAGAAGAAAGCGAGAACAGATGCCAAAGAAGTGGCCAAGCAAGCCGCTGTTCGAGATAAAAATCTTCGGCAGCGCCTGGAGGCCCTTAATGCTTCTTTGACTCGTAAGTTTTTTGTCTTGTATGGCTTTATTTCATTTCTTTCCTTTGATCCTTAACCCTTTTCCTCTTCTTTTATTTTCAGAATTGACTAGCCAGGACTTGAGGCTGCACGAAGACAAGAAGGTTGATCCTTTGTCGAATGTCGTTAGCACCTTGGAAGTCAACAATGTTCGTGGGTGCAACCTTCTTGTCCGCTCCCGCCGTGCCTTCAATAGGCTTCACGCTGAAATATTTCCAACCAAGGAGGTAACGAACAACTTGAATGACCTTGTCACCATCTTCAGTGCCGATCCCATCCCCTTGTTGGTTATAGCTTGACACAGTCGAAGAGTGGTGCTGAAACTTCAATGGCACTGACGATGGCGAACGTCGAGAAGGTCGACTAGGAGAAGGTTAGCTCCTCTGTCCCAATCACCCCCAATGGCCAAGCAGTTGACCAGAAGCATTATGTTAAGAGGGCCAGAAAATATTCTCGACTGCTTTTAGGCCTGTGCTTGGGCTCGGAGAAACTGGCTGGCCCTTCTGCTACGGGCGCTCCTTCTTTGGCAGCTCCTATAGACAATGCTCCTTCTGCTAGTGCTACTTTGTCCTTGGAGAAGACGGCTTCATAGGCTTTGTTTTGTAATTTCTATTGTGCCTCCCTTGCCGTTATTATAATGAACCCTTAACTTATCTAGCTGCCTCTTGCTTCCTTTTTACAAGAAAGCAACTTTTGAATATATGCGTATGAGTTTGCTTTATCATGCTGAATGTTTCATATCTTTCGTGTCTAGCCAGATTTTGAATGAATCTTTGGCTCCTTCTGGATCCGTGCAACTATCGGATGCAATTCCGTCCTCATCTGTAGTAGGCCCAACCAATACCGCCATTGTGCGTACGGTGGACCCGCCATTGTACGCTAAAAATTGAACAGGTGAAAAAACTTGAAGGAAGGCTTTGGGTTGTTCAATCAATGGTGGATGTTGCCCAATCTAAGACACGCCAGGCCCTTGATCGTGAAGCTTTTTTCTTTGAGGAGATGTCTAGGGAAAGTGAGAAGCTATTATGTAAGTCTTCTTCCTCCTTTTCATGTTGCTCATTCTGATTTTTGGGAAGTCAATGCTTTCTCCTGATTTGTAGGCATTCAATTGTGCGAGAGGGAGGAAACCAAATGTCTGCGCAACCGAATGCAAGCTCTTGTGTCTGCCTCCCGAGCTTCTGAAACATATTTTTGGACTGATCATCGCCATGCTTATACTGTTGCGTTGCTTCAGGACCGACTATTAGAGTTGGATCAGGTTGTTGAGTGATGTCGCATATCCTTGGCCATTGTTTATAATGCCATGTTTCCTCGGGATCCTCAGCCTCAGACCTTGGCTGATTTTCTTACGAAGTTTCGACAAGGTGAAAGGATTCAACATTTCGTGAAGCTTCAACTTGTGGCGGGTGCCAAGCTCACGCTTTCTTGGGTACATGTGCATCATCCGATGCATTACTTGGATGATGTATCTTTGTGGCTACCTCCTCCATCTGACGGTGGCCTTGTTGATATGTTGCCACATTACGCTACTGCTTGTAGACCTGCCATTAGAATTGTTCGAAAATGCTTGGAGGCAGACGAACATTTTTTTGTTAATTTTCCTATCTGATTACTTACTTGTGTAGCCTTTGTACTTTGTAGAAGAAATATTGTATAGAGCTACTTTATACTTGTCAAAAAGGTCATATGTTTTATACGCGATTTTGATTGTATATTGTATTTTGTTAAGGATCCAATGAACTTATGTCTGCCCTCATGTGCCGTGGAATTTTGTATGCCGAGAAGTATTTTCTTTATTCATTGATAAACATAAGTAGATACATTGCGAGGGCCTGATCGCCTGGCTGTTGGCCTTTATTGAATATAAAGTGCATCAAAGTGAAGTTTTTCTGTAGGAACTTCGGCTTCTGTTCTTGGGGTTCTTCATCATGCTTCGTCTTGGTATGTGTGCTATTCTCGTGTTTTCGACGAGTGGGTCTTCTTATGTGGGGCCTATATTGGAGGCCGCATAGGTTCCTTTTGCAGGACCATTGTGCACTTGCTCTTCCGGTGTTTGCTTTTTTTGGGTGTGCCTTTCGTGTAGTGATTCCTCGTCCGCTATTTTCAGCTGTCCAAGTTCCGTCTCCATCCCGAAAGATTCTGATATTTTGTTGAATTCCCAATCGCAGCTGTCCGAGTGGCTGAAGCTTCCTTTTACTGTTATGACCCAATTGGGGGCTAGCATTTTTAGCAGTAGATATGTGTAGTGAGGCACTGACATGAACCTAGCGAAAGCTGGTCGTCCCAGGATCGCGTGGTACTGAGATGGCCAGTCCATGACTTCGAACTCTAGTTTTTCGTGTCTGAAGTTTTTCTTTGACCCGAAGACTATGTCGAGGTGGACTTTGCCCAATGGAATTTCGGCTTTTCCTGGAACTATCCTGTGGAAAGTTGTGTCTGTAGATATTAGATTTGTCATGGACCAATTCATAGCCCGTAGAGTTTTGGCGTAAATCAAGTTGATGCTGCTTCCTGCATCCAAGAACACTTTGCTCATGTCGAACCCGCCAATTTGTTCTTTTACTATTAGTGTTGACTGGCCTAGTCGAGGGACCCATAGTGGATGATCAGCTCTACTGAAAGTAATTTCTTGTTCTAACTAGTGGAGATAGTCAGGTGTAGGAGGTGGTTTTGTTACTGACATGTTTACTTGCCTAGTGATCAACTTCTGTGTTCTGTTGGAGGGCAATTCTTTCTGATCATTGACATTGCTCCTTTTTACCTAGGATACTCTTCGTTTTGATGTGTTGTGTTTTTTGTCCTGCTGGTGGGTGCCCCTGTGGTGGAGGTGGCGCGCCGATAGCCAAAGCGCTAGACATAGTAGCGTAACCTCGATTTGCTGCTTTGGCTGCCCTTGCGTTGCAGAGCTCTTACATTTTTAAGAATGTTCGACAGTCCTTTAGGAGGTGATTTGATCGCCTTTTCCCTATCGAGTCGATGTAGTAATGCATATTGCAGGTGTAACATCCCAAAACTTAATCCAAAGTTAATCAAGATCAAATCTACCCAATTTAGGGTTAACAAAAACTTTTCCATTTAAAATAACTAAGCATTCATATGTGTGTGCATTTAAATTAGGAGTTGTTTTGAATTGCCATTTTGAGTGATCCATTGGTTGTAAAATGATTCTAAGATGAATTAAACATCATCTAGACCATTCCCAAACAAATTCCAAAGAAAAAGAAATCAAAAAGAATAAAATAAGCAAATGGTCACTTTTACCATCTTTATCACCTAGCCTAGTTTGGCTATTCCTAGAACTCACATCTTAAAAGAAACAATTGTGGATCATTGCACCCCTTTCTAGTACAAGTAGTGATGTGCCAAGGCCCACTTTGTTTCATCCCAAAAACTTTCAGACACTAAATTTAAATGACAATTGAAAATTGAATGTAGTTCATATGTATAGATCACACTTTCTAAAAAACCACTCAAATGAATTCCATTTAACAAATCCTAGCAACCACAGTCTACCAAGCATCAGATCAAAGCACCCACCAAAAATCTCCCAAAAATTCAAATATTTTCTTTATGCGGCCATTGTGTCGAACACTTAGTGAGCACTAACCAAACTGCCTAACTATTGCTGTTTTAAAGCAGTGATCAAATGCCACTAAGGCCTAAAACCCCTCCCATTTTCTCCCCCAGTACCAACCCTGCCATCAAGAGGCTACCCCTTAGCCGTGGCAACAGTGCGGCGCCACCTGAGCGCCATGCTCGCCGATCGAGCATGGACAACTCGCAGCCGACCGCCCCTCTCTCTCTCGCCACGACTAGGAGATAGACCGGACCACACCGCGACTCCCTGCCCCTTCCCCAAGCCTAGCCAGTCCCTGGACCACATCAGCATCACACCGCCCTTTCTCTCTGCGCACAGCCAGAGCGCGCCAGAGCACGATCGCCGCCAGCATGCCACAAACCGCGCCTCGACACCATATCGCGCACGCCGCTCCGCGTCGAAACCCACACCCTGCCAGACACGGTCGTGCACCGCCGTGCGACCCACAGTCGCCATGATCACTGTCAAGCACTACCTCTGTCCCCTAGAGCGCGTGAAGCCCCCGACCACATGCCACCGCCCCTAGCCAACCATTGCGTCGTAGCTGACCGCCAACAGACCGCCCACCATCCGCCTACCTTGCCCATGCCAATAGCCCCCCTGGTTCGCTGTCATGGATGAGCTGCGCCATGCTTCCCAGCCACCACGTTGAGCCTATATAAGGAGGCCTCCCCCACACCATCTCTTCACACAATTCCACTCCCCTCTCTCCACTAACCATTTGCCCTCTCTCACCGGAGCCGCTCGAGCCGCCGTTCGCCGGAATTGCACCAGAGGTAACCGCTACAGAGGAGGAGAAGCTCCCGTCGATTTCGTCCACCTCAGCCCCTGCCGCGACTTCTCCTGAGCTCGCCATCGCCATCCAGTTCGATCGCCCGCCTCGCCGCACTAGCTGGAGCCCTGGTACGTCCCCAATAGATCCCCACCTACCGCCTAGGGTTCGGTCTCGCCGGCGACGAGTCCGTCGTCGATGATGACTGTGGACTGTTGATCTATGTTTTAATCGTAGTGCCTAGATCGTACCGTACCGCTTTGCGTTGATACATTGCAAATGTATCTATAATTTTTGATGCTCCATGCTTAGTTTTATCCACTTTCTTGTGTTTTGTTCCAACTTTGGATTACTTTTCATATGATTTCTTGGACTAACCTATTAACAAGAGCGATAGTGCCAGCTGCCTATTTTCTACTGTTTTTGGTTCCAGGAAAGTCAGCAAATAAATATTCTCGGAATTGGACAGGACAAAAGCCAAAGTGCCTACTTTTCCGGAAGTCATTAGATGCCAGAATACGAGACGGAGAGGGGCCAGAGGCCGGCCACACACCCTGGCCACGCTTCCAGGCTTGGCCCGCACCAGGGGGTGGTGTGGTGGCCCCTGGCACCCCCTCGGCCTCTCCTTCCGACTATATATTGCCCTCGGGATGGAAACCCTAAGGGCCCGATCAAAAATCCATGAAAGAGTCTGTAGCCGCCGTCATCTCCATCCCTAGATCGGGAGGGATCTGAAGCTCTTCCCGGCACCCTGCTGGAGAGGGGAATTCACCCTGGAGGCCTTCTTCATCACCATGCAAGCCTTCGGTGTGATGCATGAGTAGTTCATCCTTGGACTATGGATCCATGTAGTAGCTAGATGGGTGGTTCTCCTCCTTTGTGCTTTCATGTTTAGATCTTGTGAGCTCCGTTCATGATCAAGATCATCTATTTGTAATCATACATGTTGTGTTTGCGGGGATCCGATGGATATTGAGATACTATTTCAGATTAATTATTGATTCTATCATGTCTTTGTTAGTTGTGATCTTGCATGCTTCCCGTTGTTAGTAGCTATCTTGGCCAAGTAGATGCTAGCAACTCCAAGAGTTAGTATTTATGCTCGATAGTGGGTTCATGCCTCTAGTAATCTGGGGAAGTGACAGAAATCTCTAAGGTACTAGATGTGTTGTTGCTACTAGGGAGAAAGCAACAATCCTTTGTTCATAGAACAATCGTATTGTTTACTTTACATGCAGTTCGTAAAGCAATAATCTGTTGCTTGCAACTTAATACTGGAGGGGGTTCGGATGATAACCTGAAGGTGGATTATTAGTCATAGATGCACTTGGATGGCGGTCTATGTATTATGTTGTAATGCCCAATCAAGTCTCAAAGGAGTCAAGATGATTAGTATATGCATGTATTGCTTTCTCGGTGTTTGTCAATTGCCCCGCTGTAATTTGTTCACCCAACATGTTATCTATCTAAGGAGAGCCACCTCTAGTGAACTATGGATCCCGGTCCTTGTCTTTTATATTCAATCTACAATCTTTTACTGCTTTGTGTTTACTTTCTGCAAACTTTTACTTCTTTCCATTCGATACGTTTAATCCTTTGTTTTGCGCAAAACATGGTGAAATTGAGAACCTCATCGCAAGTTGGGGACATATTTCTGTGGTTGTGTTGTGCAGGTCTGCACATTGCTACTAGCACCGGTAGTGCGCCCTGCCAAGGCTCAGCTAGCAACACCTTTGGGGTGTTTCCTTGCTCCTACTGGTTCGATTAAACCTTGGTTTCATAACTGAGGGAAACTTGTTGCTGTGCTCATCATACCTTTCTCTTGGGGTTCCCAAACAGCTCTACATCAACATCACACCAGCGCTTTTCTGGGCGCCGTGCATTGAGCCATCAAGCATTTTTCTGGCGCCGTTGCCGGGGATCGAAGAAGAAGAAGAAACTCCCATGTCAACCACACGCCATTAAAATATATTTTTCTGGCGCCGTTGCCGGGGAGTCAAGGACATCTTCATAAGGGGAGTCCCTCATAACCAATCTCTTTACTTTGTTGTTTTTGTTTTGCTTATTTTCTTTTTGCTTTGTTTGCTTGCTTTCTTATCCAAAAACACAAAAACATTAGTTTTACTAGTTTGCTTTCTTATTTGAAAACCCAAAAAAAATGACTACTCTTGAAAACACTAAGTTGTGTGACTTCACTAGCACCAACAACAATGATTTTATGAGCACACCAATTGCTCCACCTGTGGCTGAAAATACTTTCTTTGAGATAAAACCTTCTTTGCTCAATCTTGTTATTAGAGAACAATTTTCTGGTATTAGTAATGAAGATGCTGCTTCCCATCTAAATAACTTTATTGAACTTTGTGAGATGCAAAAGCATAGGGATGTAGATGGTGATATTATTAAGCTGAAATTGTTTCCTTTCTCTTTGAGAGGAAAAGCTAAAGAATGGTTGAATTCCTTAACTAGGAATAGTATTGATTCTTGGACTAAATACAAAGATGCTTTCATTGGAAAATACTATCCTCCTGCTAAGATTATATCCATGAGAAGTGAAATAATGAAGTTTAAACAACTTGATAATGAGCATGTTGCTCAAGCTTGGGAAAGAATGAAATCTTTGGTAAAGAATTGTCCCATTCATGGACTGACTGCTTGGATGATCATCCAAACTTTTTATGCAGGATTGAACTATTCTTCAAGGAACCTATTGGATTCTGCTGCTAGAGGTACCTTTATGACCATTACTTTGGGTGCTGCAACAAAACTTCTGGACAATATGATGGTTAATTATTCTGAATGGCATACTAAAAGATCTCCACAAGGTAGGAAGGTAAATTCTGTTGAGGAAACCTCCTCCTTGAGTGATAAGATTGATATTATTATGTCTATGCTTGTTAATGGGAAAGCCCATATTGATCCAAATAATGTTCCTTTAGCTTCTTTGGTTGCTCAAGAAGAGCAAGTTGATGTGAACTTCATAAGAAATAACAATTTTGGCAACAATGCTTATGGTAATAATGCTTATAGGATCAATTTTGGTAACAACAATTCTAAGCCATATCCTCCCAACAATGGTAATGCTTATGGAAATTCTTACAACAATAATAAGAGTGCTCCCTCTGAACTTGAAGTTATGCTTAAAGAGTTTATTAGTAAACAAATTGTCTTCAATAAAACTATTGAGGAAAAACTCTCTAATGCTGAAAGAAATATAGCATCTTTAGTTGAAGCTCAAACTACTTTGAATAAAATGGCTGCTAAACCTGAAACTAATGATAATCCCTTTGTAGCCACCAATGCTATACAAGTAATAATTGATGAAAATGTTAGACTATTAGCTGAATTACATGCTAAGTGGGAAAGAGAACACAAAATTGCTAGAAACATTAGTGTTTCTACTATCACCACCACTAGTGTTGAGGCTAGTAATAGTTCTACTACTTTAGATGATAAATTTGATTTTGATCTTGATGGTTGCAATATCTCTGAAGTTATTAAGTTCCTACAAAAGCTTGCTAAAAGTCCTAATGCTAGTGCTATGAACATGTCCTTTACAAAACACATTACTTATGATCTCATAAAGAATAAAGAAGAAAATATGAAACATAAAGCTTCTATTCCTATAAAACAAGAAGATGGTTGGGAACCCATCATTAATATGAAAGTGAATGACTTTGATTTCAAAGCTTTATGTGATCTTGATAGTACTGTTTCTATTATGCCTAGAACGATTTATGATATGCTTGATTTGCCTCCTCTTGAAGATTGATATTTGAATGTCCCACTTGATGATAATGATAAAAATAAACTCATGGGGAGTCTTAATGATGTTCTTATTATGGTTAACAATTCCTATGTCCCCGTTGATTTCTATGTTTTTGATGTTGAATTCAATGCTTCTTGTCCTATTACTTTGGGAAGACCTTTTCTTAGAACTGTTGGTGCCATCATTGATATGAAAGAAGGCACCATTAAATATAAACTCCCACTCAAGAAAGGTATAGAACACTTCCCTAAAAAGAGAGAAAAGATTTCTTTTTCTTCTCCTATGAAAACAAAATTTGGTCTTAATGCTTCTTCATTTGAGAACACTTGATTCTTTCTTTGCTTCTTATGCCTAACTTAAAGGCGTTAAAGAAAAGTACTTATTGGGAGATAACCCAAAAGTTTTAGATGAGTCTTGGAAGTTATTACCTCTGTAATAACCTCTCCTTATACTTTGTATTTGCTTTTTGTGCCAAGAGTAACCTCTAATGAGAGTGAAGTAATGATTGGCAAAGTTGCTGTCCCGAAACTGATTTATGTGCTTCACCGTAAATATTCGTGAGAGATCTCTGTATGTCGGATTGAGCTGTAATGTTTGGTGCTTCTTACCCAGGTTGTTATCTAACTTTACTTAGTTCAACACTTTTTTATTTGAGTAACAGAAGGTCTTCGAAAAAATTCGTCTTTTCCTGCTGGTCTGTTTTGACAGATTTCTACCATTTTCTGCATTTGCTTCTTGTTGGGTCCTTCTTGAGTTCTTTTGGGGAATTGAGATTTTTGAGGGAAGTGATACAGTATATAGTGTTCTAATGGAATTTTATTTGGTGTTAGAACTGAATCTTAAGACTTATTTATCTTGAGTGCACTAATGTTGCTAATAAAGATTGTGTGAAGTTTTGTATGAAGGAAAATTTCCAGGTGTATGGAAGGAATGAGTAATGAGATGAAGGATGGACTAAAGCTCAATATTGGGGATGCCACGCGTGTCACCCCAAGAAATATCCAAGAAGTACAAGCGTCAAAGCTTGGGGATGCCCAGGGCATCCCCATCTTCATCAATAAAAATCCCAGGTTTCTTCCAAACGGTTCATTTTTATTGTTTCATGCACAGTTGTGTTTATCTTGAAGCGTCTTCTTTTTCATTTTCGTTTTGGTTTTTAGTTTGCTTGGTTTGCTTAGTTTTCTGAATAAATTGGTTGGACCCCCTCTTTCATACAATGGTTTGCAAATAGTTTGGTTTGGTTTGGAAAAGAGTAGGAAAGTTCATACTTATGTGGTAAAAAGAGCTTGTTTTTGACTGTGGCCTATGCTTTGTTATGCCATGCTTGATATTGTTTTGGCTTTATGCTTAGTATTCTTTGCTGTAGCATGACTTTTTATAGACAATTGACATTGCTTAATGTGCCTTGGATGAATCATGCGTTGTTTTAGCATATTAAAGCATAGTATAGTGGTATTCTCCTTTGATGCTTTATTTAGGTTGACTTGGCACATGCTTACACCATGTTATGACTATCTCAAGTCACCATAGCCTTTATGATCGTTTAGTTTTCAACTTGTAGTATCACATTATGCTTTGATCAATGATGTTTTGTCGCTCTGCATGATTATGGCCATTATTGCTCTCTTAGTTTGTTGCTCCCAGTCTTTTGCTAGCCTCCACAACCAAGTATGAGTCCCACTCATGCCTCCAACTCCCTAAACCAAGTTATTCCAAAGAGTCCACCATACCTACCTACTAGCTTATGCTATTCCAAGTATATTCATGCTTTTGTTTACCTTCCAAATTAAACTTTTTATGAGAAAACTAGTGATTAAAGCTCTCACGAACTTAATGGCACACTTTACCTTTTTGCCTCTAATAAACTTGAACCATTGAGTCCTTCTTTGTTGCGTATATGCTTTCGCTTTATAAGTTGAAATTAACAGAACCATGTTTCATGGGGAACGCTTTCAACATTGCACTTGTACTTTGTACCCCGTTGATATCATGTTCTTTTGCTTACGGATCCCGGCGGTGTGAAATAAAAGTGGAACTTGTAAGATCATGGAGTTTGTACGTGTGTTAGAGAAACGCCTGGGCCGCTAGCCTAAGCCATGCATAATCATGGTGGAAACTTGCAGCATCACCATAATGAGCACTCTATGAAGCATCCTTAATAAAAACCTAGGAAAATAGCAAATAAAAAGATCGCTGAGATGATCATTGTCTGCTTGCCTTGTCATTTTGATTATGGGAAAGCTCCCATATCATGTGCAAGGGGTACCCCGTTGGCGGTTCTTAATGATACACATGTACTTACAATGACAAGAGCTTACTCGTGACTGAAGTTGAGTAGCATGAGGACCGGTCTTCGTAAGTAAGGGGCATGAGATTTCAGTTTATAACTTGTCAAGCATATCCTCTTAGTTGTGTCACTTTAACCTTAATCACCTTCAAGATGCTTATAATAGGGGCAATTAGAGCTGAAAGCTATAAGTACCATAATTTTTGGAAGCTTTTTATGAGACTTGAATCCCTACTTCCTTTTATAAAAAGGCCTTTCTTCCACCATTATATTGAGTCTCCACCTTCTATCTTTATGCACCTACTTTGAGAGCATAGTGGCCATTCTTAGTTCTATGTGCATTGCCCCAAGACTAGTTGATTGATGCATAACTTTTTATTGCTTGTTTTAAACTATTGTATCTAGTCTTATGAACTTTGAAGGTGTCCTATGCATTTATATTTGCTACTCTATTGAGGGACAAGCTGAATACTATTATGCTATGTTTTCTTTATGTGAAACAAACAAATGTCTTGCAAAGCATTGTTATTCATGAATCTTTTGTTTGTGCCTTTTCATGTTGCATCATAGTTTCTTTGTCTTATTGCTAGAACTTTGTCTTTCATGTTATGATTGAAGTACTATGATCCCAGCTTTGAATGTTTTACAATTACTTTGATCAAGTCTTTGATGGTGCATGTCACCTCAAAAATTACTCTTTCTTTTTATCACTTAACTACTCGAGGACGAGCAGGAGTTAAGCTTTGGGATGTTGATACATTGCAAATGTATCTATAATTTTTGATGTTCCATGCTTAGTTTTATCCATTTTCTTGTGTTTTGTTCCAACTTTGGAGTACTTTTCATATGATTTCTTGGACTAACCTATTAACAAGAGCCACAGTGCCAGCTGCCTATTTTCTGCTATTTTTGGTTCCAGGAAAGTCAGAAAATGAATATTCTCGGAATTGGACGGGACAGAAGCCAAAGTGCCTATTTTTCCGGAAGTCTTCAGATGCCAGAATACGAGATAGAGAGGGGCCATAGGCCATCCACAGCACCTGGCAGCGTGACCAGACTTGGCCCGCGCCAGGGGGTGGTGTGTTGGCCCCTAGCACCCCCTCAGCCTCTCCTTCCGACTATATATAGCCCTCAGGACGGAAACCCTAAGGGCCCGATAAAAAATCCACGAAAGAGTCTGTATCCGCCGTCATCTCCATCCCTAGATCGGGAGGGATCTGAAGCTCTTCCAGGCACCCTGCCGGATAGGGGAATTCACCCTGGAGGCCTTCTTCATCACCATGCAAGCCTTCGGTGTGATTTATGCTCGATATAGGGTTCATGCCTCTGGTAATCTGGGGAAGTGACAGAAATCTCTAAGGTACTAGACGTGCTGTTGCTACTAGGAAGAAAACAACAATCCTTTGTTCATAGAACAATCGTATTGTTTACTTTACACGCAGTTCGTAACGCAATAATCTGTTGCTTGCAACTTAATACTGGAGGGGGTTCGGATGATAACCTGAAGGTGGATTATTAGTCATAGATGTAGTTGGATGGAGGTCTATGTATTATGTTGTAATGCCCAATCAAGTCTCAAAGGAGTCAAGGTGATTAGTATATGCATGTATTGCTTTCTTGGTGTTTGTCAATTGCCCCGCTGTAATTTATTCACCCAGCATGTTATCTATCTAAGGAGACCCACCTCTAGTGAACTATGGATCCCGGTCCTTTTTCTTTACATACAATCTACAATATGTTACTGCTTTGTGTTTACTTTCTACAAACTGTTACTTCTTTCCATTCGATACGTTTAATCCTTTGTTTTCCGCAAAACATGGTGAGATTGACAACCTCATCGAAAGTTGCGGACAAAGTTCTGTGGTTGTGTTGTGCAGGTTTCCACGTTGCTACTAGCACCGGTAGTGCGCCCTGCCAAGGCTCAGCTAGCAACACCTTTGGGGTGTTTCCTTGCTCCTACTGGTTCGATTAAACCTTGGTTTCATAACCGAGGGAAACTTGCTGCTGTGCTCATCATACCTTCCTCTTGGGGTTCCCAACGAGCTCTACATCAACACCGCACCAGCACTTTTCTAGGCGCCGTGCATTGAGCCATCACGCATTTAAAGAGTCACTGACAGGAAGGACCCCCCTATCAGCAGCCCTCTATGCCGTGTAGAACCACTGGGCCGGCCCATTCTGTTTCCCGCACTGGCCCTGTGATTCAAATTAGGTTTTTCTTTTTAAACTTAGACTTAGTTCTGTCCCTTAGTTCAAAAATCAATTCATAGAGTTTTAAAAATCCAAATGGAGTGATTCCAATTTTGTTGGAAAGGTAATGAAAATATCTATCCAAGCCGGTTGAATTTAAATCATTTAGAGTTAGAGATCTCTCCTAGTAAAAATAACAAGTCAGAAGCTTTTGCACATTCAAATTTTTTTCTAAAATCAACCATAATAGCTTTTGAGTTGATTCCAACTCTCAAAAATCACATTTAACCATACGTATCTGAATATGTAATAATATTAAGGTTTGCATGTAGTGACTTTGGACTAGTGCCAAAATAATGCTATATATGCATTTCTAGTCACTTTAAATCATTAAATATTAAACTAAAACTTATTAAAATGTGATCTAACCTTTAAATCACATTCCCATATGTTAGAATATGTGGTGATGACATGTGTCCACATGATCCTATATTTTAATTGGAGAATATTAAATCTTAGTTATTTTCAATGAGTAGAAATTACTTTTCTCAATAAAAAGAATGAAGCTAGTTAATAAAACCTTGTGATGCTTGTGATGATAGTAGATCATCAAATGTGTGCCTTAGTGTGCTATGTAGACTAGTTAAGTATTGTTTGGTGATTGTGTATCCCGTATGTATTTATAGACGATAGTACCGACCAAGCTTTCGAGGAGGAGGAGTTCTCCCAAGAGGAGGAGGAAGAAAACTTCAACCACTGCACCAACCAACGCAAGCCATCATTAACAATGCAAGCTAACCCTTGCAATCTAGATAACATAAGCAAGATGCATTAGGCATGCTTTGGTTATACCACTTTGACTATTACCTACCCCAAGTGTTATTTACCAGCTTTACTTTCTTTACTTTACCAAAGTCCTTTACTTGTTTGAAGGTAGCATAAAAAGTATAAAACTTGACCTATCTAGATAAACTTAGATGTCATTCTATGGCATGAGATTGATCTTAGCATCCCATATTAGTGAACACTCTTAACTTAGTAGTTTAGAGATAAACTACAACTTGAGTCACTTTAGATGGGAATACTTGGTGAAAATGAATTGTGAAAACCTTGGAATGATGAGTCATTCTATTGAGATGTTTTGACATGTGTTGATAAACACAAATGGTTTATGATGATGAAAATGTTGAGGCATGAGCCTTAGACCTTTTACAAAACTGATGGTTGGGTTCGGATGTGATACCATTCCAATTTTACCGTACAACCACAATACCTGAATTGGGTAAGGCTTAGCCGGAAGTTTATATGCATTAGTATTAGTTCCCTCGCGGGAGAGGTTTGAGCTGAGGCTACCTCTCAATGTTGTCCACCTATGCAGTGCCTAAGATGACAGATGGTCATGGTTGGGAGGCCATGCTCATAGGAGAGGTGCTTATACTAGGGTGTGTAAAGGAAAGGTTATGTTTGATTATCTGCATACTAAGTATGATGATTCAGGGTTATCCCTGACAGATGTATCGAATCTTGTGGTGAAAGTGTACCACCTCTGCAGAGTGTCAAACTATTCGAATAGTCGTGTCCATGGTTATGGACAGTTGGAGTGGCCATACTGTTCCGTTGTTAGATGTTTTCAAAATGACTTATGATATAAATGATGAATCTTGACTTGGCCACAACAGGGTTGTGACTATGACACTAGCTTCCCAACTTAAGTGATTCTAGAACTTTATTTTATCTTTCTTTGTTTCTGAACTCAGCTTAGGTTTCAAACTTAACTTTACAAATAAACCTAGTGTTAGCATTTCCCACTAGAACTACCTTACTTGTTATTGATAGCTTGAGAGTACTTAAAGAGTACTCATGGCTTTTGTCCCTGGCTATTACTATGGCCAGACTATGAAGGAGACTACCAAGATGAAGGACAGCAGGATGGCTATGATAACTAGAACTATCTTCCATCATCAGCATTGCCTGTGCCCCTGAAGATGGACCCCACCGCTACGCTTATTATTTATTCCGCTGCTTGTTGTATTAAGACTGGATCATGAGATTCTTTATTCGTGTAAGACCTTATTATGGTTTGTAATGGATGATGTACTGTGATATCCAATCTGTTATGTCTCGCAAAAATGGTAATCCCGGGATTGCGATGTATGGCATAATAGGCATCTGGGATTAAAAATCCGGGTGTTGACAAGTTGGTATCAGAGCCATCCTGACCATAGGAGACCCTAGTTAGAATGGACGTCCGTACAAAAACTTAGTTTCAAAACCAAAGTGAGTATTTATGAAAAACTATTTCCTCTCTTACCCTTGGGAATTCATTCTCTCTCAAAAATTCATGTTCCTCCAATACTTACATTACTACATAAAATTTGACACACTTGATCACTTCACTAACTTTCTCATCCTAAATTCTTATAGATGGAGACTCAGTTCAGTAAGTTCTTCCAGTTGGGCAACGGAGGCCAACTGATCTTCGAGAGGGATCTTGACACACTATCAGAGTACTTGGGACGCCCACATCCGGAATTCCTTGGAGATCAACTTCCTGGACCCCTAGGAGGAGACTTACAATGGCTATTCACCGCTGATCTTCGAGGAAGTATAGAAGCACCAACATCCGGGAGAATCTAGTTCTCCGTAAGAGAGAACAACTAGCTAGATGGATTAGCCAGGGCAATGCATGAATCTCTCGCACATTTGTGTGCCCTAAGTGTCAACTAAATCCAAAGAACCTGCTTTGTTCACTATGCAAGGCGTTACTTCATGGGAATGCCAAGTCACCCGGAGTTGAAGCGTCAAGTGGAGAACCTTGACTTCCTACTGTATGACTGCTAGAAGGAATTGGACTATGATAGGGAGTTTGCCAACCACAACCTTGCCATTGCCACCTAGAAGGCCCAGACTTTCTCACTTCTTCTCAAGGACAATCCGTCTCTTTGCCACCAGCGCAAAAAGAAGGATCGCACCATCGACCGTCTTCGCAAGAAGGTGGCCTACCTCGAGAAGACCATCAAGGAGCAAGAAGCTCAGCTTGCAGCAAAAGAAGAAGAAGAGGAAGGTGAAGACATCCAGGGAGATATGGACTCTTACCTCAACAATGATGATGACTTTCTGGAGGAGGATGCTGTGGACTTCCACACCGATGATGATGACTCCGACTTCATCGACGATGAGTAGATGCACTAGAGCACTGTCGTAGCATGAGGAGTATCGGTCCCAATGTATCGTAGCTTGCAGAATGGTTCTTAAAACCATATGTTCTCCTTTGATGTTGTGGTATGTGTGTGTTTGTATCATGTGCTTGTTTGAAGGAATGAAAAGAAGTTAGTTTCAAAACCCGAGTCAAACTCAAAGTTTTAGCTTGAAACCAAAACCATGAACCTTAGAACTTTCCTTCTTACCCCTTTATCTATCTCAATCTTCAGATGACTCGTGGAAACCCCGGAGGGAGAAGCTCATCGCAGGACCCAATGCTGCAGATTATGCAAATGCTGGTTGGAGACCATGAAGCAAGCAGGGCAGAGCGCCAGGCCAACTTAGCAACACTGCAACAGATCACCTAGATGGCCCAAAACAACCAAGGGCATGGAAATTAGGATCATCAAGGATCCCAGCTGAAAAACTTCCAGAATACTAATCCCCCAATCTTTAGCACTTCGGAGAACCCACTAGATGCAGATGACTGGTTGCAGACAATGGAGAACAATTTGGAAGTATCCAGAGTTGATGACAACGAGAATGTTCTCTTTGCCACCCACTACTTGGCAGGAGATGCAAGAGCCTAAAAAATCCGCATGATGAACCATGGTCAAGTGATGACATGGGAAGCCTTCAAAATCAAGTTCAACCGCACCCACGTGCCAGATGGCCTAGTCACCAGAATGAGGGATGAATTTAGAGAACTGAAGCAAGGCAGAATGACTGTAGTGGAGTACCGTGACAGATTCCTGTCGCTTGCCAGGTATGCACCTGATGAGATCAACACGGAGGCCAAGAAGAAGGAGAGATTCCTGAATGGACTGCATGATGAGATGCAGACTGTCCTTGTCAACATCCGCTTCGAGGATCTCAAAGAGCTAGTCGACTCTTCCATTCAGATGAAAGGGAAGATGAACTAGGAAAATGACAACCGCAAACGTCGTATGATGCACCAAGCTGGATCCAATAGCCACCAAAACTACCATCCCAACCCGTCTGCAGGGTATGCACCAAGAAACAACCGACCCCCAATGTCTCGCCGAAGCTACCCCAACCGTAGTGGAGGCAATGTGAAGTCCGGAGGAAACAACAACAACCCCGGAAACACTAGCAATTTCAACCGTGCACCTCCCAAGAGCAACAACAACAACAACAACACTGCACGCAGAACTAGAAGCAATGTTGTGCCCGTGGCAGCGAAAGACAAGTCTCAGATCACTTGTTTCGAGTGTGGAGTGAAGGGTCACTATTCCAATGAGTGCCCCAAGAAGGCTGCTGCCACTGCAAATGTGAATGCCCCAGCTCAACAACAGCGTCGTGTTCAACCTGGAAGGAGATTCTCCCCAGGGAACCCTCACAACCGCAACAGCCGTCTCTTCCACATGAACGCCGAAGAAGCCCAAGAAGCGCTAGATGTAGTGCTAGGTATGTTTTCTGTCAACTCAGTTTTAGCAAGAGTGTTGTTTGATTTTGGAGCATCGCACTCATTTGTCACCGAAGAATTTGCATGCACTAGTAAGATTCACCCAACCAACTTGAAGCATGTCATGATAGTTCAAATTCCTGGTTCAACTACAAAAGCTAGAAAAAAGTGCAAAGTTGTGCCTATCAGAATACATGGGATATATGTTTATGCTAATGTAATAGTACTTGGAACCAAAGGATTGGAAGTAGTACTAGGAATGGATTGGATGTCAAAGCATAAAGGATTGATAGACTGTGCTAAGAAAGCCATCACCATGACTAGTAGCTCTGGAGTAACAGTAGAGCATATATCTGAAACCTTACCCCGTCAATTCAAGTGCAACAAGAGTATAGCCCTACCCACCATAGACCAAGTCAGAGTAGTCTGTGAATACCCTGACGTATTCCCAGGTGAATTGCCAGGCATGCCCCTGGATAGGGATATTGAGTTCATTAATGAACTAATCCCCGGAACCGGACCAATAGCCCAGAGACCCCATAGCATGAACCCATCAGAGTTAGTGGAATTGAAGAAGCAGTTTGATGCTATGCTAGCAACAGGCTTGATTCAACCAAGCGCATCGCCATGGAGATCACCAGTGTTATCCATCGACAAGAAAGATGGAGGCAACCGGTTGTGCACCGATTACAGAAAGCTGAATGACGTCACCATCAAAAACAAGTACCCTTTGCCAAAGATAGAGGATCTATTTGATCAGTTGACTGGTGCCCAGGTATTCTCAAAGATTGATCTTAGGACTAGTTATCACCAACTTAAGATTCGTGCAACGGATATTCCGAAGACCGCCTTTACTACTCGTTATGGTTTGTATGAGTATACGGTTATGTCTTTTGGATTAACCAATGCCCCTGCTTATTTCATCAATCTCATGAATAAGATCTTTATGAATTTCCTAGATAAGTTTGTCGTTGTGTTTATTGATGATATCCTTATCTACTCCAAGTCAGAAGAAGAGCATGCGCAACATATGAGAATCATCCTGGAAACCCTGAGAGAGAATCGGTTATATGCCAAGTTTAGCATATGTGAGTTTTGGCTAAAAGAAGTAGGATTCCTAGGACATATTGTGTTTGCCGGAGGAGTCTCTATTGATCCCGCCAAAATTAAAGATGTCGAAGAATGGGAAGCCCCAACCACTCAAACCCAAGTCCGTGCATTTCTTGGATTAGCGGGATATTACCGCAAGTTCGTAGAAGGATTCTCGAGCATCGCCAGACCCATGACCCAACTGTTGAAGAAGGACAAGAAGTTTGAATGGACTGAAAAATGTGAAGCCAGTTTCCAAGAACCGAAGAAGAGATTGATTTCAGCCCCAATATTGATCATGCCAGATATCAAGAAGCCGTTTGATGTATATTGTGATGCATCCAAGATTGGTCTCGGGTGTGTATTGATGCAAGAAGGCAAAGTCATCGCTTATCTGTCTCCACAACTGAAGCAGCATGAGCAGAACTATCCGACCCATGATATTGAGTTAGCAGTCGTAGTCTTGGCATTAAAGGCATGGCGTGATTATCTTATGGGTAATCGCTGTGAGATTTACTCAGATCACAAGAGCTTGAAGTATATTTTCACTCATAAGGAGCTGAATATGAGGCAAAGGAGATGGATAGTTAATCAAGGATTATGACCTTGACATTCACTATCACCCCGGCAAAGCCAATGTGGTAGCGGATGCTATTGGCAGATTGCCGTGTAGGTTAAACACCATGATCAAGGAGAAGCAACCAAGTTTGTATGAGGAGTTGGAACAGTTTAGAACTGAGCTTGTTAGCAAAGGATTTCTAGCTAGCATTGAACTTCAACCCACTTTGATTAGCCAAATCAAGGAAGCTCAGAAGGGAAATGAAAGTATCGACGGAATCAAACGTCGTATTGGTACATGAAAGGTACCTGGATTCACCGAAGACGAAGAAGGAGTTCTGTGGTACAAAGGACGTATTTGTGTGCCAGCAGATTCGGAGCTGAAGCAAGTTATCATGCAGGAAGCTCATGATACTCTTTATTCTATCCAACCCGGAGGAACAGAGATGTATCAAGATTTGAAAGAGCAATTTTGGTGGCACAAGATGAAGAGAGAAATCAGAAGCTACATCACCAAGTGTGACATCTGTCAAAGAGTCAAAGCAGAGCATTAGAGACCCGTAGGACTGTTGCAACCATTGCAGATTCTGAAATGGAAATGGCATTCCGTCGGAATGGACTTTATCACCAGTTTGCCTACCTCAATCTGGGTCATCGTTGATAGACTGTCCAAGGTAGCTCACTTTATACCTGTCAAGACTACCTATCAGAGTTCGAAGCTAGCAGAGTTGTACATTGCTAGAATTGTTAGTCTGCATGGAACCCCCAAGACCATAGTATCAGATCGAGGAACCCAATTTACCTCGAGATTTTGGCAGAAAGTCCAAGAAGGATTGGGAACCAAATTGAACTTCAGCACATCTTATCACCCAGAAACTGATGGACAGACAGAAAGAGTCAACCAGATCTTAGAAGATATGTTGAGAGCTTGTGTTTTGGAGTACGGATCAAAATGGGAAGACTGTCTGCCTTTCGCAGAATTCTCATACAACAACAGTTACCAAGCCCGTTTACAAATGGCCCCATTTGAGTTCCTATATGGAAGAAGGTGTCGTACCCCATTGAATTGTTCGCAAGTAGGAGAGAGTGAGATTTTTGGACCCGACATTCTCCGAGAAGCTGAAGAGAAAGTTCACAAAGTCCGTGAGCACCTCAAGACCGCCCAATCCAGGCAGAAGAGTTATGCTGACAAGAGAAGGAGAGACATGACTTTCAATGTCCGAGATTTTGTATATCTCAAGGTTTCGCTGTAGCATCCCAATTGTCTAACAGTGGTAATGCTACTTGGTCTAGTAAGATAATGGCTACTCCTTACATATATTTGTTGCATCATAATTATATCATGCTCATGTCATCATGCCACCTTGCATTTGAGCATCAAATAAAACCTTTTGATTTGGTTCTTCTCTCATATGCAGTATTAATTGTAGTTGGCTTTTGATATATTGTATTTGGTTCTTGATACATTGTTTAATGTCCAAGTTGAGTTGGGGGCATATCTTTTATTTCAACTCCACCACCTTTCTTTGTCACCACCTTATAATTCCACCATTCCATTTACCCATGAGCTGGTAATTCTGTTTCTTTTGATATTTATTCTAGCTCATGTGGGTTGAGGTGGATCTAATTCTAATTCCTTTTTGCTTGGCCTTTATTCTACATTTCGGGAATGCATAAGAATAATGCCATGTTATTATTATTGTTTTCACAAGCATAAACATGGCCATTAATTATTATGCATGGGCCATGCAAGAGTACCACCGCCTTTGGCCCATTTGTTTTTCTCTTGGTTTTAGTGGTTCTTTCTTTGTGGGATCATCTCCATCTCTCTCCACCATCCCCATGTACTCATCAACACCATTCTTCCCTTCATGCATGATTCAAATGAGGCCTTTTTCCATAAACCTCTTTCTCTCTCTTTTTCTTGGGTTCAACTTCACCTCATCTTATGCTAAATCAAAGCCTCACCTTTCATCTTGGTTTGATCTTATAAACATGTTTTAAAACCTAAACACCTAATTAAACCCTAACCCTAGTTTTCTCTCTATTCTCTCTAACCCTAGTTCTACTCTAAACCCTAACCCCTAACCTCACCTCACCTCACCTCCTTCTCTCTCTCTTTCTAACTAACACCAACCCTAACAAAACCCTAACCGAGCCACCCCTCTCTAGCTAAACCTAGCTACCTGACCCTCCCTCTCGGCATCTCTCCCTTTTTCTCTATGCCATGCAGGCCCCACCTAACTACCCCATCTACCCCTACTCCTAACCCTAGCCCTAGCTCACCCGAGCCTCCCCTATCCTCTCTCTTTATCTCTCACTGCCGGGCATGCCCCACCCGAGCCTACCCTCCTGAGACGCTACCTGGCCCGCCTAGCAGCTCCACCCTACCTGCCCCTGCCTTGCTGCAGCTCGAGCACGTGAGAAGAGGAGGAGGAGAAAGGTGGCTGAGGCCACCTTTATCTCCGACCTGATCCCCATGACGCCCCCTCCTCTTTTACACTTCCTCTTTTCCCCCACGTCTCCTCTGCCTCGCCCAGATCCACCTCGGAGCCCTGCCCTCTCCTTTTCTTCTTCTTCCCTGACGCCATCTTCTCTCGCCGGTCACCGCCAGTACCGCCGCCGCTCCCTCGTTCCAGCGATCGTGGTTGACGTGGAGGTGGTCGAGGAGGACGAGAGGGATCCCCAGCTTCGCCCCGTACGCGCCAGCGAGAAGGAAAAGCCCCACGTCCGCCGCAGTACCGCGACGTCGCTGAAACCCTAATCTCGCCGGCCGCCAGCCTCGTCGTCGCCCTGCTGCGCCCCAAGCAGATCCGCCGCCGCCAACCACCCCGCGGTGAGTCCCTCTCCCGCCTACACATCCTCCGCCTCACCGTGAAACCCTAGATTTGCCAGGCGTTTCGCCGAACGCCCTCGGCACACCGTCGGTCGCTGTTCTCTGCACGTTTCTACGCCGCATAGTGCCTCACCTAGCCGGTAGCTACTCCCTGTCAACTACACCATCCTACCGTGCTGGTACCGCTTCTCTGCGCGCGCGCCTCGCGTCACGGGATCGAGTCCCCGCCTCGCCGCGCCGCGCACTGCGCGCGTCAGACAGATCCATCAGAGAACGAGAGGAGAAGATCCATAGTGCCCCCCCTTTTTGTAGATAGCCCCCTCTGTTAATTCTCGCTGAACCCGCGGTACTCGCGAGCCCCACCAGTCAGCCTCCCTGTCTATTTTACAAAAACGCCCCCGCAATTTTGAACACCCAACCCGCGCTCCAGCATGACCCCACCTGGCAGCATCTGCGCGTTCGGCCGCTGTCACATGGGCCTCTAGCCGCTGGCCCACCTGTCAATCGCAGCGGCTAGGTAGCACCGCGGTGACGAAGCTTTTCCTGTGCGCGTGTGCCCAGTCAACAGTGGCCCACTGTCAGTGACTTGGGCTAGCATCTTCTGGGTGTAAAAAGTCCTGGCGAATTTCTATTTAAATAAAAATGATTTTAGTAAATGTTTAAATTCAAATTCAAATCTGTTTTTAAATAACTTTAGAATTATAAATCCAAATATTACAAATAATGTATGTTTTTGAATCAGGAAAATGTGAGGATTTCAAACATGCCATTCAAAATAATGTTTGACCACTTTAAATTTTCGAGATGATTAAAATTACAAATAAATGCCCTTTTCTTAATAAATTAATAACTTTAATTCTACAACTCCAAATTTGACAAATAATATGTCTAAATAGATCAGCGCGATGAGCCCGTTCTAACTATGCACTCCTTGTTCTGAATTGCAGCATGCATAAGGCCATGTTTAAAATTAGAACTGTTTATGACAATAAATCTTGGCTAAATAATTAATAAAATGCTTTATTCTTGCACCCCACACCTCACCATGCCATGCTACTTTAATGCCATGTAAATTGTGAATCATTCATCATGGCATGCTTGTTTGCTTGCCGCATTTTATTTCCTATGCTTGTGCACTTTATTTATGTTGGCCCTTGTTTGTTTGGATCTTCTTCGAATAGACGCCCAGCAGGAGAATTACCAAGAATCACAGGAGTTCTACCCAGATCCATCTCTCGCTTCAACTGAGCTGCCAGGCAAGCACTACCACATGCTTGCATACATATAGCACCTATTGCCTCTATCTTATTCTTGCATCATTGAGTCGCGAATTCCATTAAATTGAATCCCAAGTACTGCATAGCCTTTACTTTTAAACCCCACCGAAGCTTGTTCCTCCATCCCATGAGCCATTACTACAGGAGTTGTTTGAGCCATGCGAGTCGTAGAAAAGCATGTGTAGGGTATGTGAGTGTCTGATGAATAACGAGGTACCTAAACAACTTAACCTGAGTAGTAATGGGAGAAATAATTAAAGAGGCACCGGTGAGCAATATCTGCTATTTGGTTTTTCATGCTCACTTGTGTCCCGTAGGACCCCTAGTACTTGATTCCTGTTCCTTGTTTATTCGTACTATCCACATCCGGGAGGCCTTGTGGACCCCCCTGAGCCAGAGCTTGATTCATTCTTATTTCTTAGGGCCACAATTAGTTTGGGGCTTTATTACTATCTTGTACTTATGCCATGTTACCGTTTATTAAGATTGTGCGAGGAGCACCTGTACTGTTTAAGAATTGCGGAGTGTTTTCGCGGTATCGACAAGCCCTGGCACATTTTTGGGTTCCCAGTCGTTTACAGCCATTGGCGCAAATCTTGGGTCCGTCTCGGAGCCGGCCAACTTCGTTGCGGGTAGCTTAATGAGGTGGCCCCCTGAAATATTTCTGAATCCTGTGATTGCTTTGTCGTGAATGCCTCATTGGGTTTTGAGTTGGTTTTTCCGAGGTTGATCGAGTGTGTGTTGCTATTCGTGCACCCCTGCAGGGTAAATCTTTCTGAAAGCCATGTCCGCGGTTATGGACGACTTGGAGCACAGTTTCTCGATCATAGACAAGTATAACTAAAGTACCGCTTTTAATTTGACTAAGAACTTGACTAGTAAATAGTGCAATACTCATGGAATGATTAATAAAACTGCCAACGGATGATGGGGGTTGTTCGTCCGTTTTCTCGTTGGTAAGTGAGGAGGAGGATGAATCTGTTAATTATACTGTTATAACTATTGTTCTTAATTCACGGACATCCGTCTATCATTGGTTAGGCGGATGGTTAGCAAGAATCTATAGAATTGTTAGATATTATCTTTTGCTGCAATTGCGTCACCCCAGGTTGTGTCCCCTTTAGTGGCATAAAGACTTGTTGAGTACCCCTAGGGTCTCACACGATAAATTGTTTGATTCAGATGAACAGGTGTATTCGCAAGATGGATACTGGGTGGAGGAGACAGATGATGTTGGCAACGATCCTTCGGTGTAGAGATTCCGGGAACGGGGATCCGTGAGATCGCTGGGCGTTATGCCGATTTGCTTCTTATCCGTACTCGGATCTTGTTTTCCGCTTCCGCCTGATACTCTGATGTTTGTTGTATGAGGAGCTATCCTAAATTATTATCTCTATCTAGGATATTTGAATCTTGCCGTATGGCGTTGCAATATTTCTATTTCTTTTAGATGGAATGGCTCTGAGGTCTGTTGTATGTGGCTTGCATACATACTCATTTGTGTATGTAGTTGATCCCTTTGCCTGCCGATTACGCCGCTTGTTCTTGTCCCGATGTTCTGGAAGTGGTTAGGACGGCCGAAAGGTCTACCGTGAGTGGCCCTGGGCCCCACCGTACTATTTTAACCACTTTCGTTCATCCAGGCATGTAACTAAGAGAGTAATTCACCGAGGTAGTTACAATTGGTATCAGAGCCATCCCGCCCTTCAGGGTCTCAGCCAAAATGGTCGTTGTCAGTCTAGAAAATATTTTTGGTAGTTATGTATACTAGGGAAAAACAAAACGTGAGAGTAGGACTGCTTCCATTTTTCTTCTTACCCACCCACCCACCCTTTTTCTGGTAAGGAAGTGTAACGTTTTCAATCCTCTTCTAAAAATTCAAACCAGGATTCACGTGTTCTGGGTTCCGTAGTACCATAGGTTGTGTGTGTGTGTGTGTGAATTCCTTGTCTATCTGTTGCATCCAAATGTTATCACTATCTGCCTTTGGTTATCAACTGTTGGTACATTCCATACCGACATGCCCTTGTAAACCGATGCGATCTATCTGATTCGTTGTATACTGATGCGATCTATCTTACTCTTTGTTATCCGACGTTATCTTGTTGGGGTGTTCTTTTTCGTAGTTACCAATCTTTAGGTTCATCTTAAGAAGAAGGTGTTGGGATATGTGTTTACTGATTCATGTGCGGAGTAATGATTTGAGTGCGGGATGGAGTCGCGACCATACCACTACTTTTATCATTTGCTCTTGTATGTTGAACTAGTAGAGTTACTAATCTTGATTCGTGAAGTGGTTTTTGCGCATATAGTGGTATTTTAATGCCAAAATTTGCGGAAAATTTTTCTTTGTTAGCTTGTGTACCACACTCCTTATTCAGTCGTGTGTGCTATGCTTAATATCTTCTAGTTGCCTTTAACTCTGTTGATATTTTAATATCATCTCAGTGAATTGCATCCTTTAATCTTGATTCATTCCATTTTGGTACTATTTTGGATTATTATCATTCTCCATTATAGTAATGACGTGTGTTTTATATCAATCACAGGATGGCACCACCACGCCGTTCTGAGGAGGACATACCACGTGAACTGGGAGCTACTTTGGCAAGTATTGCAAATGCTTTGGGCACGATGCAGCAGAACCAGCAGCACTTCGAGGAAAGTGTCAGGAGGAATGAGTTTGTTCCGCTACCTCCACCTCCCAAGCGAGGAGACATCAAAAGTTTTCTCAAGTTCAACCCACGCCAATTTGAGGTGTCTGATCAGCCACTTGATGCGGATGATTGGCTGCGTGAAGTGTCAAGGTTGCTGATGACTGCGGATGTTCCCGAGCAAGAATGGGTCAAATGTGCCACTCACCTTCCGAAGGGAGATGCAGCTCTGTGGTGGGAAAATTACCTCAAGGCAGATCTTTCTGGTTTTCAGCTTACTTGGGAGCAATTCACTAGGGCTTTCAAAGAGCAATATCTGTCAGAAATTGTCATGGAAAGGATGAAGGAAGTGTTTCTCAACCTCAAGCAGGGCACTGACAATGTCAACACCTACATCAGAAACTTCATGAACCTTTCTCATTATGGTGGCGATGAGATCTCTGATGACAAGAAAAAGCAAAAGAGGTTCCGGCAAGGCCTCAATGCTTCCATCAAATATGCTATCACTCATGCAAGGCCGGCGTCTTTTCTGGAACTCCAACACACAGCTCTGCAGGAAGAAGCAAGTAGGCAAGTGTTCGAGGAGTCAAAGAAACACAGCCGTGATACAGCAAGTTCTTCTGCTATGACATCTCCTTCTAAGCGTCGTGTCTGGGTTCCTAACACCCCACTGTCGCTCCCTGCTCCACCAAGACCGTCAAGCTACACAGCAAGGCCACCAAACTCCTTCACTGCGGCTCCCAGGGGCTACAACCACAACTACCCTAGAGCGCCTGGCGGAGTCACTAGCTACGTTGCTCCACATCCACCTGGTGCTTGCTATACTTGTGGAAACACTGGCATCAGCACTGGAATTGTCCAATGAACAACAAAGCTCTTCCACCACCACCTGAAAGACCTGCAGCAAGTGCTCCTATGATTCGTGCACCTCCACCTCGGGCTCTCAACATCAACACTAAGCCTGGGTCTACGGTTGCTCATGCCAACTGCGTCAACGTCGCTCAAGCTGAGCATGCACGTGGAGTTGTCATGGGTATGCTTCCTGTTAACTCAGTTTCTGCATGAGTGTTGTTTGATTCTGGCGCATCGCATTCTTTTGTCTCTACGAGTTTTGCTGATAGGAATGGGTTATCTATGGATCCTCTCCCCAAGCGTTTAATGGTCCTTTCTCCTGAAGCAACAATGGCATCTTCTAAAACCAGCCATAAAAATCAAATTGAGATTGGTGGTTCTTCGTTTCCGGCTTCCTTAATTATTCTGGGCAATTCTGATATTGATGTTATCTTGGGCATGGATTGGTTAACAGCAAATGCAGCTGTGATTGATTGTGCTGAACATTCGGTTTCTCTGAAAATTACTGAAGGCCATATAGTCTATTCTCCAAGTCTGACTCCTACAATTCAGCTTTACTCTTTGGCGGCTCTGAATGATGATGCTATGGAAGGTATTCAGAGTGTTCCTGTAGTCTGTGAGTTCCCAGATGTCTTTCCTAAAGAGTTGCCAGGTATGCCTCCGGATTGTGAGGTTGAGTTTGTCATTGAACTTGAACCTGGTACCGCTCCTATCTCCAAGCGGCCTTATAAAATGGGTCGTACTGAGTTGGCTGAACTCAAACGTCAGCTGGATGAACAAGAGAAGTTGGGTTTCATTCAGCACAGTACTTCTTCTTGGGGTAGCCCAACCATCTTTGTGAAGAAGCGAGACAAGACTGATAGACTTTGTGTTGACTATCGGGCACTCAGTGCTAAAACAATCAAGAATAAATATCCCCTTCCGCGGATTAATGATCTCTTCGATCAGCTAGCTGGAGCTGTGGTATTCTCTAAACTTGACTTGAGAAGTGGATACCATCAAATCAAGATTCGCAAGGAAGATTTTCCTAAAACAGCTTTCACCACCCGCTATGGTCTGTATGAGTACACGGTCATGTCTTTCGGTCTCACCAATGCACCTGCCACCTTCTCGAGGCTTATGAACTCGGTTTTCATGGAGTATCTTGATAAGTTCGTTGTGGTCTATCTGGATGACATTCTAGTCTATTCTAAGTCGAAGGAAGAACATGAAGAACACCTTCGGTGTGTCCTAAACAAGCTTCGTGAGAACCACCTATATGCAAAGTTCTCCAAGTGTGAGTTTTGGCTGCCTCAAGTCACCTACCTTGGTCACGTCATCTCTGCCAAGGGCATTGCCGTCAACCCAAAAACTATTAAGACAATTATGGACTGGCTTCCACCCATAAATGTCAAAGAAGTCCGGAGTTTCCTTGGTTTGGCTAGTTACTGCCGTCGCTTCGTTCAAAACTTCTCGAAGATTGCGAAGCCTCTTACCGATCTCCTCAAGAAAGGCAAGAAATACCTTTGGACTCCTGCATGTCAAGCAAGCTTTGAAACACTCAAAGAGAAGCTCACTTCCACACCAGTGTTGGTTCCTCCAGACACATCAAAGCCTTTCTAGATATTCTGTGACGCCTCATTGCAAGGATTGGGTGCGGTCCTTAGGCAAGAAAAACAAGTTGTTGCTTATGCCTCTCGACAATTGAAGACGCATGAGATCAACTATCCTACACATGACCTTGAACTCGCAGCAGTTGTCTTTGCTTTGAAAGTATGGAGGCATTACTTGCTTGGCAACCGTTGTGAAATCTTTTTTGATCACAAGAGTCTGAAGTATATCTTCACACAACCCGATCTCAACCTTCGTCAGAGGAGGTGGATTGAAACAATCAATGATTTTGATTTGACCATCAACTACACTCCGGGCAAAGCTAATGTCATGGCCGATGCTCTCAGCCGAAAAGCTTATGTCAACAATCTCATGGTGGAAGAACAACAGCCTCTCTTGTGCGAGGAATTCCGCAAGCTCAACCTTGAAATTGTGGATCAAGGGTATCTTCTCAACCTTCTGGCAACACCGCTCTTGGAAGAAAATTTTTGCTCAATTCAGCTTGGTGATCCTTACACTAAAAAGATCATCTCCAGCATTCAGCTTCCGAAGTATGAGTCTTTCCACGTGGACGACCAAGGCACTCTTTTCTTTGAACATCGGATGTTTGTTCCGAACTACCCGGGTTTAAGAGAGCAAGTTCTCAAGGAGGCTCATGATTCTGTTCTTTCTATCTACCCTGGCAGCACTAAGATGTACATGGACTTGAAAACACAATATTGGTGACCTGGTTTGAAACGATATTGTGCCAAGTATGTCTCGGAGTGTGATGTTTGTCACAGAGTTAAAGCTGTCCATCAGAAACCTTCTGGTCTTCTACAGCCATTGAAGCCTCCGGAATGGAAATGGGAGAAAGTAGAGATGGACTTCATCACTGGTTTTCCAAGGTCGCAGAAGGGCAACAATGCAATCTTTGTTGTCATCGACAGGCTTTCTAAAGTAGCTCACTTCTTTCCAGTCAAGGAAACAATTTCTGCAATTCAGTTGGCTGAGCTCTATATCAATAGAATTGTCTCTCTGTATGGAGTTCCTCTTGAGATCAGTTCAGACCGTGGAAGCATCTTCACTTCCAAGTTCTGGGGAAGTTTCCAAAATGCTTTGGGAACAAAATTATTCTTCAGCACAGCTTACCACCCTCAGTCGCAAGGACAAGTTGAAAGGATCAATCAGATTCTGGAAGATATGCTCCGTGCTTGCGTTATCTCTTTCGGCATGAAGTGGGAAGAATGTCTTCCTTATGCTGAATTCTCTTACAACAACAGCTTCCAGAAAATTCTAAAGATGGCACCATTTGAGGCTCTCTATGGTCGCAAATGCAGAACTCCGATTGGTTGGTCGGGCGCAGGTGAAAGAATATTGTTTGGCCCCGACATTGTAACTCAAGCGGAGGAGAAGGTTCACATCATTCTTGAAAACCTGAAGATTGCTCAAAGTCGCCAGAAGAGCAATTATGACAGAAAGCACACGGACATGGAGTATGTCCCTGGTGATCTCGTTTACCTTCGTGTCACTCCCATGAGAGGCACGCACCGCTTTGGTATCAAAGGAAAGCTGGCTCCTAGATACATCGGTCCTTTCAAAATCCGTGGAAGAAGAGGAGAAGTTGCTTATGCTCTTAAGCTCCCTGAACAACTCAAAGTCCATGATGTTTTCCACATCTCTCAACTCAAGAAGTGCTTCAAGGATCTCGGCAGGACCGTGGACCATGAACTCATCAATCTCCAAGAAGATCTGTCTTATCAAGAACACCCCATAAAAATTCTAGAAGTCGTGGAAAGAAGGACTCGCAACAAGTCCATCAAGTTCTGCAAGGTGCAGTGGTCGCACCATTCCATTGATGAAGCCACTTGGGAACATGAAGATGAGCTCCGTGGCAAGTATCCTACCCTCTTTGAGTCATCTTCTTCTTCCTAGAATCTCGGGGCGAGACTCCTGTTTAGTGGGGGAGAGTTGTAGCATCCCAATTGTCTAACAATGGTAATGCTACTTGGTCTAGTAAGATAATGGCTACTCCTTACATATATTTGTTGCATCATAATTATATCATGCTCATGTCATCATGCCACCTTGCATTTGAGCATCAAATAAAACCTTTTGATTTGGTTCTTCTCTCATATGCAGTATTAATTGTAGTTGGCTTTTAATATATTGTATTTGGTTCTTGATACATTGTTTAATGTCCAAGTTGAGTTGGGGGCATATCTTTTATTTCAACTCCACCACCTTTCTTTGTCACCACCTTATAATTCCACCATTCCATTTACCCATGAGCTGGTAATTCTGTTTCTTTTGATATTTATTCTAGCTCATGTGGGTTGAGGTGGATCTAATTCTAATTCCTTTTTGCTTGGCCTTTATTCTACATTTCGGGAATGCATAAGAATAATGCCATGTTATTATTATTGTTTTCACAAGCATAAACATGGCCATTAATTATTATGCATGGGCCATGCAAGAGTACCACCGCCTTTGGCCCATTTGTTTTTCTCTTGGTTTTAGTGGTTCTTTCTTTGTGGGATCATCTCCATCTCTCTCTACCATCCCCATGTACTCATCAACACCATTCTTCCCTTCATGCATGATTCAAATGAGGCCTTTTTCCATAAACCTCTTTCTCTCTCTTTTTCTTGGGTTCAATTTCACCTCATCTTATGCTAAATCAAAGCCTCACCTTTCATCTTGGTTTGATCTTATAAACATGTTTTAAAACCTAAACACCTAATTAAACCCTAACCCTAGTTTTCTCTCTATTCTCTCTAACCCTAGTTCTACTCTAAACCCTAACCCCTAACCTCACCTCACCTCCTTCTCTCTCTCTTTCTAACTAACACCAACCCTAACAAAACCCTAACCGAGCCACCCCTCTCTAGCTAAACCTAGCTACCCGACCCTCCCTCTCGGCATCTCTCCCTTTTTCTCTATGCCATGCAGGCCCCACCTAACTACCCCATCTACCCCTACTCCTAACCCTAGCCCTAGCTCACCCGAGCCTCCCCTATCCTCTCTCTTTATCTCTCACTGCCGGGCATGCCCCACCCGAGCCTACCCTCCTGAGACGCTACCTGGCCCGCCTAGTAGCTCCACCCTACCTGCCACTGCCTTGCTCCAGCTCGAGCACGTGAGAAGAGGAGGAGGAGAAAGGTGGCTGAGGCCACCTTTATCTCCGACCTGATCCCCACGACACCCCCTCCTCTTTTACACTTCCTCTTTTCCCCCACGTCTCCTCTGCCTCGCCCAGATCCACCTCGGAGCCCTGCCCTCTGCTTTTGTTCTTCTTCTCCGACGCCATCTTCTCTCACTGGTCACCGCCAGTACCGCTGCCGCTCCCTCGTTCCAGCAATCATGGTTGACGTGGAGGTGGTCGAGGAGGCCTAGAGGAATCCCCAGCTTCGCCCCGTATGGGCCAGCGAGGAGGCAAAGCCCCACGTCCGCCGCAGTACCGCGAGTCGCCGAAACCCTAATCTCGCCGGCCGCCAGCCTCGTCGTCGCCCTGCTGCGCCCCAAGCAAATCCGCCGCCGCCAACCACCCCACGGTGAGTCCCTCTCCCGCCTAGACATCCTCCGCCTCACCATGAAACCCTAGCCGTGCCAGGCGTTTCGCCAAACGCCCTCGGCGCGCCGTCGGTCGCTGTTCTCTGCACGTTTCTACGCCGCATAGTGCCTCACCTAGCCGGTAGCTACTCCCTGTCAACTACACCGTCCTACCGTGCTGGTACCGCTTCTCTGCGCGTGCGCCTCGCGTCACGGGATCGAGTCCCCGCCTCGCCTCGCCGCGCACTGCGCGCGTCAGACAGATCCATCAGAGAACGAGAGGAGAAGATCCATAGTGCCCCCCCTTTTTGTAGATAGCCCCCTTTGTTAATTCTCGCTCAACCCGCGGTACTCGCGAGCCCCACCAGTCAGCCTCCCTGTCTATTTTACAAAAACGCCCCCGCAGTTTTGAACACCCAACCCGCGCTCCAGCATGACCCCACCTGGCAGCATCTGCGCGTTCGGCCGCTGTCACATGGGCCTCTAGCCGCTGGCCCACCTGTCAATCGCAGCGGCTAGGTAGCACCGCGGTGACGAAGCTTTTCCTGTGCGCGTGTGCCCAGTCAACAGTGGCCCACTGTCAGTGACTTGGGCTAGCATCTTCTGGGTGTAAAAAGTCCTGGCGAATTTCTATTTAAATAAAAATGATTTTAGTAAATGTTTAAATTCAAATTCAAATATGTTTTTAAATAACTTTAGAATTATAAATCCAAATATTACAAATAATGTATGTTTTTGAATCAGGAAAATGTGAGGATTTCAAACATGCCATTCAAAATAATGTTTGACCACTTTAAATTTTCGAGATGATTAAAATGACAAATAAATGCCCTTTTCTTAATAAATTAATAACTTTAATTCTACAACTCCAAATTTGACAAATAATATGTCTAAATAGATCAGCGCGATGAGCCCGTTCTAACTATGCACTCCTTGTTCTGAATTGCAGCATGCATCAGGCCATGTTTAAAATTAGAACTGTTTATGACAATAAATCTTGGCTAAATAATTAATAAAATGCTTTATTCTTGCACCCCACACCTCACCATGCCATGCTACTTTAATGCCATGTAAATTGTGAATCATTCATCATGGCATGCTTGTTTGCTTGCCGCATTTTATTTCCTATGCTTGTGCACTTTATTTATGTTGGCCCTTGTTTGTTTGGATCTTCTTCGAATAGACGCCCAGCAGGAGAATTACCAAGAATCACAGGAGTTCTACCCAGATCCATCTCTCGCTTCAACTGAGCTGCCAGGCAAGCACTACCACATGCTTGCATACATATAGCACCTATTGCCTCTATCTTATTCTTGCATCATTGAGTCGCGAATTCCATTAAATTGAATCCCAAGTACTGCATAGCCTTTACTTTTAAACCCCACCGAAGCTTGTTCCTCCATCCCATGAGCCATTACTACAGGAGTTGTTTGAGCCATGCGAGTCGTAGAAAAGCATGTGTAGGGTATGTGAGTGTCTGATGAATAACGAGGTACCTAAACAACTTAACCTAAGTAGTAATGGGATAACTAATGAAAGAGGCACCGGTGAACAATATCTGCTATTTGGTTTTTCATGCTCACTTGTGTCCTGTAGGACCCCTAGTACCATATTCATGTTCCTTGTTTATTCGCACTATCCACATCCTGGAGGCCTTATGGACCCCCCTGAGCCAGAGCTTGATTCATTCTTATTTCTTGGGGCCACAATTAGTTTGGGGCTTTATTACTATCCTGTACTTATGCCATGTTACTGTTTATTAAGATTGTGCGAGGAGCACCTGTACTGTTTAAGAATTGCGGAGTGTTTTCGCGGTATCGACAAGCCCTGGAACATTTTTGGGTTCCCAGTCGTTTACAGCCATTGGCGCAAATCTTGGGTCCGTCTCGGAGCCGGCCAACTTCGTTGCGGGTAGCTTAATGAGGTGGCCCCCTGAAATATTTCTGAATCCTGTGATTGCTTTGTCGTGAATGCCTCATTGGGTTTTGAGTTGGTTTTTCCGAGGTTGATCGAGTGTGTGTTGCTATTCGTGCACCCCTGCAGGGTAAATCTTTCTGAAAGCCATGTCCGCGGTTATGGACGACTTGGAGCACAGTTTCTCGATCATAGACAAGTATAACTAAAGTACCGCTTTTAATTTGACTAAGAACTTGACTAGTAAATAGTGCAATACTCATGGAATGATTAATAAAACTGCCAACGGATGATGGGGGTTGTTCGTCCGTTTTCTCGTTGGTAAGTGAGGAGGAGGATGAATCTGTTAATTATACTGTTATAACTATTGTTCTTAATTCACGGACATCCGTCTATCATTGGTTAGGCGGATGGTTAGCAAGAATCTATAGAATTGTTAGATATTATCTTTTGCTGCAATTGCGTCACCCCAGGTTGTGTCCCCTTTAGTGGCATAAAGACTTGTTGAGTACCCCTAGGGTCTCACACGATAAATTGTTTGATTCAGATGAACAGGTGTATTCGCAAGATGGATACTGGGTGGAGGAGACAGATGATGTTGGCAACGATCCTTCGGTGTAGAGATTCCGGGAACGGGGATCCGTGAGATCGCTGGGCGTTATGCCGATTTGCTTCTTATCCGTACTCGGATCTTGTTTTCCGCTTCCGCCTGATACTCTGATGTTTGTTGTATGAGGAGCTATCCTAAATTATTATCTCTATCTAGGATATTTGAATCTTGCCGTATGGCGTTGCAATATTTCTATTTCTTTTAGATGGAATGGCTCTGAGGTCTGTTGTATGTGGCTTGCATACATACTCATTTGTGTATGTAGTTGATCCCTTTGCCTGCCGATTACGCCGCTTGTTCTTGTCCCGATGTTCTGGAAGTGGTTAGGACGGCCGAAAGGTCTACCGTGAGTGGCCCTGGGCCCCACCGTACTATTTTAACCACTTTCGTTCATCCAGGCATGTAACTAAGAGAGTAATTCACCGAGGTAGTTACAATTGGTATCAGAGCCATCCCGCCCTTCAGGGTCTCAGCCAAAATGGTCGTTGTCAGTCTAGAAAATATTTTTGGTAGTTATGTATACTAGGGAAAAACAAAACGTGAGAGTAGGACTGCTTCCATTTTTCTTCTTACCCACCCACCCACCCTTTTTCTGGTAAGGAAGTGTAACGTTTTCAATCCTCTTCTAAAAATTCAAACCAGGATTCACGTGTTCTGGGTTCCGTAGTACCATAGGTTGTGTGTGTGTGTGTGTGAATTCCTTGTCTATCTGTTGCATCCAAATGTTATCACTATCTGCCTTTGGTTATCAACTGTTGGTACATTCCATACCGACATGCCCTTGTAAACCGATGCGATCTATCTGATTCGTTGTATACTGATGCGATCTATCTTACTCTTTGTTATCCGACGTTATCTTGTTGGGGTGTTCTTTTTCGTAGTTACCAATCTTTAGGTTCATCTTAAGAAGAAGGTGTTGGGATATGTGTTTACTGATTCATGTGCGGAGTAATGATTTGAGTGCGGGATGGAGTCGCGACCATACCACTACTTTTATCATTTGCTCTTGTATGTTGAACTAGTAGAGTTACTAATCTTGATTCGTGAAGTGGTTTTTGCGCATATAGTGGTATTTTAATGCCAAAATTTGCGGAAAATTTTTCTTTGTTAGCTTGTGTACCACACTCCTTATTCAGTCGTGTGTGCTATGCTTAATATCTTCTAGTTGCCTTTAACTCTGTTGATATTTTAATATCATCTCAGTGAATTGCATCCTTTAATCTTGATTCATTCCATTTTGGTACTATTTTGGATTATTATCATTCTCCATTATAGTAATGACGTGTGTTTTATATCAATCACAGGATGGCACCACCACGCCGTTCTGAGGAGGACATACCACGTGAACTGGGAGCTACTTTGGCAAGTATTGCAAATGCTTTGGGCACGATGCAGCAGAACCAGCAGCACTTCGAGGAAAGTGTCAGGAGGAATGAGTTTGTTCCGCTACCTCCACCTCCCAAGCGAGGAGACATCAAAAGTTTTCTCAAGTTCAACCCACGCCAATTTGAGGTGTCTGATCAGCCACTTGATGCGGATGATTGGCTGCGTGAAGTGTCAAGGTTGCTGATGACTGCGGATGTTCCCGAGCAAGAATGGGTCAAATGTGCCACTCACCTTCCGAAGGGAGATGCAGCTCTGTGGTGGGAAAATTACCTCAAGGCAGATCTTTCTGGTTTTCAGCTTACTTGGGAGCAATTCACTAGGGCTTTCAAAGAGCAATATCTGTCAGAAATTGTCATGGAAAGGATGAAGGAAGTGTTTCTCAATCTCAAGCAGGGCACTGACAATGTCAACACCTACATCAGAAACTTCATGAACCTTTCTCATTATGGTGGCGATGAGATCTCTGATGACAAGAAAAAGCAAAAGAGGTTCCGGCAAGGCCTCAATGCTTCCATCAAATATGCTATCACTCATGCAAGGCCGGCGTCTTTTCTGGAACTCCAACACACAGCTCTGTAGGAAGAAGCAAGTAGGCAAGTGTTCGAGGAGTCAAAGAAACACAGCCGTGATACAGCAAGTTCTTCTGCTATGACAGCTCCTTCTAAGCGTCGTGTCTGGGTTCCTAACACCCCACTGTCGCTCCCTGCTCCACCAAGACCGTCAAGCTACACAGCAAGGCCACCAAACTCCTTCACTGTGGCTCCCAGGGGCTACAACCACAACTACCCTAGAGCGCCTGGCGGAGTCACTAGCTACGTTGCTCCACATCCACCTGGTGCTTGCTATACTTGTGGAAACACTGGCATCAGCACTGGAATTGTCCAATGAACAACAAAGCTCTTCCACCACCACCTGAAAGACCTGCAGCAAGTGCTCCTATGATTCCTGTTCCTTGTTTATTCGTACTATCCACATCCGGGAGGCCTTGTGGACCCCCCTGAGCCAGAGCTTGATTCATTCTTATTTCTTAGGGCCACAATTAGTTTGGGGCTTTATTACTATCTTGTACTTATGCCATGTTACCGTTTATTAAGATTGTGCGAGGAGCACCTGTACTGTTTAAGAATTGCGGAGTGTTTTCGCGGTATCGACAAGCCCTGGCACATTTTTGGGTTCCCAGTCGTTTACAGCCATTGGCGCAAATCTTGGGTCCGTCTCGGAGCCGGCCAACTTCGTTGCGGGTAGCTTAATGAGGTGGCCCCCTGAAATATTTCTGAATCCTGTGATTGCTTTGTCGTGAATGCCTCATTGGGTTTTGAGTTGGTTTTTCCGAGGTTGATCGAGTGTGTGTTGCTATTCGTGCACCCCTGCAGGGTAAATCTTTCTGAAAGCCGTGTCCGCGGTTATGGACGACTTGGAGCACAGTTTCTCGATCATAGACAAGTATAACTAAAGTACCGCTTTTAATTTGACTAAGAACTTGACTAGTAAATAGTGCAATACTCATGGAATGATTAATAAAACTGCCAACGGATGATGGGGGTTGTTCGTCCGTTTTCTCGTTGGTAAGTGAGGAGGAGGATGAATCTGTTAATTATACTGTTATAACTGTTGTTCTTAATTCACGGACATCCGTCTATCATTGGTTAGGCGGATGGTTAGCGAGAATCTATAGAATTGTTAGATATTATCTTTTGCTGCAATTGCGTCACCCCAGGTTGTGTCCCCTTTAGTGGCATAAAGACTTGTTGAGTACCCCTAGGGTCTCACACGATAAATTGTTTGATTCAGATGAACAGGTGTATTCGCAAGATGGATACTGGGTGGAGGAGACAGATGATGTTGGCAACGATCCTTCGGTGTAGAGATTCCGGGAACGGGGATCCGTGAGATCTGTGGGCGTTATGCCGATTTGCTTCTTATCCGTACTCGGATCTTGTTTTCCGCTTCCGCCTGATACTCTGATGTTTGTTGTATGAGGAGCTATCCTAAATTATTATCTCTATCTAGGATATTTGAATCTTGCCGTATGGAGTTGGAATATTTCTATTTCTTTTAGATGGAATGGCTCTGAGGTCTGTTGTATGTGGCTTGCATACATACTCATTTGTGTATGTACTTGATCCCTTTGCCTGCCGATTACGCCGCTTGTTCTTGTCCCGATGTTCTGGAAGTGGTTAGGACGGCCGAAAGGTCTACCATGAGTGGCCCTGGGCCCCACCGTACTATTTTAACCACTTTCGTTCATCCAGGCATGTATCTAAGAGCGTAATTCACCGAGGTAGTTACATTCACCATTGAAGGGAATGCAACATTTTAGTTTGAAAAGAAAGTTAGCCCCTAGATATATTGGACCCTTCAAGATTCTGAATCACCGAGGAGAAGTATCGTATCAACTGGAACTGCCAGAAGAGATGCCAGCCATCCACAATGTGTTCCATATCTCGTTACTTGCAAATGCCTAGAAGTGCCGGAGAAGACTGAAGTATTCAAGAACATCGATCACCGAGCTGTGGATATCAACAAGGATCTGACGTATCATGAAGTGCCCATATGTATCTTGGAAGAAGCTTACAGAACCACAAGAACCCGGAGTATCAAATTTCTCAAGATTCAATGGAGCAACCATACCGAAGAAGCAGCCACTTGGGAGCGAGAAGATTACATTAGGACCGAGTTTCCAGATCTCTTTTGTTCCTAGTTTTCTTCTCGGGACAAGATTTTGTTTAAGGGGGGAAGGTTTGTAACATCCCAAAACTTAATCCAAAGTTAATCATGATCAAATCTATCCAATTTAGGGTTAACAAAAACTTTTCCATTTAAAATAACTAAGCATTCATATGTGTGTGCATTTAAATTAGGAGTTGTTTTGAATTGCCATGTTTGAGTGATCCATTGGTTGTAAAATGATTCCAAGGTGAATTAAACATCATCTAGATCATTCCCAAACAAATCCCAAAGAAAAAGAAATCAAAAAGAATAAAATAAGCAAATGGTCACTTTTGCCATTTTTATCACCTAGCCTACTTTGGCTATTGCTAGAACTCACATCTCAACAGAAACAATTGTGGATCTTTGCACCCCTTGCTAGTACAAGTAGTGATGTACCAATGCCCACTTTGTTTCATCCCAAAAACTTTCAAACACTAAATTTAAATGACAATTGAAAATTGAATGTAGTTCATATGTATAGATCACACTTTCGCAAAAACCACTCAAATGAATTCCATTTAACAAATCCTAGCAACCAAAGTCTACCAAGGATCAGATCAAAGACCCACCAAAAATTCATATATTTTCTTCAAGCGGCCATTGTGTCAAACACTTAGTAAGCACTAACCAAACTGCCTAACTATTACTATTTTAAAGCAGTGATCAAATGCCACTAAGGCCTAAAACCCCTCCCATTGTCTCCCCAGTACCAACCCTGCCATCAAGAGGCTACCCCTTAGCGGTTGCAGCAGTGCCGCGCCACCTGAGCGCCATGCTCGTCGGTCGAGCATGGACAACTCGCAGCCGACCGCCCCTCTCTCTCGCCATGACTAGGAGATAGACCGGACCACACCGCGAGTCCCTGCCCCTTCCCCAAGCCCAGCCAAGCCCTGGACCACCTCAGCACCGCGCCGCCCTTTCTCTCTGCGCGCAGCCAGAGCGTGCCAGAGCCTGATCGCCACCAGCACGCCACAAACCGCGCCTCGACACCATATCGCACACGCCGCTCCGCATCAACACCCACACCCCGCCAGACACGGCCGTGCACCGTCGTGCGACCCACAGTCGCCATGATCGCCGTCGAGCACTGCCTCTATCCTCTAGAGCGCGTGAAGCCCCTGACCACATGCCACCGCCCCTAGCCATGCCATTGCACCGTAGCTGATCGCCAGCAGACCGCCCACCATCCGCCTACCTCGCCCACGCCAATAGCCCCCCTGTTTCGGCGTCACCGACGAGCCGCGCCATGCTTCTCTGCCGCCGTGTCGAGCCTATATAAGGAGGCCTCCCCCGCACCATATCTTCATACCATTCCACTCCCCTCTCTCCACTAACCATTTGCACTCTCTCGCCGGAGCCGCTTGAGCCGCCATTCGCCGGAATTGCACCGGAGGTAGCCGCTGTAGAGTAGGAGAAGCTCCCATCGATTTCGTCCACCTCAGCCCCTACCGCAACTTCTCCTAAGCTCGCCGTCACCGTGCAGTTCAATCGTCCACCTCGCCGCACTAGCTGGAGCCCTGATACGTCCCCAGAAGACCCCCACCTGCCGCCTAGGGTTCCGTCTCGCTAGTGACGAGTCCATCGTCGACGACGACTGTGGACTGTTGATCTATGTTTTAATTGTAGTGCCTAGATCATCCCGTACCGCATCGCGTTTCAAGAGTCACTGACAGGAGGGACCCCCCGTCAGCAGCCCTCTGCGGCGCGGAGCAGCACTAGGCTAGCCCATTTAGTTTCCCATGCTGGCCCTGTGATTCAAATTAGGTTTTTCTTATTAAACTTAGACTTAGTTTTGTCCCTTAGTTCAAAAATCAATTAAAAGAGTTTTACAAATCCAAATGGCGTGATTCCAATTTTGGTGGAAATTTAATGAAAATCTCTATCCAAGACATTGGATTTAAATCCTAGTAAAAATAACAAGACAGAAGCTTTTGCACATTCAAACATTTTCTAAAATCAACCATAATAGCTTTTGAGTTGATTACAACTCTCAAAAATCACATTTCACCATACCTATCTGAATATGTAATAATATTGAGGTTTGCATGCAGTGACTTTGGACTAGTACCAAAATAATGCTATATAGGCATTTCTAGTCACTTTAAATCATTAAATATTAAAGTTAAACTTATTAAAATGTGATCCAACCTTTAAATCACATTCCCATATGTTAGAATATGTGGTGATGACATGTTTTCCACATGATCCCATATTTTAATTGGAGAATATTAAATCTTAGTTATTTTAAATGAGTAGAAATTACTTTTCTCAAATAAAAAGAATGAAGCTAGTTAATAAAACCTAGTGATGCTTGTGATGATAGTAGATCATCAAATGTGTTCCTTAGTGTGCTAAGTAGACTAGTTAAGTATTGTTTGGTGATTGTGTATCTCGTATGTATTTATAGACGATAGTACTGAACAAGCTTTCGAGGAGGAGGAGTTCTACCAAAGAGGAGGGGGAAGAAAACTTCAACCACTGCACCAACCAAGGCAAGCCAGCATTAACAATGCAAGATAACCCTTGCAATCTAGATAACCTAAGCAAGATGCATTAGGCATGCTTTGGTTATACCACTTTGACTATTACCTACCCCAAGTGTTATTTACCAGCTTTACTTTCTTTAATTTATCAAAGTCCTTTACTTGTTTGAAGGTAGCATAAAAAGTATAAAACTTGACCTATCTAGATAAGCTTAGATGTCATTCTATGGCATGAGATTGATCTTAGCATCCCATATTAGTGAACACTCTTAACTTAGTAGTTTAGAGCTAAACTAGAACTTGAGTCACTTTAGATGGGAATACTTGGTGAAAATGAATTGTGAAAACCTTGGAGTGATGAGTCATTCTATTGAGATGTTTTGACATGTGTTGAGAAACACAAATGGTTTATGATGATGAAAATGTTGAGGCATGAGCCTTAGCCCTTTTACAAAACTGATGGTTGGGTTCAGATGCGATACCATTCCAATTTTACTGTACAACCACAATACCTGAATTGGGTAAGGCTTAGCCGGAAGTTTATATGCATTAGTATTAGTTCCATCGCGGGAGAGGTTTGATCTTAGGCTACCTCTCAATGGTCTCCACCTATGCAGTGCCCAAGATGACAGATGGTCATGGTTGGGAGGCCATGCTCATAGGAGAGGTGCTTATACTAGGGTGTCTAAATGAAAGGTTATGTTTGATTATCTGCATACTAAGTATGATGATTCAGGGTTATCCCTGACAGATGTATCGAATCTTGTGGTGAAAGTGTACCACCTCTGCAGAGTGTCAAACTATTCAAATAGCCACATCCTCGGTTATGGACAGTTGGAGTGGCCATACTGTTCCGTTGTCAGATGTTTTCAAAATGACTGATGATATAAATGATGAATCTTGACTTGACCACAACAGGGTTGTGACTATGACACTAGCTTCCCAACTTAAGTGATTCTATAACTTTATTTTATCTTTCTTTGTTTCTGAACTCGGCTTAGGTTTCAAACTTAACTTTACAAATAAACCTAGAGTTAGCATTTCCCACTAGAACTACCTTACTTGTTAGTGATTGCTTGCGAGTACTTAAAGAGTACTCATGGCTTTTGTCCCTGGCTAATACTATGGCCAGAATATGAAGGAGACCACCAAGATGAAGGACAGCAGGACGACTATGATAACTCGGACTATCTTCCATCGTCAGCATTGCATGTGCTCCTGAAGATGGACCGCACCGCTACGCTTATTATTTATTCCGCTGCTTGTTGTATTAAGACTGGATCATGAGATCCTTTATTCGTGCAAGACCTTATTATGGTTTAATGGATGATGTACTATGATATCTAATCTGTTATGTCTCGCAAAAATGGTAATCCTGGGATTGCGATGTATGGCATAACATGCATCTGGGATTAAAAATCCAGGTGTTGACAGCAGGGTGCTTCCAACATTTGTCCTGCTGACATAGGTGGGTCTCGATTCGTCGACTGGTATCGTTGTTGCGACTGGCCTGCACCGATGTTGTCCCCGTTACCACGGTATCTGCTCTTGTAATCGTCGCTTCGTCTCTTTTCCCCTCTAGAGAAACTGGCTACAACGTAACTTGGTGTATTGTTCTCATCGTTGTTTCGTCATCTTCGATCATTATTGCGCCTGACCCTGTCTTCTTTGGGTGAACGGGCTCTTTTTTTGTGTACCGCGTCCTCTCCATCAGCCCAACGATTGGCTATGTCCATCAGCTGCAAAATTGTCTTTGTCTTGGTTCGTCCTAGTTCTTCAATAAACTCCTCCCGACGAAGTCCATCATTGAAGGTGTCGATTTATCTTTCGTCGGACATGGCTTCAGCTGAATTTTTTATGATGTTCCACCGTTGGACGAAAACCCGTAGTGATTCTCCTGGATTTTGCTTGCAGGCCTGCAATTGCTCCAAAGATGCGGGTCGGTTGAAGGTGGACTGGAAATTTCTGATAAACTTGTCCTCAAGATCGTTCCAACTATTGATAGAATCTTCGGGTAGTTGTTTTAGCCAGGAGGGTGTCGTGCCAGTTAGGTGCAGCTGTAAGCTTTGGATTGCAGTGGCTTTAGATCCGCCTTGTAGCCTGACGGTTGCTAGGTAATCTGTCAGCCAAGCTTCGGGTTCTTGGAGACCATCATACTTTTGACGATCTTGAGGTAATTTAAAGTCTCGCGGTACCAGAGTTTTGTGAACCCGTCGGGTAAAGCAACTGGCTCTGCATAGTTCTTGCTCTTCCTCGCTTTCACCGTCGTGATATCTTCGGGTGTTTCGCTCTTCTCTGGACCGGTCGATCCTTCGTTGAGTGACGTCATTTCTTGCATCATTTCGCGGCTCTGATTCTGAAAAGTGAATCCGTTGTGGCGATCGAGATCGTCAGGATTGTCCCACTTGCCGAGGGATGCTGCGACGGGGTGGGGATCTATCAATCTGTCACGTGGTTCCTTGCTCTGTTTGCACAAGGGATGCTCCTACCATGCCGAGATTCATCACGGCGGAGCAGTGGAGGGCCGCGCGAGGATTGTCGGGTGCTGGTTGCGTTGTAATTAGATATGTTTGTGCAACCACAATGGCTGCCTGGGCTATTTTTGCCTTGATGTTTCCAACCTGGTCTATTGACATGAATGATAGATCAAGGTCTCGGATTAGTCCACTCCTCTCTTCTTCGGGGATATTTTCCAACCGAGATGCTCATCTCCTTGGTAGTGCTCCTCCTATTACGCTTCTTGATCCTTGAGTGGAGCTTGACTGCGCTCGTCGTAGGCTAGATTCGTCGACTAATCTTTTCCTTTCATCGAGTTGCCTCTGCATCCTGAGTAAGTCTCTCTTCTTGTGATGAAGCAGATATTGGTATGCTAATAGATCCTCGTGTGAGGCGTCCGCTGTCATCGGACTGCTTCCCTTGCTTTTTGCCATGCCGCTGCTGGTAGCCGGAGAGTGCCTCTTGCCTCCGCGTGGTTCTTCTTCTCCTTGATTTACACGGTTAACTGTTGGGTCTCCCCCGTTTCCTTGGCTTCCTTTGTTGCTGTGATCTCCTTCATTATGGCTAGAAAGAATATCATCAGGGTTAAAAATTGGGTTACCGTTGGAGTCTTGCTGGGTCGAGGCGTCTTTGATGATCACGCATTCTTGGTGCTAAGAGATACATGGACTCGTGACGTTGTCGTCTAAACCGAGGGAGACACTATCAGGTGAATTAGTGAAGTCCGTCAGTTTTTGTTCTAGATAGATTTCTGCCATCCTAATTCCAAAGTCGATGCTTTCGCTGCTTTCTTCGGGTTCTAAATTTGCCGGGCTTACTTCGCGTGGTGGGGTTAGTTGTGGATCTGATCCGAAGGAGAGATTGTTGTAAAGACCATCAAGGTCCCCAAGATCCATCTCGATTTTCTTGCTTTCTTCGCCCGCTTCGATCTGTGTTGTGGCGTCCATGGAGGATGTGATCGAAGATGCAGGTACCGCCGTAGGCATAGGTTTTTCCTCCGACGGTTTTGATGTGATCAGGATCGAAGGGTACGATTCTTGCGGGTCTTCTACTTGGAAGTGGAAGCTTCCGACGATTAGATCGGATCCGCTATTGAAATCGGTGGGTACCAATACCGGGGTGGGCGGGTCTGGGACTGCTTATGTGGGGTTGGTGCTTGGTGGAGAGCGGTCGGCCGAATCCATGGTTCCAACGTTCAGGTTTCCCACAGACGACACCAATTGACGAGGGGTAACCTCGGCAATGTCCATGGTGAAGGACTTAGGGTTTCACGGAAAAGAGAACGCTGGGGATTTCGTCGGATGTCAGGAAAACAATGGAGTCAAAGTCGCCTGAATATTGGGAAATCGCAGTCTTACAAGTTGCTTAGGAGTTTTCGGTACCCTCTCTTGGGCTTCTCTCGTCCTATATATAATAGGCCGGGTCTCAAAGCTGTATGCGGATAGGTTTCATACACACGTAATTACAATACCAACACAATGTTGGTTTATAGTCTCTTTCCTAATATAATCAAAGTCTTTGACGGTTTCTTCCTTGGGCTATCATCTAAAATCTTCATGGGCCATAAGCCTTTTACCCAGTATAGGGTAGCGAATCATAAGCATCTGAGTAATCATACATATGTCACCTAGGGTTTAGGGTTCATGTTTTTTGGGTTGAGGGTTTAGGGGTTTAGGGTTTATGGTATATGATTTAGGATTTTAGTGTTTAGGGTTTAGGATTTTAAGGTTGGTATTTAGGGTTTAGGTTTAGGGTTTTCTAGGTTTTAGGGTTTATGAATTTTCAATAATAATGTTCAAGCTTTATATTTATATGCTTATATATATTCGTGGAATAGATTGGTGTTATCGCAATTTAATGAAAGTATCTCGGATTTTGATCTATAAGTGCATGATACCTGCTTGGTAAGGGGTTGATGGTTTATGGTTTTGGGGGTTTAGGGGTTTAGGGTTTAGGTTATTTGGGAATTTTCAATAATGTTCAAGCTGCTTTATATATGCTTATATTCATGGAATTGACTGGCATTAGCATAATTTCAGGAAAGTATATCTGGAATTTTGATCTACAAGTGCATGATACCTTATTTTCTAGGGTCGTTTACGCGGGGTTGAGGGTTTAGGGTTTAGGCATTTTCAATAATGTTCAAACTTTATGGTTATATTCGTGGAATAGAATGGCGTTACCGCAATTTAATTAAAGAATCATAGATTTTGATCTATAAGTCCATGGTAACTGCTTGGTTAGGGTGTATGGGTTGAGGGTTTAGGGTTTTAGGGTTTTATAGTTTAGGTTTTATGGACTGAGTAGGGTTTAGGGGGTTTAGAAATTTTTAAATAATGCTCAAGCTTTGCTTATATTCGTCGAATAGAATGGTGTACCTAATTCATTGAAAGTATCTCAAAGTTTGACTATAAGTGCATGATACCTGCTTGGTTAGGGTTTATGGGTTGAGGGTTTGGGGTTTTAGCTTTAGGTTTTAGGGGTTGTTTAGGGTTTAGGGAATTTTTGATAATGCCCAAGATTTATGCTTATATCTGTCGTATAGAATGACGTTACCAATTTAATGAAAGTATATCAAATTTTGATCTATAAGTGCATGCTACGATGTTTGGTAAGGGTTTAGGGTTTAGTGTTTAGGTTTTAGGGTTTCAAGAATTTCAAATGATGTTCAATCTTTATGCTTATATTCGTGTAATAGAATGGTGTTACCGCAATTTAATGAAAGTATCTCAAATTTTGATATATAAGTGCACGATACCTACTTGGTTAGGGTTTATGGGTCAAGGGTTTAGGGTTTGATGGTTTAGTTTTATGGGTTGTTTCTGGTTTAGGGTTTAGCAATTTTTTGGTAATGCTCAGAATTTATGCTTATATTCGTCTAATAGAATGGCGTTACCTAATTTAATGAAAGTATCTCAAATTTTGATCTATGAGTGCATGACACCTGCTTGGTTAGGGTTTTTGGGCTGAGGGTTTTAGGGTTTTGGGAATTTTCGATAATGCTCAGGATTTATGCTTATATTCATCAAATAGAATGGCGTTACCCAATTTAACGAAAGTATCTAAAATTTTGATCTATAAGTGCATTCTACGTGCTTGGTCAGGTTTTGGGGTATAGGGGTTTTGGGTTTGGGTTTCAGGGGTTTAGCTAGGGATCAGGGTTCCAGGAATTTTCAATAATTTTCAAGCTTTATGCTTATATTCGTCGAATATAATGGTGTTACCCAATTTAACGAAAGCATCTCAAATTTTGATCTATAAGTCCATGATACCGGGTTGGTCAGGGTTTAGGGGTTTATATTTTATGGTTTAGGATTCCATGAATTCTCAATAATATGTTCAAACTTTATGGTTATATATATTCGTGGAATAGAATGGTGTTACCACAATTTAATGAAAGTATCTGAAAAATTGATCTACAAGTCGATGATACCCTACTTGGTCATATTTTTTGTTAAATACAATTGAAGGTACCCAAGTACTAAAACAAGGGAGAAACACCAAGAGTTCCATGACATTTAGGCACTATTTGGTTGGGCTCTAATTCTGGTTTTGATTTTTGGCTTATAAAGCCAGGAACATGTTTTTGGCTTTTTTAACTTTTACCCTAACATTGGAATTCTGGTATAATCCAAAAGCAAAAATCTAAAGTGGCTTATAAAATAAAGCTAAAAGCGACAGATAAGCTTAACCAAACAACCCCTCAACTTCTTGATATGAATGGTAATAATGCAGCCTAATCTGAGACCTTTTGAAAGAAAAATCCAAATAAAAATATATAAATTGAAGAAATGTCTTTCTTTCGTAGAGTATTTTGTTATGTGCACTGCCTAGTTTCCATGGAAAGTATGCTAAAATTTGACAACTTTCGAAGAAAACCGTTTCACAATATCGCATACCACATATGAACACTCATGGCTTTCAAACGAGATGACCAAGGTCATGGCAATATGTTTGCCATAGTTTATGATAATGTGTCCATGTTTGGTAGATCGGTGCATAACTGCATATTGGCATTTCAAACGATGTTTACAAAAAAGGTGCATCAAAATCGAAGTTATTTTAAGTTGTCCAAGTGCCAACAATGGCTTCCGTTGTGAAGCAACTACAAAGATTATATGTGGTTCAAAATCTCACCGCACCAATTTTCTCACAGAGTATAATTTTTTTGATGAGTAATGCCCAAGTTTCATGAATTTTCAAGGTTCCGAGCCAGGTTCGATGATTTTAACAATTTTATCTTGGTTTAGCGAAAAATGTTCAAATTTTGAACAACAAGCGATGGAAATCTCTACTTCCTATAATTCTGGCTCACTTACATGTGGGTCACTTCCATAGTGGGTCCAAAAATTCAGTGTAGGTCGGAGTTGGCAGGCAGGTAAATGTTGAAGAAGGGTCGGGAAACATCGATGGGGTGATGCACTTGGGAGAATGCAAATTTACCACCTATATCCCTCTGTTATTGCAGTGCTCCCTTAGATTCTTGTTTCTGGAGCAGGGATAGAAGAGGAATTTTGCATTCTAGAAAGAGGTGAAGCATGTTTGAATGGATGCGTGGGATATTTTAATGGATGGGTGCGATGTTTGGGCATCGTACCAAAATTTTGAGGTCGAAGCTTCTAGCATACGCTACTCCAGTGTAGGGCCTCCCAGCCGCCATGTCAACGTCTAGACCCACACGCCAGAGAGAGTTGCTTCCCAGCATTTAAACAAGTTTCTAGGGATTTGCTGAAATTTTTGAACAATTTATGGCTTTCAAGAAAATGACCATCGTCCAAAAAAAGTTGACCAAGGTCATGGAAATAGTTTATGATGACGTGTCCATATTTGGTAGATTGGTGCACCTTTGCAAATCAACCAATATATCTAGTTCTAGATTTGAAGTTTGTTTTCGAATTTCCAAGTAACAACAATGTGTGTTGTTGTGAAGCAACTACAAAGATGATGGCTCAAAATGCCATCGCCCCTTTTTTCACACTATGTATAACGCCCTTTTAAGCGTCCAGGCAAAATTTGTGCAATAAAATAACTTTTGGGGCTAGATGTTTGAATGGATGGGCGGGATGTTTGAATGGGTGGGCGGGATATTTTGGTGCTCTATCGAAATTTTGAAGTTGAAGCTTCTAAGGTACGCTACTCCCACTTGGGATGATGTCCCCATCATATGGACCCACATGCCTGTATGCTTTCCAGCATTTGATGAGTTTATAGACATCTGCCAAAATTAATGAACATTAATTCAAGGATTTCAAACAAGAGGAGCAGGGATAGAAGAGGAATTATGCATTCGAAAAAAAGATGAAGTATGTCTGATGGATGCGCGGGATATTTGAATGGATGTGTCGATGTTTGGGTGCAGTACCAAAATTTTGAGGTCGAAGCTTCAAGCATACGATGCTCCGACGTGGGGCCGCTCAGATTTGCTGTTACACTCTAGATCCGCATACCAATGATAGTTGTTTTCCAACATTTAAATGCATTTTTAGGCATTTGCTGAAATTATCGAACAATTCAAGGCTTTCAAAAAGATGATCATCGTCCAAAAAAAGGTGACCAAGGTCATGGCCATAATTTATGATGATGTGTCTGCATTTGGTATATCGGTGCATCTTGGAAAATCAACCAATATGTCTAGTTCCAAATTTGAAGTTTACTTTCGATTTTCCAAATTTGGCCCCTTTTCGAAAAAATTAGGGAAGAAATTAAATATATTTTGAAATAAAGTCATTCGTTAGTAAAGTGCAATGCCATGTGCATTAGTTTCCATGGTAAAACATAAACTTGTATTTTGACAAGTTTTGGATCAATTTTGATCTATGGTGACTGGTAGGTGGGACACGTATATGCTGGTGCCCAAAGCAGGGTAGGTCAGAATTTCCAAAGTTATCCCTCACCACCCCTTCGCGCTATGGATTAACTTGCACCCTCTGCCGACTTGGCCCTCACCCCCTTGCCCACAATACATACGCACTTACGGCCAATCCTCATCACCACCATGCGTGAAAAAGCTTTCCCTACCCGTCAGTCTTCTTGAGACGCACCGGTGCGCACGTCGATCCCACAGTAGTCTTTCTATCTCTAGCTCGATCTGGTTGGCATTTTATTGCCCTTTCACCTGATCTGCCTCCTCAAATATGTAGTTTAATTTGTCCTCAATCTGCATGGTCATAGTTTATTCTACGCTCGATCTATGCTCCTAAATACCTTCGGCGGTTTTTGTTGTCAATATGTTTGCTGAAATGCATAGGCATATATAGTTTTTGTACTCCATCTATATGTTTCCTGCTTTTCTTTTAATAATAACCAACCTTGTATGTCATAATTAAATAGATGGGAAGATTTTGGATAGAGATTGCTCCATTAGGCAGCGCTAAACATATCCTTGGTGTTCTACGATTTATGGGGTTTGTTAGAGCTCATTGTGACAACTCAAAAGTACATTGCCCCTGCCGGTTGTGTGTGAATCGTAGGGTTCTCCTCAAAGTATAATGGAAGACCATAATTTTACATTTGGGATGTAAGCACATATGTTAGATGGGTATTTCATGGTGAACCATATGAACCAGGGGAAGCACATCTTTATCATCAAGATCAAGTAGGGGAAGCAGATGTTGATCAACTAGATCAACTGACAGAGGAAACTCCTGAGCATCTAGATCAACTTGGAGAAGAGGGAGGAGAGAAAAAGTGCAAGCTACATGAAACAGGTTTCATTTTTGGTACTACCACTATGCAGATGAAAAGGTATATCCGTAGAACGACAAATGTTCAGGTTGTGTGTCTTCGATGTTTCTCTATAAACGTATCTGTTAATCTACGTTTCGCAGAAGCAGATGACCAAAGAGTACTTTGATGGTAATGATGATGACCTATTCATTGATGAGCCTGCAACAGAAGCTGTGGATCGGGTACACTGCTTCTGGATGGATTTGATGCAGGGCTGCTGATCATTAGGGGTGTACTTTTGGTGCCCTCTGGGTAGTCTCATGACCACTAGTGAAAGGACTTTTATTGCCCTAATCTTTTTTGGTGTTCGTTAACAACATAAGGTACATTTTACTGTGTGTTAATGTCTACAGGTCAATCTATTGAAAAGGGAAAGATTCAGAGTGTTGTGGGAAATTTCATCGCCAAATCCATGCTTACCTGAAGTTTCTAGACCGGAGTCTCCGGTGTGCAAACACCGGAGTCTCCGGTGTGGTCCAGAGTTTCCCCAGGAGTTCCTGGTGTGAGGTCTGGACTTGGCCCAAGGTCTCTCTGTGTGGTGTTCTGGAGATTGACCAGATATCAGCCAGAATCTTCGGTGTGTCTCCTCAGGCTGAAGTTTCTGGTGTGGACACACCGGAGTCTCCGGTGTCTCTGGTCCAGAATTTCGGCCAGAGTCTCTAGAGTGGACGTCAAGACCATGCCCAAGATAGCCAGAGACGTGGTCCGGAGATGGACCGGAGGTGGGCCAGAGTTTCCGGTTCCGGATGGAGTCTCCGGTCTGGCAGACCAGAGAATCCGGTGTGAATGGTCTCCAACGGTCAGAAAAAGGTTCACAAGTGTGTGGCCTATAAATAGGGAACCTCATCCCCTTCCTCCTGCTACTGGTTCCAGAAAAAGAAGACCACACCATTAGAGCCAGCAAAACTCCAAGATCTCTTCATCCAACCACCCAAAGTCGTTGATATTTAGGGAATCGGAGGAGGATGCATCGATCTACAACTTCACCAAGAGAGATCTTCATTTCCCCCTCATTCACTTGAGGGCCCCTTGCTCTAGGGTTTCATTAGAAACCCTAAGCCTTGTTTTGGTTGATTTGATTCTTTCAAGCTTGTCTATGATTGTTTGACAGCTTGCTTGTATTCGGGAGCCTCCAATTAGGTTGTGGATGTGTGCCTAGAACTTGTTGTAAAGGTGTCGGCTTCCACCTCGAAGGTTGCCGATATATTGGAAGAGGTGAATCGAACCCGTTGGGGTGAGGTTCATCGGAGAACAAGGGAGGCCTCTTGTGGCGTTGGTGGTTTGAAACCACCCCTCCCCAAATGTAGACGTACTTCCCCTCAAAGGGAAGGAACTACAGGAAACATCCGCATACTCCACTTTGGTTACTTCTATCCTTTACCGCACTTTACTTATATTGTTCTTGCTTACTTTTGTGCTAGATTGACATAAAGGTAAATTCACCATAGTTGCATTATCTAGAGAATTTACCTTTCGTGTCAAACCTTAATTTGTAAAAGAGTAAAATTTGAAGTAGCACCTATTCACCCCCTCTAGGTGCCCATACGATCCTTTCAATTGGTATTAGAGCCTCGGCTCTTTATTTGGGCTTAACCGCCTAAGAGATTATGGGCAACTCAGGAGATGAGGGAGGGAGGCTAGCAACTCGGTGACCATGGTAGATCTCAAGAATTTGGAAACAAGCTTGAGCTCTACCTTAGGCAAGGAAATCCAATAGTAGTGTCAACTTGTTGAGTTACTTGTTATGGAAAAGTCAGCCTCACCTCCTCCCTCTCAAGAGGAAACACCACCTAACCCTAAGGAAAATGCTCTGGCTAAGCCAATAGGTGAAGTGGTGGGGGATGAACATAATTCCACTGACTCCACCACCAAAAAGGGTGATGGGAAGGAAGAGCACTATGCGGTTCCCATATGGTAGTCTCCCGACCCTCCAATCCCTCATCCCCATATAAATAATAGAGGTGACCCACCTAAGTTAGCTGCGCATACCTTTGCTCAATGGCAAGTTTTAATGAAATCTCATGTGCGCAGCTCTTGTATTGACTTGTGGAACATTACTGAAGAAGGACTCAACATTGAGGATCCAACCAACTTGATTAGAAGAGAAGTGGTCAATAGCCAAGTCAATGCGACTACCTTGCACATGATCCAACTTGGAGTGGGGCCAAAGGATTTTCCCCACATTGAGCATTGCAATACTTCCAAGGAAGCTTGGGATGCTATCATTGACTTGTTTTTTGGCAATGAGAGCATGAGAAGAAATAGGTATGATGCCTTAAGCAATGAGGCTGAAGGTTTCTTTATGAAGGATGGTGAGGATCATGAAGACATGTATCGAAGACTCAAATCCACAGCCACCGCCTTCAGGAATGTTGGTGCCTCTCACATTGATGATGCCTGGATCAAGAGAAAGTATGTGAGTACACTCATGCCCTTCGAGCCCACTTACTTGAAGAGTCTCCAAGGAAGACACAACTACCATCTCATGACCTCCAATGAAGTTATGCAAGAGATGGCCGCTTTCAAGGTTGCTGCAAAGAATGCCAAAGACGCCCGTGCTCATGCTATTGGAATGAGTAGTGGTGTGAATCTTGCCTTGAAGGCCAAGGTTGTGGAGTATGATGAAGAAGAAGGTAGTGATGCACTCTCAATGAGCTACCCCGAAGATGTCAAGGTTTCTCATGGTGAATACATGGCCTTCTATACAAGAAACTTTTGGAAAGACCCCGCCAAGGCCAAGATGGAGATGCAACAAAGAAGAAACCCCAATGGGAGAAGAGACAATGGGTATAAATTGAGAACTTGCTTCACTTGTGGTGACCGATATCACTTTGTTGCCGGTTGTCCCTATGAGAAAAGAGAAGATCATGGGGGTAAGCTTGTGTTGAAGAAAACCTCCAAAGCTCCTTTCAAGAAACCTTTCATCAAGATAAATCCCACCAACAAGAAGTCGGGTGAAATTGTCTTGATAACACATGAAGAATTCCCCTCCGACAATGATGATGATGAAGATGAAGAAGAGGAAACATCAAGTGATGTGGCGGTTCTTTCCACTACTTCTGCACCTACATTATCATTCTTCGACTCTCCAAGTGAGAATATCTCCAGCAAGTACGTCAGTTGCCTTATGGCAAGAGGAACGGAGGTATTATCATCATCACACCCCACCTCCTTAGTTGAGGATGAATTTTGATGATGAGTTATCTCTTGAGGTCAAAAAGGAATTAGTTGCTTTTGATGTGTTTATGACTAACTTGCAAGGGAAGAACAAGAAACACTTTGTGGACCTCTTAAATCAACTTTCACACACACAAGATCTTCTTGATGAGAGATGTAAATTAGGAAGAGAGCACATGATTGAGGTAGAAGCTCTAAATAATGCTCTAGAAGAAGAACAAGAGACTAGGATGTCTCTTGAAACTAACCTTGAAGGGCTTGATGAAGCAAATGACCTAATTACTAATAAACTCATCAAGGAATGTGACCATGCTATTGCTAAATATAAAAAGGCTAAAAAGGACAAGATTGAGTTTGGTGTTGTTCATAAAAAACTTGCCGAGTGCTTTAGGATGCTTGACAATGCTCACAAGGCCTTGGAGAGTGAAATCTTGTTACTCACAAAGTCTCGTGAAAAGCTTCAAACTCAATTGACCAATATTCCTTCACCTAGTACTTTCATTCAGTCTAGTTGTACAAATATACTTGAAGAAAATGCTAGGTTGAAGGGGGAGCTAGCTAAGGCCTCCTTTCCCAAAGGAAACAAGTCAATTGATGACATGTTGAGTAAGCGGAGGCCAAATGGTGAGAAAGGGGGAATTGGCTTTGTCTCTAAAGCCAAGAAGAAGAAGAACAACAAGAAGAAGTCCAATCCCGCAAAAGAAAAAGACAAGGTCATTGTGGGTAGTAAGACCACGAGTGGCAAAACTATGTCTCATGATGACTTTGCGGGAAGTGTTAACCCTCACTATGTTTTAATGCGTGATTATTATAGTGATGTATATGCACAATATGTTGGCCCATTTGATGGTTATATTTCTTGGTCTATTTGGGTTCCCAAGACCTTTGTTGCTAACAAAACAGGACCCATTGAAAAGTGGGTACCTAAAAACTAGTTTGATCTTTTGTAGACCTATGCTTTCGAGGGGTCAAAATGGGTGCTTGATGTGGATGCACAAGTAATATAACCAGAAGCGCATCTAGTGTCAAGGAGTTGAGACCAAATGTTGATCAAATATCCATGACATATGCTGACAAGTCAAAGTCTAAGTTAATGGGTTTCAGCAAGGTTGTGGTTGCACACAATATCACTCTCATGGACGTCATGCTTGTTGAGACCCTTGGCTATAATTTAATTTAAGTTTGTGCTCTTGGAAAGATGGGCTTTGCCGTCTTTACTGATAATAATATTGTCATCCTCATGTGGAGCAAGACTTTAAAGGTCTTTTTTGTTGGGTACGTCGAAAATGACTTGTATGTGGTGGACTTTTCGGGGAAAACCGCTACAAGTGCGATATTCTTATTCGGAAAGGACGATGTGGGTTGGTTATGGCATCGCCGTCTAGCCCATGTCAACATGAGAACTTTGCAAAGCCTCCACAAGGATGGTCATATTGTTGGACTAAAATAAAATGTTTGCTTTGCCAAAGATTGTGTTTGCAGGGCGTGTGTTGAAGGAAATATGCATGATTCTCCCCACAAGCCAAAGAACTACATCAAGTCCAAGAGGATCTTGGAGCTACTTCATGTGGATCTCTTTGGTCCTCCATCTCATGCAAGCCTTGGTGGGAAGAAATATTGTTTGGTGATCGTTGATGACTACTCAAGATACACATGGGTATATTTCTTCAAGATGAAAAGTGAGACCCAAGAAAACTTCATTGACCTCATCAACATGGCTCAACGTCAACCCAATGTCCCTATGTTAACAATAAGTAGTGAAAATGGTACCAAGTTCAAGAACTACACCTTGAATAGATTTCTTAGTGATTAGGGGATAAAACATCAATATTCCGCTTCATATACCCCTCAACAAAATGGTGTAGCTAAGAGGAAGAACTAGACTCTTATTGATATGGCAAGGACCATGTTGGCGGAGTTTAAATCTCCATACAATTTTTGGGCTGAAGCAATCTCCACCACATGCCATGCATCAAACCGTCTCTACCTCCGCAAAGAATTGATCAAGACTCCATATGAAATTCTTACCAGTAACAAGCCCAGCGTTTCATACTTCTGGATGTTCGGTTGTAAGTGTTTCTATCGCATTAAGGGTGTTCGTTTGTCAAAATTTGATTCCAAAGAATTAGAGGGTATTTTTGTTGGTTATGGTCTTGAATCTCACACTTATAGAATCTATGACAAGCTCTCTGGAATTGTCATAGAACCTTGTAGTGTGGTTTTTGAAGAATATGATGGTGCCCAAGGGGGCGTGTTGATGTTTGTGATGTAGATGAAGAAATGCCTCAGGATGCCATAGGAAGAATGGGTGCGGGATTCATCCGACCTGTTGAGGAACCCCTTATGGCGGATCGAGAAGAACTATGTTGTACTCAAGTGGAGCCCTCATCTTCACAACATCAACAAGCTTCTATCGAGGAGGATAATACCCAAGCCAAAGACAAGTTGTGGACCCTCAACAAGTTGATCTGGGAGAACCCTCTAGCTAGGAGGAGCTTGAGTTTCCATTTGCTATAATGTCCAGTGTTGCTTAGTCTATTGTACAAGGAAGATCTGTAGAAACTACCATAAGAATAACTTGACGCCTGTCTAGAAGTGTGCCTGATCAAGAGCAAGGTCAATCTTTGCCTCTTAATGAAGAGAATGACTCCAATGATGATCAAGGTCAAGTTAATGGTCAAGACAAGGACCAAAATGATGAAGTGATCCCCACAAGAAACATCAAGGAGATTGAAACTCGCCGCTAAGATAGAATGGATAGAATGTTGGAATTAAGAGACCACACTCTTGAGAATGTGGTAGGAGATCTAAGAAGAGGGATATCCACTAGAGCTCGATTGAAGAACTTTGGTGAAAACTAAGCACACATTTCCATGGTGGAACCAAAGAAAGTATGGGAAGCTCTTGAAGATTCAGATTGGTTAGAAGCAATGCACAAATAGCTCAACAACTTTGAGAGAAACAAAGTACGAAAGTTAGTTGAAAAGCCAAAAAATTGCCATAATGTTATAGGCACCAAGTGGATATTCAATAACAAGCAAGATGAGCATGGAACTGTTGTGAGGAACAAGGCAAGATTGGTTGCATAAGGGTTCTCTCAAATTGAAGGCATTGATTTTGGAGAGACATATGCACCCATGGCTCCCCTTGAGTCCATCCATATCCTTCTTGCTTATGTGACACATCATAACTTTAAATTACAACAAATGGATGTAGAAAGTGCATTTCTTAATGGTACATTGCATGAGTTGGTATCTGTAAAGCAACCCCCGGGGTTTGAGGATCCAAACTTTCCAAACCACATCTACAAACTTGATAATGCGCTCTATGGGCTCAAACAAGCTCCACGCACGTGGTATGAGGACCTTAGAGAGTTATTGTTAGATCGTGGGTTTAAGGTTGGGAAAATCAATCCCAGTCTTTTTACTAAGAAGGTCAATGGGGAGCTTTTTGTATGCCAAATATATGTAGATGATATTATCTTTGGTTCATCTAACAAAGCTTTTAAGGATGAATTCTCAAAGGTTATGACTGATAGGTTTAGGATGTCTACGATGGGAGAATTGAGGGTATTTCTTGGTTTTGAGATCAAGCAAGTAAGAGGAGGAACATTCTTCAACCAAGCCAAGTATACTCAAGATATGCTCAATAGATTCAACATGAAAGATCTAAATGGATCTCCCACCCCCATGGCAACAAAGACCCATGTTGAACTAAACCCGAATGGTAATGATGTGGATCAAAAGGTATACCGATCCATGATTGGTTCTTTGCTTTTATCTTTGTGCATCTAGACCCGATATTGTGTTGAGTGTAGGAGTGTGTGCAAGATATCAAGCGGATCCTAAAGAACGACATTTGATGGCAGTCAAGAGAATCTTTCAATATTTGGTTCATACCCCAAACTATGGTATTTGGTATCCTAAAGGCTGAACTTTCTCTCTTTGTGGATACACGGATTCGGATTGGGCTGGTGATAAGGATTATAGAAAATCAACCTCCGGGGCTTTCCAATTCCTTGGGAGGTCCTTGGTGTGTTGGTCTTCTAAGAAGCAAAATTGTATATCTCTCTCGACCGCCGAAGCCGAGTATGTGGCAGTGTTATCACAAGGTCGCACCGGATTATGTTTGTGAGTATATGGTGGCAGCTAAACTGCTTTGAATGTCTTCGCAAGTTTCACATGATTCAGTGCATTGCTCTTAGTAATTATGTGTCTATCTCTTGCTTTGACTCAGAAATTGCCTAAGAGTGCCACAAAGCAACTCCAGGCCAGACGAAAGGGAACAATAGTCTTCACGATGCAGAATGAAGGAGTGAAAATCGAGGGACGCTACGCCATTAACTCGACTGATGGGCGCTTGGCAGCTATTTCTAGGTGGATCAAGTTCCGGAAAGCAGCCAAACTTACTATTGGAACAATGGTCAAGGTCGATGTATCTGGCTGTCCTGAATGCCGCATGTTGTTCATGAACTTCCTAGCTATCTAGCTCTTTGGCTGCATGCTATTGTTATTAATTATGTGGTTGTCTTATCTCCATTGATCATATATGGGTGGTAAAACTGTGATAACCTTTTGCTTGATTGGAGCTATGACTAGTACGTACTGGTATGGTATATATGTATCTATATGACGGTTCCCTATATGACCAAATATTATGACAATGATTGTGTTCCAGTGATCGAGTGTGTTTGGATAAAAGGACAAACTAATCGCATGACATGGTTGTTAGAGCTGAAACAACAACTGTGTCTCTCTGTACTACTATCGAATTTTAGTATCTGTATTGTTGAATCGGTCACTTTGAAATGCTTCTGAATTGGTCAAGTGCTGCTGAATATGAACTAAGAATCTGTCGATTTTTATGTCTTATTATTCTGTACTCCTTAATCTTTCAAATGGTATTGAATTTCTCAGAAGTTCTATCGTTGCTGCTGGCTGTTTGCTCTGGAGCTTTTTCCTTTGTGTCATCGGAACCATTGGATGTGTTTTGGACAGAGATGAGAGAGTAAAGATATACAACGTGGTTTCACCAAGTGAAGTCATTGAAAACCAGCCTTATTTTGGCGCATGTGGTGTGTGTTCATTAGATATTTTTACATGAATATCTGTCAAAGGAATTATCACTTTTTTCTCCCTCGATGAGGTCTCTGTTTGAATATGGCGAGCCACAGCCTAGTGAAATTTGAGATAGGAGCCCATTGACTATAGCCCAAAAACTTTTTAATTTGGCCTTTTTGGCATTGCCCCCCACCTCTAAAAAAATTCTGTCTACCCATGTCTTTAAGAAACTAATCCATTATGTGGCTTTTTATAAATCAAGGTTCTAGTAGCACTGCCCTTTTATTTTAAGAGAGATAACATAGACACACAAAATATTTTTAAGAAGACTGATACATAAGTTGTAGTACTAATACATGTTTAATGATTCAATTTCTATAAATAGCTTTGGTGTAGTGGCAAAACACTCAGTTTACGTTTATTTGATTTGATTTGATGATCTTTAGTTTTAATCCCATGTGTGTACATATTTATATATATCTTGGGTTTACTTTTTTTTGAGAAAGGGTTTACATTTTAATATCGCATTACAAAGAAGCTGACATCATGGACCCACCAGCCTGCACCATCCCTCGATTTTAATGGTTGGGTTTGAAAAAAAGTTAAATACTTGTACAAAGAGGCTGGCATCTAGGACCCACCCGCCAAAACATACAGGGTTCATCTAGGACCCACAAGCCAGAACATACCAGAGATGCTGACATGGGGGCCTCAGCAGCAAGACCATACACGGCTACTACATCGAGTAATGTTGCCAAGGTCAAAACAGCGGACGCGGCTGAAAAAAGTCCATCATACTCAGGTTTCATTTATAGAGAGACCGACATGTGGGACCCAATAGCATGGTCTTATACAGGTGCTACCTTGAGCAACATTGCCAAGTTCAAAATAGGGAGGCGCGAGCAAGAAAAAATTCTAGCATGCACACGTTTCTTCTAATGAGTGGCTCACATGAGGGACCCAGCAGCCTGGAAAAACAGCAGATACATCGAGCAACGCTATCAAGTTCGAAACACGGAGGTGCGACCTAGAGAAAAAATTCCATCATACACACATTTCTTCTAAGGAGTGGATGACATATGGGGCCCTCCAGCATGATTAAAAAGTAGATGCAATGAGCAACGCTATCAAGTTCAGAACACGGAGGCGCGACCGAGGGAAAAAATTCTATCATACACATGTTTCTTCTAATGAGAGGATGGCATGTGGGGTCCAGGAGTTTGATTAAACGGTAGATGCATCGAGCAGCGCTATCAAGTTCATAACATGGTAGCACGAGCAAAGAAAAAAATTCCATCATACACACGATTCTTATAATGTGAGGCTGACCTGAGGACCCAGCAACATGACTAAATGGCAGATAGATCGAGCAACGTTATCGTGTTGAAATCAGGGAGGCAATAGCCAAGGGAAAAAATTCCATCATACACACGTTTCTTCTAATAAGAGGATGACATGTGGGTCCAAGCAGCCTAATTAAATGGTAGATGCATTGAGTAACGCTATCAACTTCGTAAAAGGGTAGCGCGAGCGAAGAAAAAAAATTCCATCATACACACGATTCTTATAATGAAAGGCTGACATGTGGGACCCAGCAGCCTGGCTAAACGGCAGACGCCTCGAGCAACATAATCGAGTTCAAATCGGGGAGGCACGACCGAAAAGTATGGTCTGCTAGAGACACTGACGTCAGGGACCCACACACCTCAAAAGACTTCGGCGAGTCAACATCGCACGAGGAACCAAAAATCTTGCTTCTACCATGCGCCAGCTGAGCTTCCTCCATGTTTTTAGCGCTTCCATCGTAGTAGAGGGCCACGAAACCGGGAAAAAAGTTTTCCATTGGCCAAGGCCGAGCCAAGCAATTTGTCGCGGAAGACGCGCCTTGTACGACGACCGTTGGGCCAAGTTGTTGCGGAAGGAAACTTTTCTTGTAGTGTGTGTTCTTTTCATAAACCACATGGATCCACTAGATGTCATTGCATGTGTGTTCTTTTCATAAATCACATGGACCCACTAGATGTCATTGCATGTGTGTTCTTTTCATAAACCACATGGACCCACAAGATGTCATTGCATCTGTATTCTTTTCCTAAACCACATGGATCCACTAGATGTAATTGTATATATATATATATATATATGTGTGTGTGTGTGTTAGTTTGCATCATTGTGGTTCTTTTTGGAAAAGAACACATGCAATGATGCCACCCCATCATGTGGTGTCCAATCATGTCCAGGAACCCTAGCAGCATGTCGGGATTCAACTCTAGCATGCATTATACCACTAGTCTGAAAGATGTTGCATCACCACACCTACTGTATATATGTGTGTGTGTATCAGTGTGAATCATTGTGGTTTTTGGAAAAGAACACATGCATCCACTAGATGTCATTGCATGTTTGATATTTTCATAAACCACTTGGACCCACTAGATGCGATTGCATGTTTGATATTTTCATAAACCACTTGGACCCACTAGATGTCATTGCATGTGTGGTATTTTCATAAAACCACATGGATCCACTAGATGTCATTGCATGTGTGTTCTTTTCATAAACCACATGGACCCGCTAGATGTCATTGCATTTGTGTTCTTTTCATAAACCACATGGACCCACTAGATGTCATTGTATGTGTGTGTTAGTGTGCATCAGTGTGGTTTTTGGAAAAGAAAACATGCAAAGATGCCCCTCCAGCATATGGTGTCCAACCATGTCTAGGAACCCTAGAAGCATGATGGGATTCAACTTCAACATGCATTCTACCACCAGTCTGAAAGATGTTGCATCACCACAGCCACTATATATATGTGTGTGTATTAGTGTGCATCATTGTGGCTTTTGGAAAGGAACAAATGCAATGATTCCACTCTAGCATGTGGTGTCCAACCATGTCTAGGAACCCTAGCAGCATGCTGGGATTTAACTGCAGCATGCATTCTACCACCAGTCTGAAAGATGCTGCATCACCACACCCACTCTATATGTGTGTGTATATCAGTGTGCATCATTGTGGTATTGGAATAAAACACATGCAATGATGCCATTCTAGCATGTGGTGTCCATCCATGTCTTGGAACCTAGCAGCATGCTAGGATTCACCTGTAGCATGCATTGTATCACCAGTTTGAAAGATGCTGCATCACCACACCCACTGTATATGTGTGGGTATATCAGCGTGCATCATTGTGGTTTTGGAAAAGAACACATGCATCCACTAGATGTCATTGCATGTGTGTTATTTTCATAAACCACATTGATCCACTAGATGTCATTGCATGTGCGTTCTTTTCATAAACCACATGCATCCACTAGATGTCATTGCATGTGTGTTCTTTTCCTAAACCACATGGATCCACTAGATGTGATTGTATGTGTGTGTGTGTTAGTGTGCATCAGTGTGGTTTTTGGAAAAGAACACATGCAATGATGCCACTCCAGCATGTGATGTCCAACCATGTCCAAGAACCCTAGCAGCATGCTGGGATTCAACTGAAGCATGCATTCTACTACGAGTCTAAAAGATGCTGCATCACCACACCCACTATATGTGTGTGTATCAGTGTGCATCATTGTGGTTTTTGGAAAAGAACACATGCAATGATGCCACTCCCACATGTGGTGTCCAACCATGTCCAGGAATCCTAGAAGCATGCTGGGATTCAACTGCAGCATGCATTCTACCACTAGTCTAGAAGATGCTGCATCACCACACCCATTGTATATATGTGTGTGTGTATTAGTGTGCATCATTGTGGTTTTTGGAATATAACACATTCCATGATGCCACTCCAGCATTTGGTGTCCAACCATGTCCAAGAACCCTAGCAGCATAATGGGATTCAACTGCAGCATGCATTCTACCACCAGTCTGAAAGATGTTGCGTCACCACACCCACTCTATATGTGTGTGTATCAGTGTGCATCATTGTGGTTTTTGGGAAAGAATACATGCAATGATGCCACTCTATTATGTGGTGTCCAATCATGTATAGGAACGCTAGCAGCATGCTGGGATTCAACTACAACATGCATTGTACCACCAGTTTGAAAGATGCTAAATCAACACACCCACTATATATATGTGTGTATCAATGTGCATTAGTGCATCCACTGATGTCATTGCATGTGTGTTCTTTTCATAAACCACATGGATCCACTAGATTTCATTGCATGTGTGTTATTTTCATAAACCACATGGATCCACTAGATGCCATTGCATGTGTGTTCTTTTCCTAAACCACATGGATCCACTAGATGTCATTGCATGTGTGTTCTTTTCATAAACCACATGGATCCACTAGACGTCATTGCATGTGTGTTCTTTTCATAAACCACATGGATCCACTAGATGTCATTGCATGTGTGTTCTTTTCATAAACCACATGGACCCACTAGATGTCATTGCATGTGTGTTCTTTTCCTAAACCACATGGATCCACTAGATGTCATTGTATACATATATATATATATATACGTGCGTGTGTATCAGTGTGCATCAGTGTGGTTTTTCGAAAAGAACACATGCAATCATGCCACTCTAGGATGTGGTGTCCAACCATGTCCAGGAACCCTAGCAGCATGTTAGGATTCAACTGCAGCATGCATTGTACCACCGGTTTAAAAGATGCTGCATCACCACACCCACTATATATATGTGTGTGTATCCGTGTGGTTTTGGAAAAGAGCACATGCATCCACTGATGTCATTGCATGTCTGTTCTTTTCATAAACCACATGGATCCACTATATGTCATTGCAAGTGTGTTCTTTTCGTAAACCACATGGACCCACTAGATGTCATTGCATGTGTGTTATTTTCATAAACCACAAGGATCCACTGGATGTCATTGCATGTGTGTTCTTTTCATAAACCACATGGACCCACTAGATGTCATTGCATGTGTGTGTGTGTATCAATGTGCATCATTGTGGTTTTTGGAAAGGAACACATGCAATGATTCCACTCCAGCATGTGGTGTGCAACCATGTCCAGGAACCCTAGCAGCATGATGGGATTCAACTACAACATTCATTGTACCACCAGTTTGAAAGATGATACATCACCACACCCACTATATAAGTGTGTGTATTAGTGTGCATCAGTGTGGTTTTGGAAAAGAACACATACATCCACTGATGCATTGCATGTGTGTTCATTTCATAAACCAAATGTACCTACTATATGTCATTGCATGTGTCTTATTTTCATAAACCACATGGATCCACTAGATGCCATTGCATGTGTGTTCCTTTCATAAATCACATGGATCCTAACCTTAGCCCCCAATGGTGGTGTCTGTTAGATCGAGTCTTCTAGAAGGCACGTCCCAAGACACTCGTTGTGCATAAGATTGTTACATACCATTCGTTCGGGGTGCTTGGACAATTGCGATGGTTCTTCGTAAGAGAGATCCGCGAGTAGTTTGTTCTGCGACATGATTGGCCACACTTACTATCCGTTTGCTCTCGACAAACTGGCAATATGCGCGCTCCCACTTGCCAGTGTCTTGTGTTCCATGGGACCACCTACCAGTGTCACGTCCCATTCACTTCTCTTCTTTCTCCTCGAAGCCTCTTTCCCCACCTGCATGCAAATGGCACAAACACAAATTTTTCTCCCCCACCCGCCCATCCACTACCGACCAGCTGCCCTCCCCACCACCCTTCACTGGATTTGGCGCACCATGGCCTGGATTCATCGGGATACGACTAGATCCTCGAGGCCAAGCACCTTCTGGCATGACTACATGCTATTGCAACTCCCCGTCCGAGCTCGTAGGAGCGCCACCGCGAGCAGCCACACCGACACCAGCAGCCGCACCGGCACCTTCCCATGTCGGCGCCGCCGAAACAAGGTGAGGAAGATATAAGCTCGAGGGTTCTTCATAGGATTTTTTGTTAGAGCTCGTTAATATTCTAACCTAGATGATTCTTCGTAGAAAGGTGAAGAAGAGAGAAGCTCCATGGTCCAAGGATGACAATAATGACTTGTACTTTGCTTGGCGTCATCAAAAAATTGTTGGAGCCGACCACCCTTTCCAACAATTTTGGGAAGAAATGCATGCTAATTTCAATGAAAGAACTAGTGGAGATACAAGGTCAATAGTATCGATTATGAATAGGTGGACTTTGCTAGTAATGCACTGCAATGCGGGAAATCTATGAATAAATGGAGCTTGCAAGTATGAATAATGGTGTATGAACGTTGAGATTCTCTCTTATTCATCTTGTTAATTTAAGTAGTTCATTTGGACTAGGTGCAAAAATTTAAGCCACAAATTATGTTTCAGTGTTTTGTGCAACAAGTTCAACGAATGTTGATGTTACCTGCAATTTTCTCTACACATTATGCACATTCGCGTGCTCCCAGTAATAATTAAATACAATGAGGTTATGATACTACTACTAGTATCATAAAACACATTCGCATGCTCCCAGGAGTCATACGCTGGTGTGCACATCCGTTGTCCATAATTAGTGCGCCTGCATCGGCGCAGGCGCGTTCCCGTGCTAGTTTATGAAACGTGGTTGCAGTTGTTGTGTGCATGCCGTCGTCTCATTTCTAGATGCTTGGCTTGGCTTTCCCAGACTTTTTTTAAATCTGTGTCTCTAGAACCGCTTCCTCTGCCAGTTAACGGGACCGAGACCACACGAACGCCATCATCCATGGCCGATAAGAAGCAGCAGGACTCACTGATACATTGCAAATGTATCTATAATTTTTGATGTTACATGCTTGGTTTTATCCACTTTCTTGTGTTTTGTTCCAACTTTGGAGTACTTTTCATATGATTTCTTGGACTAACCTATTAACAAGAGCCACAGTGCCAGCTGCCTGTTTTCTGCTGTTTTTGGTTCCAAGAAAGTCAGAAAATGAATATTCTCGGAATTGGACGGGACAAAAGCCAAAGTGCCTATTTTTCTGGAAGGGATCAAGTGCCAGAATACGAGACGAAGAAGGGACAGGGGCCGGCCACACCACCTGGCCGCGGCGCCAGGCCTGGCCCGCGCCAGGGGGTGGTGTGGTGGCTCCCGGCACCCCCTCGGCCTCTCCTTCCACCTATAAGTTGCCCTTGGGAAGAAAACCCTAAGGACCCGATCAAAAATCCACGAAAGAGTCTGTAGCCGCCGTCATCTCCATCCCTAGATCGGGAGGGATCTGAAGCTCTTCCCGGCACCCTGTCGGAGAGGGGAATTCACCCTGGAGGCCTTCTTCATCACCATGCAAGCCTCCGGTGTGATGCGTGAGTAGTTCATCCTTGGACTACGGATCCATGTAGTAGCTAGATGGCTGGTTTCTCCTCCTTTGTGCTTTCATGTTTAGATCTTGTGAGCTCCGTTCATGATCAAGATCATCTATTTGTAATTCATACATGTTGTGTTTGCGGGGATCCGATGGATATTGAGATGCTATTTCAGATTGATTATTGATTCTATCATGTCTTTGTTATTTGAGAACTTGCATGCTTTCTGTTGTTAGTAGCTATCTTGGGCAAGTAGATGCTAGCAACTCCAAGAGTTAGTATTTATGCTCGATAGTGGGTTCATGCCTCTGGTAATCTGGGGAAGTGACAGAAATCTCTAAGGTACTAGATGTGCTGTTGATACTAGGGAGAAAACAACAATCCTTTTTTCATAGAACAATCATATTGTTTACTTTACACGCAGTTCTTAAAGCAATAATATGTTGCTTGCAACTTAATACTGGAGGGGGTTCGGATGATAACTTGAAGGTGGATTATTAGTCATAGATGCAGTTTGATGGCGGTCTATGTATTATGTTGTAATGCCCAATCAAGTCTTAGAGGAGTCAAGATGATTAGTATATGCATGTATTGCTTTCTCGGTGTTTGTCAATTGCCCCGCTGTAATTTGTTCACCCAGCATGTTATCTATCTAAGGAGAGCCACCTCTAGTGAACTATGGGTCCCGGTCCTTGTCTTTTATATTCAATCTATAATCTTTTACTTCTTTGTGTTTACTTTCTGCAAACTTTTACTTCTTTCCATTCAATACGTTTAATCCTTTGTTTTCTACAAAACATGGTGAGATTGACAACCTCATCGCAAGTTGGGGACAAAGTTCTGTGGTTGTGTTGTGTAGGTCTCCACGTTGCTACTAGCACCGGTAGTGCGTCCTGCCAAAGCTCAGCTAGTAACACCTTTGGGGTGTTTCCTTGCTCCTACTGGTTCGATTAAACCTTGGTTTCATAACTGAGGGAAACTTGCTACTGTGTTCATCATACCTTCCTCTTGGGGTTCCCAGCGAGCTCTACATCAACCACGAGCCATCAACACTTTTCTGGGTGCCGTGCATTGAGCCATCAAGCATTTTTCTGGCGCCGTTGCCGGGGAGTCAAGGACATCTTCACAAGGGGAGTCCCTCATAACCAATCTCTTTACTTTGTTGTTTTTGTTTTGCTTAGTTTTCTTTTTCCTTTGTTTGCTTGTTTTGTTCTTCAAAAACACAAAAAAATTAGTTTTACTTGTTTTCTTTCTTATTTGAAAACCCAAAAAAATGACTACTCTTGAAAACACTAAGTTGTGTGACTTCACTAGCACCAACAACAATGATTTTGTGAGCACACCTATTGCTCCACATGTGGCTAAAAATACCTTCTTTGAGATAAATCCTGCTTTGCTCAATCTTGTTATGAGCGAACAATTTTCTGGTATTGGTAATGAAGATGATGCTTCCCATCTAAATAACTTTGTTGAACTTTGTGAGATGCAAAAGCATAGGGATACAGATGGTGATATTATTAAACTGAAATTGTTTCCTTTCTCTTTGAGAAGAAAAGCTAAAGAATGGTTGAATTCCTTAACTAAGAATAGTATTGATTCTTGGACTAAATGCAAAGATGCTTTTATTGGAAAATACTATCCTCCTGCTAAGATTATATCCATGAGAAGTGAAATAATGAAGTTTAAACAACTTGAGAATGAGCATGTTGCTCAAGCTTGGGAAAGAATGAAATCTTTGGTAAAGAATTGTCCAACTCATCGACTGATTGCTTGGATGATCATCCAAACTTTTTATGTAGGATTGAACTATTCTTCAAGGAACCTTTTGGATTCAGCTGCTGGAGGTACCTTTATGACCATCACTTTGGGTGCTGCAACAAAACTTTTGGACAATATGATGGTTAATTATTCTGAATGGCATACTGAGAGAGCTCCACAAGGTAAGAAGGTAAATTCTGTTGAGTAAACCTCCTCCTTGAGTGATAAGATTGATATTATTATGTCTATGCTTGTTAATGGGAAAGCCCATATTGATCCAAATAATGTTCCTCAAGCCTCTTTGGTTGCTCAAGAAGAGCAAGTTGATGTGAACTTCATAAGAAATAACAATTTTGGCAACAATGCTTATGGTAATAATGCTTATAGGAACAATTTTGGTAACAACAATTATAAGCCATATCCTCCCAACAATGGTAATGCTTATGGAAATTCTTACAAAAATAATAAGAGTGCTCCCTCTGAACTGGAAGTTATGCTTAAAGAGTTTATTAGTAAACAAACTGCTTTCAATAAAACTATTGAGGAAAAACTCTCTAATGCTGAAAGAAATATAACATCTTTGGCTGAAGCTCAATCTACTTTGAATAAAATGGCTTCTAAACCTGAAACTAATGAGAATCCCTTTGTATCTACTAATGCTATACAAGTAAGAATTGATGAAAATGTTAGACTATTAGCTGAATTACATGCTAAGTGGGAAAGGGAGGATGAAATTGCTAGAAACATTAGTGTTTCTACTATCACCACCACCAGTGTTGAGGCTACTAATAGTTCTACTACTTTAGATGATAAAGTTGATTTTGATCTTGATGGTTGCAACATCTCTAAAGTTATTAAGTTCCTACAAAAGCTTGCTAAAAGTCCTAATGCTAGTGCTATGAACATGGCTTTTACAAAACACATTACTGATGCTCTCATAAAGATTAAAGAAGAAAAGATGAAACATAAAGCTTCTATTCCTATAAAACAAGTAGATGGTTGGGAACCCATCATTAATATGAAGGTGAATGACTTTGATTTCAAAGCTTTGTGTGATCTTGATAGTAGTGTTTCTATTATGCCTAGAAGGATTTATGATATGCTTGATTTGCCTCCTCTTGAAGATTGTTATTTGAATGTCCCACTTGATGCTAATGCTAAAAAGAAACTCATGGGGAGTCTTAATGATGTTCTTATTATGGTTAACGATTCCTATGTCCCCGTTGATTTCTATGTTTTGGATGTTGAATACAATGCTTCTTGTCCTATTATTTTGGAAAGACCTTTTCTTAGAATTGTTGCTGCCATCATTGATATGAAAGAAGGCACCATTAAATATCAACTCCCACTCAAGAAAGGTATATAACACTTCCCTAAAAAGAGAGAAAATATTTCTTTTGCTTCTCCTATGAAAACAAAATTTGGTATTAATGCTTCTTCATTTGAGAACACTTGATTCTTTCTTTAATTCTTATGCCTAACTTAAAGGCGTTAAAGAAAAGTACTTGTTGGGAGATAAACCAAGAGTTTTAGTTGACTCTTGGAAGTTATTAACTATGTAATAACCTCTCCTTATCCTTTTTATTTGCTTTTTGTGCCAGGAGTAACCTCTAATGAGAGTGAAGTAATGATTGGGAAAGTTGCTGTCCCGAAACAGATTTTTGTGCTTCACCGTAAAAATTCCTGAGAGAGTTCTGTATCTTGAATTGAGCTGTAATTTTTTGTGCTTCTGCCGCAGGTTGTTATCTAACTTTAGTTAGTTCAAGACATTTTGATTTGAGCAACCTAAGGTCTTCTAAAAAATTTGTCTTTACCTGCTGGTCTGTTTTAATAGATTTCTGCCATTTTCTGCATTTGCTTCTTGTTAGTTCCTTCTTGAGTTCTTTTGGGGAATTGAGCTTTTTGAGGGAAGTGCTACAGTATCTAGTGTTCTAATGGAAGTTTATTTGGTGTTAAGACTGAACCTTAATACTTATTCATCTTAAGTGCACTAATGTTGCTAATGAGATTGTGTGAAGTTTTGTATGAAGGAAAATTTTCAGGTGTATGGAAGGAATGAGTAATGAGATGAAGGAAGGACTAAAGCTCAAGCTTGGGGATCCCACACGTGTCACCCCAAGAAATATCCAAGAAGTACAAGCGTCAAATCTTGGAGATGCCCAAGGCATCCCCTTCATCAATAAAAATCCCAGGTTTCTTCCAAACGCTTCATTTTTATTGTTTCATGCACAGTTGTGTTTTTCTTGGAGCGTCTTCTTTTTCGTTTTCGTTTTGGTTTTTCGTTTGCTTTTGTTTGCTTAGTTTTATTAATAAATTGGTTGGACCGCCTCTTTCATACACTGGTTTGCAAATAGTTTGGTTTGGTTTGGAAAAGAGTAGGAAAGTTCATGCTTATGTGGTAAAACGAGCTTGTTTTTTACTGTGGCCTATGCTTTATCATGCCATGATTGATATTGTTTTGGCTTCATGCTTAGTATTCTTTGCTGTAGCATGACTTGTTATAAACAATTGAGATTGCGTGTGCCTTGGATGAATCATGCGTTATTTTAGCATATTAAATCATAGTATAGTGGTATTCTCCTTTGATACTTTATTTGGGTTGACTTGGCGCATGCTCACACCATGTTATGACTATCTCAAGTCACCATAGCCTGTATGATCCTTTAGTTTTCAACTTGTAGTATCACTTTATACTTTGATCAATGATGTTTTGTCGCTCTGCATGATTATGGCCCTTATTGCTCTCTTAGTTTGTCGCTCCTAGTCTTTTGCTAGCCTCCACAAAAAAGTATGAGTTCCACTCATGCATCCAAATCCCTCAACCAAGTTATTCCAAAGAGTCCACCATACCTACCTACTTGCTTATGCTATGCCAAGTGTATTCAAGCTTTTGTTTACCTTTCACTTTTTATGAGAAAACTAGTGATTAAAGCTCTCACAAACTTGATGGCACACTTTACTTTTTGCCCCTAATAAACTTGAACCATTGGGTCCTTCTTTGTTGCATATATGCTTGCTCTTTTTAAGTTGAAATTAGCAGAACCATGTTTAATGGGGAACGCTTTCAACATTGCACCTGTACTTTGTACCCCGTTGATATCATGTTCTTTTGCTTGCGGATCCCGGCGGTGTGAAATAAAAGTGGAACTTGTAAGCTCATGGAGTTTGTATGTGTGTTAGAGAAACGCCTGGGCCGCTAGCCTAAGCCATGCCTAATCATGGTGGAAACAGGCAGCATCACCATAATGAGCACTCTATGAAGCATCCTCGATAAAAACCTATGCAAATAGCAAATAAAAATATCGCTGAGATGCTCATTGTCTGCTTGCCTTGTCATTTTGATTATGGGAAAGCTCCCGTATCATGTGCAAGGGGTACCCCGTTGGCGGTTCTTAATGATACACATATACTTACAATGACAAGAGCTTACTTGTGACTGAAGTTGAGTAGCATGAGGATCGGTCTTCGTAAGTAAGGGGCATGAGATTTCGGTTTATAACTTGTCAAGCATATCCTCTTACTTGTGTCACTTTAACCTTAATCACCTTAAAGGTCCTTATGATAGGGGCAATGAGAGCTGAAAGCTATAAGTACCATAATTTTTGGAAGCTCTTTATGAGACTTGAATCCCTACTTCCTTTTACAAAAGGCCTTTCTTCCACCATTATATTGAGTCTCCACCTTCTATCTTTATGCACTACTTTGAGAGCATAGTGGCCATTCTTAGTTCTATGTGCATTGTCCCAAGACTAGTTGATTGATGCATAACTTGTTATTGCTTGTTTTAAACTATTGTATCTAGTCACTCTTATGAACTTTGAAGGTGTCCTATGCATTTATATTTGCTACTCTATTGAGGGACAAGCTGAATACTATTATGCTATGTTTTATTTATGTGAAACAAACAAACGTCTTGCAAAGCATTGTTATTCATGAATCTTTTGTTTGTGCCTTTTCATGTTGCATCATAGTTTCTTTGCCTATTGCTAGAACTTTGTCTTTCATGTTATGATTGAAGTACTATGATCCCAGCTTTGAATGTTTTGCAAATACTTTGATCAAGTCTTTGATGGTGCATGTCACCTCAAAAATTATTTCTTTTTATCACTTACCTACTCGAGGACGAGCAGGAGTTAAGCTTGGCGATGTTGATACATTGCAAATGTATCTATTTTTTTGATGTTCCATGCTTGGTTTTATCCACTTTCTTGTGTTTTGTTCCAACTTTGGAGTACTTTTCATATGATTTCTTGGACTCACCTATTAACAAGAGCCACAGTGCCAGCTGCCTGTTTTTTTGCTGTTTTTGGTTCCAGGAAAGTCAGAAAATTAATATTCTCGGAATTGGACGGGACAAAAGCCAAAGTGCCTATTTTTCCGGAAGGGATCAAGTGCCAGAATACGAGACGGAGAAGGGCCAGGGGCCGGCCACACCACCTGGCCATGCGGCCAGGCCTGGCCCACGCCAGGGGGTGGTGTGGTGGCTCCCAACACCCCCTCGGCCTCTCCTTCCGCCTATAAGTTGTCCTCGGGACGAAAACCCTAAGGACCCGATCAAAAATCCACGAAAGAGTCTGTAGCTGCCGTCATCTTCATCCCTAGATCGGGAGGGATTTGAAGCTCTTCCCGGCACCCTGCCGGAGAGGGGAATTCACCCTGGAGGCCTTCTTCATCACCATGCAAGCCTCCGGTGTGATGTGTGAGTAGTTCATCCTTGGACTACGGATCCATGTAGTAGCTAGATGGCTGGTTTCTCCTCCTTTGTGCTTTCATGTTTAGATCTTGTGAGCTCCGCTCATGATTAAGATCATCTATTTGTAATTCATACATGTTGTGTTTGCGGGGATCCGATGGATATTGAGATACTATTTCAGATTGATTATTGATTTTATCATGTCTTTGTTATTTGACATCTTGCATGTTTTCCGTTGTTAGTAGCTATCTTGGCCAAGTAGATGCTAGCTACTCCAAGAGTTTATATTTATGCTCGATAGTGGGTTCATGCCTCTGGTAATCTAGGGAAGTGACAGAAATCTCTAAGGTACTTGATGTGCTATTGCTACTAGGGAGAAAACAACAATCCTTTGTTCATAGAACAATCGTATTGTTTACTTTACACGCAGTTCTTAAAGCAATAATCTGTTGCTTACAACTTAATACTGGAGGGGGTTCGCATGATAACTTGAAGGTGGATTATTAGTCATAGATGCAGTTGGATGGCGGTCTATGTATTATGTTGTAATGCCCAATCAAGTCTCAGAGGAGTCAAGATGATTAATATATGCATGTATTGCTTTCTCGGTGTTTTTCAATTGCCCCGCTGTAATTTGTTTACCCAGCATGTTATCTATCTAAGGAGAGCCACCTCTAGTGAACTATGGATCCTGGTCCTTGTCTTTTATATTCAATCTACAATCTTTTACTTCTTTGTGTTTACTTTCTGCAAACTTTTACTTCTTTCCATTCAATACGTTTAATCCTTTGTTTTCCGCAAAACACGGTGAGATTGACAACCTCATCGCAAGTTGGGGACAAAGTTCTATGGTTGTGTTGTGCAGGTCTCCACGTTGTTACTAGCACCGGTAGTGCGCCCTGCCAAAGTTCAGCTAGTAACACCTTTGGGGTGTTTCTTTGCTCCTACTGGTTCGATTAAACCTTGGTTTCATAACTGAGGGAAACTTGCTGATGTGCTCATCATACATTCCTCTTGGGGTTCCCAACGAGCTCTACATCAACCACGAGCCATCAACACTTTTCTGGGTGCCGTGCATTAAGCCATCACTCACCGTGGGCTAGTCTCCTTGAGGGACTCATCTAGACGATAGGTGACATATTCCTTTCGACGGACGACTTCGAATACTATGCCGCCTTCCGGGAAGTATGCAATGCCTGGTGCGGCTGCACAGAGGAGCGCTTTATGCCAGCCAACTGGATTGTTCTGCAACACCAGTTGTCGGAGGAGTATCCAGTAGATGACACCGCCATCACGTTGGTGAACGTGAGAATTGGCCGCCATCTTGAGAAGAAGATTAGCCGATGTAGCAGCCCAATTGTCTAACAATGGCAATGCTACATGGTCTAGTAATTTAATTGCTACTTACATATAATTGTTGCATCATAATTATATCATGATCATGTCATCATGCCACATTGCATTTGACCATCATATAAAACCCTTCTTCTTTTGGTTCTTATCTCATATGCATTATTAATTGTATTTTCCTCTTGATATATTGTATTTGGTTCTTGATAAGTGCTTGATGCCCAAGTTGAGTTGGGGGAATATCTTTTATTAACTCCACCTCCTTTCTTGTCACCACCCTATAATCTCACCATCCAACCATATGTGAGCTTTGCATTTCATTTCATTTGGTTTTACCTCTAGCTCATGTGGGTTGGGATGGATCCACTTCTAATTCCACATGCATATATGCATCATGTTGTTTTCACATTATTGATATGTGGGGCCACCTTTGCATGCTTTGTGAGTGGAACCCTTTTCAAGCCTCCATATGGATTGTTTTGAATGTATGCTTATGTTGGAATATTTTTGAGGCTATTATTCATCTAGTGGAACATACACACTAGCATGTAAATTATATTCAAATATGAGCATATGCCATCTACTCCACATGGAACATCCACCTTATTTCTTTTGACTTGGCCTTAATTTCATATTGTGGGATGCATGTGAATAAATTCCATGGGGCTTTATCTTTGTTTTCACAAGATTAAACATGGCATCTATTGACTATGCATGTGCCATGCAAGATCACCACCATCCTTTTCTCCTTTGGTTTTTCTTTGATTTTTGAGTGGAGCATGGATCTTTGGGGATCATGTCAAGTAAGCTCTATTCTTTTGCTCTTACTCAACCCTCACCATCTTGTTTTTCCTCTCCTTGCCATGTGCATCACAAACCTCACCCTCCCTCTTGCTTGATGTTGTTTTGATCATGTCAAACCCTACCCCTACCCTCTCTCCCTAATCCCTCTCTCTAACCCTAACCCCACCACCTTACCTCACCATGCCGAGGCACCACCCCCAAACCCTAACCTAACCCGAGCCCAACCCTAGATCCATGCCAACCCGAGCCTCCCTCTCGGTTTCTCTCTCTCTCTCGCTGCACACCGACCCCACACCCGAGCCAGCCCTCTCTGACCTCGCCCTGGCCCCACCTGCAGCCCCTGTCCCCTGCTCGAGCCGTGCCTAGCACGTGAGCAGCCGGGAGAGGAGAAAACGTGGCCGAGCGACCTTTTTCCCCATCGTGCCCCCATGTGCGGCCTCTCTCCTCTCCCCCGTTCTTATCTAACCCCCCTCCTTCTTCCTGTAGTGCCCCAGACCTTTCCCGGCCTCTGCGCCGCAGCTTCCCCTTCTCTCTTGTCACATCTCCTCCGTCGCCGTCCACCGTCGGCATCTCCTCTTCCACCACCATACAGTAGGCGGGCATGGCGTCAAGGCTGTCGTGGAAGCTCAGCGAGGCTTTGGCGCCGTCCCTGTGCACAGGAGCGAGGAGGAGGACGCCCTGTGCCGCCGATTGCTGATGCGCCCGAGAAAACCCTAGCTCCACCGGCATTTTGCATCTCCGGCAATCCGCCGCTCCCCGGCCTGATCCAACCCCTCCGGCAGCCCTGCGGTGAGCTCCCTAACCTCCTAGACATCCCCGCAGTCGCCGTCGCTTCCTGGACATGCCGGCCGTTTCGTTGAGCGGCCTCTGTGCGCCGGCGAGCGCATGCTTTTTCTCGCCGTGGCGTCACGAGAGCCTCATCTAGCAGCGTCTCCCTTTTCCCTCCAACCACCACCAGCCAGCCACAGTGGCTTCCGCCCTTCATGCGCGCCCCAGGTCGCTGGTTTGATCCCCCGCGCCGCGCGTCCCGTGCTGTCGCTGACGGAGCGTTTCCGTCAGTTTCGATAGAGAAGAAACACAGTAGATGTTGGCAATCTTGCAAATACCCCCCAAACCTTTTTCCTCAACCCGCAATCCACCAGGTCCCACCTGTCAACGTCTCTGGGCGTTTCACAAAAAGGGACCTGGGGCTCCAAATCCACAACCCGCGCTCCCTTTCCGCGCCATGTGGCTGCGCCCGGTTCGCGAGCCCGCGCGTGGCCCCGCACACCACCGACCCCACCTATCAACTACACGGGCTGGATAATGCAGCGGTAAGAAAAGTTCAGCCGCGCAGTTTTTTGCTAGCTCAGCTTCTCTGGGCACAAAAAGTTTATTCGTTTTTCTATTTAATAAAAACAATTTCAGAAAATGTTTAATATGATTTTAAATCCAGAGATTAATAACTTTTAAATGGTAATTCCAAATTTGACAAATAATATATGTTTTTGAATCAGAAAAATGTGAGGAATCCAAATATGCCATTCAAAATAATGTTTGACTATTTTAAATTTTCGAGATAATTAAATTGCAATAAAAATGCCTTTTCTAATTAATTAATAATTTTAAATCCACAACTCCAAATTTGACAAATAATATGTCTAAATTGATCAGCGCGACGAGCCCGTTCTGTTTATGCATCCCATGTTCTGAATTGCACCATGCATCATATAAATATTAAGGGTACAGCAAGTGTTATGGGAGAAAAACATGACTAAAACCTAATAAAATGTTTTATTCTTGTACCCCACACCTCATCCATGCCATGCTACAATTGCCATGTAAATTGCGCATCATTCATCATGGCATGCTTGTTTGCTTGTCGCATTTTATTCATATGCTTGTGCACTTTATTTATGTTGGCCCTTGTTTGTTTGGTTCTTCTTCGATAGACGCCGAGCAGGGGAAATATCAGGAATCCCAGGAATACTACCCAGATCCGTCTCTCGCTTGAACTGAGCTGGCAGGCAAGCACTACCACATGCTTGCATACATATAGTACCTATTTCCTCTATCTTATTCTTGCATCACTGAGTCGCGATTGCATTAAATTGAATCCCAAGTACTGCATAGCCTTTGCTTTTTAAACCCCACCGAAGCTTGTTCCTCCATCCCATGAGCCATTACTACAGGAGTTGTTTGAGCCATGCGAGTCGTAGAACAGCATTTGTAGGGTATGTGAGTGTCTGATGGATAACGAGGTACCTAAACAACTTAACCTGAGTAGTAATGGGATAACTAATGAAAGAGGCACCGGTGGGCAATATCTGTTATTTGGTTTTTCATGCTCACTTGTGTCCCGTAGGACCCCGAGTACTTGATTCATGTTCCTTTACTATTCGCACTATCCACATCCGGGAGGCCGTGGACTCCCCTGAGCCAGATCTTGATTCATTTCTATTTCTTGGGGCCACAAAGTAGTTTGGGGCTTTGTTACTATCCTGTACTTATGCCATGCTTTACTGTTTTATTTAAGATTGTGCGAGGAGCACCTGTACTGTTTAGGATTGCGGAGTGTTTTTGCGGTATCGACAAGCCCAGTCACACTTTCGGGTTCCCAGTCATTAACATCCATTGGCGCAAACCTTGGGTCCGTCTCGGAGCCGGCCAACTTCGTTGCGGGTAGCTTAATGGGGTGGCCCCCTGAAATATTTCTGAATCCTGTGATCGCTTTGTCGAGAATGCCTCGTTGGGTTTTGAGTTGGTTTTTCCGAGGTTGATCGAGTGTGTGTTGCTATTCGTGCACCCCTGCAGGGTAAATCTTTCTGAAAGCTGTGTCCGCGGTTATGGACAACTTGGAGCACAGTTTCTCGATCATAGACAAGTATAACTAAAGTACCGCTTTTAATTTGACTACATACCTGACTAGTAAATAGTACAATACTCATGGAATGGTTAATAAAATCTGCCAACGGATGGGTTGTTCGTCTGCTTTCTCGTTGGTAAGCGAGAAGGAGGATGGATCTGTTATTTTATACTGTTATAACTATTGTTCCTAATTAATTGACATCCGTCTATCTTTGGTTAGGCGGATGGTTAGCGAGTATCTATAGACTTGTTAGTTATTATCTTTTGCTGCAATTGCATCACCCCAGGTTTTGTCCCCTTTAGAGGCATAAAGACTTGCTGAGTACCCCTAGGGTCTAACACGATAAATTGTTTGATTCAGATGAACAGGTGTATTCGCAAGATGGATACTGGATGGAGGAGATAGATGATGTTGGCAACGACCACGCGGTGTAGAGATTCTAGGCATGGGGATCCACGAGATCTGTGGGCGGGATGTGTTTATTTATGTGGCATCTTATGCCGATTTGCTTCTTATCCGTACTCGCATCTTGTTTTCCGCTTCCGCCTGATACTCTGATGTTTGATGTATGAGGAGTTATCCTAAACTATTATCTATATCTAGGATATTTGGATCTTGTCGTATGGCGTTGCTATATTTCTATTTCTTTTAGATGGAATGGCTCTGAGAACTGTTGTAAGGTAGCTTGCATACATACTCACTTGTGTATGTATTTGATCTCTTCGCCTATTGCCTATGCCACTCGCTCTTGTCCCAATGTCTTGGAAGTGGTTAGGATGGCCGACGGGTCTACACGTGGGCGGTCCCCTGGGCCCCCGCTGTACTATTTTAACCACTTCCGTTTCATCTAGGCTTGAACTTAGAGCGTAGGGTCTGAGGTTGTTACAATTGGTATCAGAGCCATCCCGCCCTTCAGGGTCTCAGCCAAATGGTCTATGTCAGTCTAGCAAATATTTGGGTAGCTATGTATACTAGGGAAAAACAAAAACGTGAGAGTAGGACTGCTTCCATTTTTCTTCTTACCCACCCACCCACCCTTTTCTGGTAAGGAAGTGTAACGTTTTCAATCCTCTTCTAAAAATTCAAACTAGGATTCACGTGTTCGGGTCCGTAGTATCATAGGTTGTGTGAGTGTGTGTGTGTGTGTGTGTGTAATTCCTTGTCTATCTGTTGCATCGAACTTGTTGTCGCTATCTGCCTTTTGGTTATCAACTGTTGGTACATTCCATACCGACAGGCTTTTGTAAACCGACGTGATCTATCCGACTCCTTGTTAACTGGCACAGTCTTGTTAAGGGTGTTCTTCCTTCCAGCATGCTTTCATAGAATGTGGAGTTGCTAATCTCTATCTGCTAAGTAATTTTGTGCATCTATTAGCATTTTAATGCCGAAAAATGCGGAAATTTTTTCTTTTATACATCTGTATTTCCACACTCCTCTTCAGTCGTGTGTGAAACATTATCTATCTTCCTTTCATTGGCATGTTCATGCCAACTCATTCTTTGTCACCGGCGCTTAATCCTGGAGTTTTACTTCATCAGCAATTCTTCTGGGCTAAATACATAACATGTGTCGATCCGATGCTTGTGCTCGTAATTTGGTTCTTGGCAAAGCTATATGACACTTATCATGAGTGGAGTATGGTCAATGCTATCAATTGCATCCTCCAAATGATGGCGGTTATCTCCTGTGATTTTGAGTTATACCGTGATCATATCTTTATCATATTCAGGTATCTTTGCCAATCCAGAGTTTTTCTTAAAGGCCCTACGGTGGTCTATCATCTGTTCACCATGCTGCACATCTTTTTGAACTCCATATCTGCATAATTCTCCTGGATACGAGGGAATTGCATATTTTCGCCTATGATAGCTTTGCTTAAGGTATGAGCTATCATCGTTTCTTATCCAAGATCTCTTTATCTTTGTAACCGGCGATCCGATCGACGATGTGAACCAGTTGGCTTTTCTTGTTCTCTTCCGAAGGACCAGACAATCTATTCTGCCAGTGCATCTTTTTCAACATGAATCCTTGCTCGTAATGTTGATCTTTCAAAGAGTGTTGAGCTCAGGAAGTGTCTCGAGCACTTGTTTCGTTTCTTCCGCCTCTTGAACTTGATATTCTTGGAATATCTTGTTAATCTGTGGTGGTATATCTTGATGATATGCTTGCCTATTCTACATCAATGGAAGAACAGGGAAGGGCATTTGTGTCTCTTTCGCTCAAGCTTCGTGAACACTTCCTGTGTGCAAAGTTCCCAAAGTGTAAATTCTGGCTTCTTGAAGTCACATATCTTGACCACGTCTTTCTGCTAAATACATCGCTTCAATTCTGGAATCAGCAAGCCCATTGGTAATTCCATCCTCCATCTTCAACCAATCCGTAGTTTTTCCTTGTTGGCAAGTTATCATCGTCGTTCCGCTAAAGATTTTCCTCAAGACTGCTAAATCTGTCGCAATCATTTCAAGAAGAACATGGAGTTCTTTTCACCTCTGTCTCGTCAAGTAATCTTTTGAAACCCTCTCGTTCTATTGTTATGCTCAATCCACCAGAGGTCATGAAGACTTTTCAGATCTTTTGTAATCCTTCTGTTCAAGTGGGTGCTATCTTTTTCTTTATCTGTTGAATCTTGCAGTTGTCTCCGTAATCTTCCTTCATATCTTTCTGGTGGCTTGGTACTTCCGACATGACGACAACATCATCACCTGTATCTATCACTGAATTCGGTGAACCGTTCGCATCTATCCTTGTTTCCTAACGGAGTTCCGTGAGTTCTTGTCAAGATCTTCAGTCTGTGTTCGAAAGTTGGGTTGCATGGTTTGTTATCCATGTACAGAGTAATGCTTTGAGTGCGGGATGGAGTCATGACCATACCACTACTTTTATCATTCATTTTTGTACTATGGATTGGCGGATTAATGCAATTCCACTCAAACCAAGGAAGTTAGAAGTGGCCTTTATCCCTCGATACTTTTACTTCCGCCCTTGTCTTTCTGGAGTGCTCTCTCGAAGAAACAATCAATAATCTCTTGTTGGTGATATTGTCTATTCTACATGGAGCAAATCTTTAATTATCTGGTGGAAGAAAATGTTTTTACCTTGTCAGTTACTCTGCATTCTACCGGAGCACCACATTGTCAAACAAGATGGAAGGAAATTATCTCTCTCTTTGTTTCATCAATTCTTTTTCTGTGGTAAAGACAATTATGGTCGATGCCATCAATCACAAAACCTTTTCCACATTCCACTTCTTCTAAGGATTCTACCATATCCTAGCATTTCCTCTTTCTCTTGAAGTTATATCCGTGCACCTCAATTGCGTGATCCTTTGGTTCTTACCGGCGCAACAAGAATCTAATCCGACAATGTCTAACTCAAATATTTCCCTTGTTAGCAAGGAACTTTATTGTATGAAGGGAATAATATTTTCCTCAATCTTCATTTCTTAAATTTGAGGGAAGAAACAATGCTATTGTCATAGTGGTTCATATCCTCTCCAAAGTAGGCCTTCTCTTCCGGCGAGACAAAGATTCATCTTCGCTTGCACCTGTTGATCTCTAATCCTAACGATGTGTCTTTTCTTCTACATGATACATCGTTCCTCCTAATTCTTTCAACAAGTGTTCCTATTCTTTTATCATGTTTCTCGAGAAAACCGGAGCTATGTTCATCCTATCCTTCTTGTCTCACGACAGTCCTTCAATTCTTCTAACCCTTTGTTTCTCAAGAAAAACGCAAGACTCGCAACAAGTCTAGCAAGTTTTGCAAGGTAATGGTTGCACCATTCCGTTGTTCATCAACTTGGGAACGTGAGAGTCACCTTCGTTCCGAACACCCGCCTCTCCTTGTGTCTTTTTCTTTTTCCTAGGAATCTCGAGGCAAGATTATTGTTTAGTGGGGGAGAGTTGTAGCATCCCAATTGTCTAACAATGGCAATGCTACATGGTCTAGTGATATAATTGCTACTTACATATAATTGTTGCATCATAATTATATTATGCTCATGTCATCATGCCACATTGCATTTGAGCATCATATAAAACTCTTCTTCTTTTGGTTCTTATCTCATATGCATTATTAATTGTATTTGCCTCTTGATATATTGTATTTGGTTCTTGATAAGTGCTTGATGCCCAAGTTGAGTTGGGGGCATATCTTTTATTAACTCCACCACCTTTCTTGTCACCACCCTATAATCCCACCATCCAACTATATGTGAGCTTTGCATTTCATTTGGTTTTACCTCTAGCTCATGTGGGTTGGGATGGATCCACTTCTAATTCCACATGCATATATGCATCATGTTGTTTTCACATTATTGATATGTGGGGCCACCTTTGCATGCTTTGTGAGTGGAACCCTTTTCAAGCCTCCATATGGATTGTTTTGAATGTATGCTTATGTTTGAATATTTTTGAGGCTATTATTCATCTAGTGGAACATACACACTAGCATGTCTAAATTATATTCAAATATGAGCATATGCCATCTACTCCACATGGAAAATCCACCTTATTTCTTTTGGCTTGGCCTTAATTCCATATTGTGGGATGCATGTGAATAAATGCCATGGGGCTTTATCTTTGTTTTCACAAGATTAAACATGGCATCTATTGATTATGCATGGGCCATGCAAGATCACCACCATCCTTTTCTCCTTTGGTTTTTCTTTGATTTTTGAGTGGAGCATGGATCTTTGGGGATCATGTCAAGTAAGCTCTATTCTTTTGCTCTTACTCAACCCTCACCATCTTGTTTTTCCTCTCCTTGCCATGTGCATCACAAACCTCACCCCTCCCTCTTGCTTGATCTTGTTTTGATCATGTCAAACCCTACCCCTACCCTCTCTCCCTAATCCCTCTCTCTAACCCTAACCCCACCACCTTAGCTCACCATGCTGAGGCACCACCCCCAAACCTTAACCTAACCCGAGCCCAACCCGAGCTCCATGCCACCCTGAGCCTCCCCCTCGTTTTCTCTCTCTCTCTCTCGCTGCACACCGAACCCACACCCGAGCTAGCCCTCTCTGACCTCGCCCTGGCCCCACCTGCAGCCCCTGTCCCCTGCTCGAGCCTAGCCTAGCACGTGCGCAACCGGGAGAGGAGAAAAGGTGGCCGAGCCACCTTTTTCCCCACCGTGCCCCATGTGCGGCGTCTCTCCTCTCCCCCGTTCTTATCTAACCCCCCTCCTTCTTCCTGCCGTGCCCTAGACCTTTCCCGGCCTCTGCGCCGCAGCTTCCCCTTCTCCCCTGTCACATCTCCTCTGTCGCTGTCCACCGTCGGCATCTCCTCTTCCACAACCATACAGTAGGCGGGCGTGGCGTCGAGGCTGTCGTGGAAGCTCAGCGAGGCTCTGGCGCCGTCCCTGTCCACAGGAGCGAGGAGGAGGACGCCCTGTGCCGCTGATCTCCGACGCGCCCGAGAAAACCCTAGCTCCGCCGGCCATCTGCATCTCTGGCGATCCGCCGCTTACCTGCCCGATCCAACCCCTCCAACAGCCCCGTGGTGAGCTCCCTAACCTCCTAGACATCCCCGCAGTCACAGTCGCTTCCTGGACATGCGGGCCGTTTCGTCGAGCGGTCTCTGTGCGTCGCGAGAGCCTCATCTAGCCGCGTCTCCCTTTTCCCTCCAACAACCACCAGCCAGCCGCAGTGGCTTCTGCCCTCCGCGCGCGCGCCCCAGGTCGCTGGTTCGATCCCCCGCGCCGCACGTCGCGTGTTGTTGCTGATGTTTCCGTCAGTTTCGACAGAGAAGAAACACAGTAGATGTTGGCAATCTTGCAAATACCCCCCAAACCTTTTTCCTCAACCCGCAATCCACCAGGTCCCACCTGTCAGCGTCTCTGGGCGTTTCACAAAAAGGGACCTGGGGTTCCAAATCCTCAACCCATGCTCCCTGTCCACGCCACGTGGCTGCGCCCGGTTCGCGAGCCTGCGCGTGGCCCCGCACACCACCGACCCCACCTATCAACTGCACGGGCTGGATAACTCCGCGGTAAGAAAAGTTCTGCCGCGCAGTTTTTCACCATCTCAGCTCGGTCCCACCTGTCGGTGACTCGGGTTAAGTTTCTCTGGGTACAAAAAGTTTATTCGTTTTTCTGTTTAATAAAAACAATTTCAAAAAATGTTTAATATGATTTTAAATCCAGAGATTAATAACTTTTAAATGGTAATTCCAAATTTGACAAATAATATATGTTTTTGAATCAGAAAAATGTGAGGAATCCAAATATGCCATTCAAAATAATTTTTGACCTTTTAAATTTTCGAGATAATTAAATTGCAATAAAAATGCCTTTTCTTAATTAATTAATAACTTTAAATCCACAACTACAAATTTGACAAATAATATGTCTAAATCGATCAGCGTGACGAGCCCGTTCTGTTTATGCATCACATGTTCTGAATTGCACCATGCATCATATAAATATTAAGGGTACAGCAAGTGTTATGGGAGCAAAACATGACTAAAACCTAATAAAATGTTTTATTCTTGTACCCCACACCTCATCCATGCCATGCTACACTATTGCCATGTAAATTGCGCATCATTCATCATGGCATGCTTGTTTGCTTGTCACATTTTATTCATATGCTTGTGCACTTTATTTATGTTGTCTCTTGTTTGTTTGGTTCTTCTTCGAATAGACGCCGAGCAGGGGAAATATCACCGTCTCTCGCATCAACTGAGCTGCCAGGCAAGCACTACCACATGCTTGCATACATATAGCACATATTGCCTCTATCTTATTCTTGCATCATTGAGTCGCGATTGCATTAAATTGAATCCCAAGTATTGCACAGCCTTTGCTTTTTAAACCCCACCGAAGCTTGTTCCTCCATCCCATGAGTCATTACTATAGGGGTTGTTTGAGCCATGCGAGTCATAGAACAGCATGTGTAGGGTATGTGAGTGTCTGATGGATAACGAGGTACCTAAACAACTTAACCTGAGTAGTAATGGGATAACTAATGAAAGAGGCACCGGTGGGCAATATCTGTTATTTGGTTTTTCATGCTCACTTGTGTCCCGTAGGACCCCGAGTACTTGATTCATGTTCCTTGACTATTCGCACTATCCACATCCGGGAGGCCATGGACCCCCCTGAGCCAGAGCTTGATTCATTTCTATTTCTTGGGGCCACAAAGTAGTTTGGGGCTTTGTTACTATCCTGTACTTATGCCATGCTTTACTATTTTATTTAAGATTGTGCGAGGAGCACCTGTACTATTTAGGATTGCAGAGTGTTTTCGCGGTATCGACAAGCCCAGTCACACTTTCGGGTTCCCAGTCGTTTACAGCCATTGGCGCAAACCTTGGGTCCGTTTCGGAGCCAGCCAACTTCGTCGCGGGTAGCTTAATGGGGTGGCCCCCTGAAATATTTCTGAATCCTATGATCGCTTTGTCGAGAATGCCTCGTTGGGTTTTGAGTTGGTTTTTCCAAGGTTGATCGAGTGTGTGTTGCTATTCATGCACCGCTAGAGGGTAAATCTTTCTGAAAGCCGTGTCCGCGGTTATGGACGACTTGGAGCACAGTTTCTCGATCATAGACAAGTATAACTAAAGTACCGCTTTTAATTTGACTAAACACCTGACTAGTAAATAGTACAGTACTCATGGAATGGTTAATAAAATCTGCCAATGGATGGGTTGTTCGTCCGCTTTCTCGTTGGTAAGCGAGAAGGAGGATGGATCTATTATTTTATACTATTATAACTGTTGTTCCTAATTAACGGACATCTGTCTATCTTTGGTTAGGCGGATGGTTAGCGAGTATCTATAGACTTGTTAGTTATTATCTTTTGCTGCAATTGCGTCACCCTAGGTTTTGTCCCCTTTAGAGGCATAAAGACTTGCTGAGTACCCCTAGGGTCTCACACGATAAATTGTTTAATTCAGATGAACAGGTGTATTCGCAAGATGGATACTAGGTGGAGGAGACAGATGATGTTGGCAACGACCACGCGGTGTAGAGATTCAGGGGATGGGGATCCGCGAGATCTGTGGGCGGGATGTGTTTATTTATGTGGCATCTTATGCCGATTTGCTTCTTATCCGTACTCGGATCTTGTTTTCCGCTTCCGCCTGATACTCTGATGTTTGATGTATGAGGAGTTATCCTAAACTATTATCTATATCTAGGATATTTGGATCTTGCCGTATGACGTTGCTATATTTCTATTTCTTTTAGATGGAATGGCTCTAAGAACTGTTGTAAGGTAGCTTGCATACATACTCACTTTTGTATGTATTTGATCTCTTCACCTGTTGCCTACGCCGCTCGCTCTTGTCCCGATGTCTTGGAAGTGGTTAGGATGGCCGACAGGTCTACATGTGGGCGGTCCCCTGGGCCCCCGTTGTACTATTTTAACTACTTCGGTTTCATCCAGGCTTGAACTTAGAGCGTAGGGTCCGAGGTTGTTATAGCCGAGTTATCCATAGGTGCTTTCTTGATATTCATATGTATATATGCTATCCTTTTTTGCATTCACATCCTATACTATCTGTTTTTCATGTTCTGTTTCTTCGTCCCCTTGTTGCCCAAGTTTTTGCTCCATGGTTTACCTTGATTGAATTTCAGTCTATTTACCTTGATTGAATCTCTATTTCTCCTCTCTCTCTATCTCTCTATCTCTGGAAGGTACTTTTATGTCAGTAGCACAACCGGCGACCTCCTTGTACTTGGACAAAGGGTGGAGCCATACAAGACCCGGTTGTACAACCCATTCTCGGGCGCTATACTGAGGGCGGAGATACCGACCGAGCAGGTGACTTCTGTCACTGTGACGATGTTCCCGTCATTGATGGTGTTTACATCAAACCATCTTAACACCAACATTCGGTGGGCAGATGAGGGCACGGAGGAAGGGAGTCGTCTGGTCTTTGGTGAAGGGTCATACTGGCTGTATGACTTCGTGGAACTCTGGAGTATGACTTCTTACGCTGGTGATGTTTTCGTCGCAGATAGATACGGGTATGTCCTCTTGACTATGTGTGGTTCTGCTCATGGAGATGTCTAGCTGCAGCAATCTGCACGAACACTGGAGATGCATCCCACCATTGCAGGCCCTCTTCCGGGCTACTAGTTCCCAAAGAATCATTTTTACCTTGTCGAGTTCGACCGAGAGTTGTTTTTCGTTGTGAGTGGACCAGTCTACGTCAGCAGGCCGGTTGTTTACCGGGTTGATACCCAGAACCGTCTCCTTCGGCCGGTCAGAGGCATCGGTAGTCATGCTCTCTTTGTTGCTGACAATCGATGTGTTTGCGTCGACAGCGCCAGGGTACCGACGGTGCAGGTGATACCTTCGATACGGATTACGGATGTAGTATATCTTCGTTTTCCCTAGTAGACCTAGGCTATTGAATCCTCGGGAAGTGAATGCATAGTGAAGTTACTTTAATAGACCTTTGGGAGTTTTAGAATTCCTTTTGTGTTTTTACTGGACAAATAGCTTGTGTCTTTTTTTTGTTGTTGATGATGGAGAGAGAGAGAGGGCCTAGGGCATTCGGTTTCACCTGTAGCTATGCAAAACATCTGATGGGAATAAAAGATAGAAATAAAGTATGCATGTACTTGTTAGAGCAAGATAAATTATATGTGGGAAGTGCATCCATAATTGCTATTGCCTCTACAACCGCTTATAGCCATAACCTACTAGTATCATCCATAGAAGAAAGAGAACTAATGATATGCATAGTGATGTTACCGTTATTCCCAAGCAAATCCCTCACATACAGCCGTACTACCCCTTCTGTCACCGGGGTTCCGAACCTGTAGATCAGTAATTACTCATGCTCCCTATACCTGGCTCAACCCTCAGGATCTTGGGTACCTGAAAATTCCTTGGATTGAGGCAAGAGAGGATACAATAATCATCATGTCATACAAACTAATACACGATCCCATCTATGATAAATAACATGCACAAATGCTACATGTCTAGGCCGAAGCCCTTAGCCCAAGGAGAATTACTCACACATAGAGATGAGATCAACAATCATAAACATTATAATGAAAATCATAAGATTGATAGCAATAGTCTTACAATGTCACCAATCAGAGAAGAGATCTACTATTACAAGTGGTGGAATATGGCTATGGAGATGGATAAGGGTTTTGAGATCTGGAGGCGGCTAGTGATCTGTGGCAGATACTTTTGGCGAGGTCGGAGAGGGTTTTCTCGTCACCCGAGGCTTCTTTATATAGAGGTCCCTTCATGAAAGTTGTTCTGTTTGACCTAACGGTGGGCGCCAACTATACGACTAGAGCTATACGGCTGGAATTTTTGCTTCGGTCGTATAGTTGGTCGTTAGAGCGTCTGCCTCCGCTTTACGGCTCCTGGTTTCTTCTGGTTGTTGGAAATCTCATATCTTTGACTTTAATGTAGTGATTCCTTCCTTCAAACGACATTATCTGCGCAGGAAAAATATAAAAGAAAGGATTGCATACCCCTCTGAATATTAGGCATTAGTGGCAGGATTTAGAGAGATATTACACCAAAAATATGAGTAATATCTAGTTTAAATGTGGACGTAGATGGCTATATTTCAGAGCCATCAACCTCCCCAAGCTTAAACTTGATCGTCCCCGAGCAAGAAAACCAAAATAAAAAAGGAACTCAACATTTAAACTGAAATAACGAGATGGTGATCTTACTCATGATTAGTAGTCTCATGTTTCCTCCACTTTATAAATCTGAAAAAACTTCAGCATAGAGAGAGTAATGGAAAGCATATCATATGGGTTTCATACATCCTTATAGTGCAGCAATATTATTGTCAACATGGACGATTCAAATGAGTAAACTTTCTTCCATGTCAAATAATGAACTCATAGGCTTGCCTTTGAAGAATAAAGTATAATCCTGTAAATTAAGAGTGAGAGTTGTCATGAAAAGCATATACACTAGAGTATCTAAATTCTCCCACATCAATAAATCAAGACTTTTCAAGAACTACTATTCTATTCATTGTCCTTGAAGAATTTCAGTTTTTAAGTAATTGAGAGCATGCCAAAAAAATTATTAGTTTATCTGGCTGTGATGGACACTCGTGGCATCACTATGGTTTTGTTCCTTTTGCATAATGATTTCTCATAACAGCCAGAGGAGTGATTCCATCATGATTACACCTACCCATGAGTGCCAAGAATCTTACCCACTATAGAATTGCTACTACAAGTGTTTAATCAACTCATAGCTGAAATCTAGGAGTTTCCTCCATGAAGATCGTTTGTAGGCCAGCGGAGTTGTTGGTATCCCATGAAGTTTGACATGCATAAAGGAATATCATTATTATGATTAACAAGTCAAACTTTGGCATGCTCACAAAGACCGCTAAACATTAATTCAATCGAACAAATCCTTTTAAAGAGAGCTATCAAGTCAATCAACATTTTCAGTGGTGTTGAGTGTCTCTAGAAATAAACCTTCAAGATTAAGCACTACAACACCCAAGCCTTGAATTGTGAGACTTTTTCTTATTACAATTGTTTAGAAATTTTTAGGCAAGACTTGGTTAATTACGAGAGCTGGAACAAAACGTACCCAATTAAATCCCCATGCAAACGAAAATCTTACTACAAAGACTCACTCCACCAATATAATATCTCAACATTTACTACTAACTAGCATGGTTTCTCAAACTTCAAAAGTGGGGAGTTATAAGGCATACCTCTCATGTTTGGTTCCACTTCTCTCTTCCTTTTTTATTTGCTTCTTGGAAACTCGAAGTCGATCACTCTCCTGCAAATACATGAAGACCTCGAGGCGGAAAGAAAAGAAAGAGGGAAAATAAGGAAAAATGGAGAAATATTTTTGTGGTTTTTAAGAGAGGGACTTCAAAGAATAGAAAATTGGCGACAAAGCTCGGCTAGAAAATCTTGAAAGCAAATAGAAAGAACTAAAAATAAAGTGTTGGGGAAACCAACACGAGTGCTTATAAACTTAACTAAAACACAACCTCGACATAAATAAAAGTAAATGAACGCCAAATAAAGGTACATGAGGAAACTTCCCCAAGCTTAGGCTTTTGCAAGCCCTTCAAATTATTGTGGTGGCAGGAAAAAGTCGTTACTCCAGTTTGCAAATTGAGTTGAGAGGTTACTAGTTGATTCTCGGAGGTTCAAAGAGAGGCTATGCATCCTCTACACAGTCCCTCCAAGTCCTTGGAAATCTTGGTACGTGGTGAACCGGGTTTGTGGCTGCTCCTCTTGATAAGGAACTTCTTGATCCTCCTCTTGGTCCTCGTCCTCTTCCAGAATCTCCTCACCGGGTTGGTGTTGCTCAACCTGCAAGTCATATAGCAAACATCCTTCCTCGAAAGATAAAAGACCATTAGGCATAGGAGTAGGGTAGAGACGCCCAGCTCCAGCAATATGCAGATAATAAACACCACCTCTCCTAGTGAGCATTCCACAGGTTCTCAAAGTGGAGAAACCAACACGTGTCTCACCTAGCACGGGTTGCAACTCACCTAGGTCGATGCCTAGGGCAGTGGCAAGCACGGTGATGACGCCTCCACCTGTGATTGGTCCTTGGCTTTGGCAGGCTTGGTCTCTGGGTAGCGCACAAGGATGGTGCCCAAGTTGAGTGACAAGCTGCAGTTGATGTAAGCAGCCTTTGCGAGGACTAGGATGTCCTCCTCGTTGAGTCTCGTGAACTCATTACGTGTCTGCAAGGTGTTAGCAATAATATAGAACAAATAGCGAATTGCAGGATGTTGAATATTCTTCCCCTGTTCACTCTACTAGTGAAACTCATTCCATTATAGTATTGTTCAGGCATAGGTTCTAAGCCAATAAAGGATGCGTGTAAGGCATGAATATCATTGTTTGGCAAATTAAAACATGTGCACCATTCATCTAAAGTTAAAGTGTAGTTTTCGTTCATAAGTCGGAAAGAAATAGTGTCCTCTCCTTGCCATTGTTTAACAATGCTTTGCAACGAACTTAGAATTTCAATGGTTAAGCGACGATAAGTAGGAACATCATTGTACACAAAGTTTGTAGTCCAGCTCTATTGGAAAGTAAATTGAAGTCATTAGAAATACCGAGTTGGTTCAATATAATGGGGCAAGCCCACTTGGTAGTCTTCACTTTGTAGTTCTTGATCATGTTGAAGCGATCATGATGGGGCTCATCCCTGAATCGTATCCCCATGCGTTCTTGAGTGGCAGCCCGAGAAGCGCTAGCGGTGGCACGAGCATGAGTTTGGCTCCTTGTGTTCATCATCTACAACATTGAAGAAAGGCAAAAAATAAAACTTTTTGATCCAACAACAGTAAGTGCATCATATTCCTCATCATAGCACACTAAAGAATCTCCTCAAAATAATAATCTAGGCAAGAAAATCATGGAAATTTATGCATAGTAGGTCTCACCCTAGATTGATAATGACAATAGATCAAAGATGAATTTGCAAAAAGTAATTGGAGGATTGGAGGAGAAACATACCATAGATCACTCGTGTGCGAGGAAATCAAGCGGAATTGAGCAGAGATGAAAATCTCTTGAGGTTTTGAGAGAGTTTGAAGGTAGAAGAAAGAAAGGATTGAAGTTTTGGAGTTGGAGGTACCTTCCCGTGCGATTTTGTGGTCGGACGCAACTATACGGGCGCAACTATACGTCCGGAACACATTGTTCCGACCGTATAGTTGGCCTTCTGTCAAAATATTAGGGTTTCCTCCTGGCGGCGTAGCTATACGGACGCAACAATACAGCCGGAACAAAATGTTATTGCCATATAGTTGGTCATTAAACTGTATGTCCCTGCGAAAGAAAATATACAAAGGCATCGATATCTATACGACCGGAACTATATGGCCGAAATTTTTATTCTCGTTGTATAGTTGGTCGTTAAGCTCTTAGTACATTGGAAAAGAATTTATACGGAGGCACTGATATCTATACGACCGGAGCTATAAGGCCAGAATTTTCATTCCCGCCATATAGTTGGTCGTTAAACTCTTAGTACGTATTAAAGAAAAATTGTCTATGGCAAAGATATCTATATGACCGGAACTATACAGCCGGAATTTTTATTCCCACCGTATAGTTGGTCGTTAAACTCTCTATGTGCATCAAAAAAATTATGTTTCTTCGAAAACTATTTATTTTCCTGTAACTTAGTGATATACCTTGTTTATGATAGAAAATTGATAGTAAATATTGTCGACCAACAATAGCATGAATAAAGCAGAATTTCAAGTACTACCAAACTTATTCTCCTCAAATGGAGTTTTTTAGCACTCTTTATTAATAATAAACTTAAATTAAAACTAAAAACTTAACTCAAACCTTTATTTAACATGGGTTGCCTCCCATGGAGTGCTCTGTTACGGTCAATAGCTTGACCTTGATGATACTCACTTGGGCCAGATGAGTGGAACACCCATTCCAAAGTAATTGGCCTTAAAAGTGATGGCCTCCTTTTCATCATGCTTGGCTTTTTTCTTCCTGGGGAAATGAATAACACAAGGATCCCGTGAAGGCAACTGAAGCTTCACGTTCCCTTCATGTAGATTAATCAAAGCCTTAATAGTTCTTAAAAAAGGACATCCTAAACTAATAGGAGTAGTAGCATCTTCAGGCATGTCAGCAATAACAAAATGAATGAGAGAGGGACAACCTTTAATCTATACTAAAGTGTTCTCCTTAATTCCTAAATCTTGTTTGTAGGTAAAATCTGCTAGATGCAATTTTAATTCAGTGATTTCAAAGGATCCAAGATTTAACTTGTTAAAAAAGACTCTTCGGAATTGTTGAGACGCTTGCACCTAGATCACAAAGTGCAGCTATCTCACTGGTTCCAATTTTAATCTTAATAGTAGGCTAAAATATGTCCTCTAACTTCACAGGTAATTTTTTAGCAAATTGCTTATATTCTTCCTCAAGCTCACGTACCTTTATAGCTACCTGATTAACGAAGTGCTGGTACATAGCTTCCTCACTACCTTCACTCACCGGAATCTTGATGTTGATCCTTTTTACGAGATCTTCAATGGTGTAGCTTGGTGAAGGAGCGTTATTATAATCAAGTTCTTCAGGCTCCTCCCTTTGGATCCTCATCATTTTGAGTTCTTCAACAAGATTGGGCTCAGCTTTACTTGCAAATTTAGCTAGAATGAGAGTTTGACTCTCGGTTATCTTACCTAGTTGTGCCTCAACGATCCTCGTTCTTTCTTGGAGGGCCTGCAAATCATTTCTCAAACTAACAGCTTGGTTAGATAATTTACCAAACATAGCATCATGGTTCTCTGTTATTTTAACAAGAATATTGTTTTGTTCATTTTGTGAGTCTATAAAAGACTTAAGTGTTTCTTGGAGACTACCATTACTAGTTCCCATATTATTATTAGAGTTACCTGCAGGACTAGAATAATATTTCTAAAAGTTAGGATTGTAACTCTTCTTCCAAGCAGGGTTATAATCATTACGAGCTACAAAGTCTATTTCTTCAATATTTGTTTCAGGGGTGGCTCTCACCTGGGTTTCCTTACCTTTTATGGATAGTATGAGTTCATCCAACTTAGCATTGAGTTCTTCGTTTTCTTGTGGTGAAATATAGTTGACCTTCTTCGTGTTTGATCTTTCCACATGCCATTGGGCATGGTTGTCTTGCATATTATCTAGCTGCTGCTTTGCTTCGGTAATATGTTTACCCATAAACGTTCCTCCGGCTGTAGTATCAAGCATAAACTTAGACATAGGATTAAGAGCATTATAAAATAAATGGAGGATTAACCAGTCTTCCATCCCATGACTAGGACAGTTTCTTAAGCATTCTTTCATCCTCTCACATGCAAGTGCTAGTGGCTCATGCTCTTCCTATCTAAAGCCAGTAATATTAGATCTGAGTTGCATAGTATTTGTAGGTGGGAACAATTTAGTCATAAATAAAGAAGTACATCCCACCCATGATGTAATAGTATTTCTAGGCAAAGATAGCAACCATTCTTTTTCTCTCCCTCTAAGAGAGAAAGGAAATAAACGCAATTTGACCGCATCGGGGTCAACGTCTTTAATACGCATCATATCACATATTTCAGTGAAAGTATTCAAGTGCATACATGCGTCTTCAACAGCAGAGCCTCCAAATTGATTCTGTTGAACCAAACTTAAGTAATGGGGCTTAATTACATAGTCATCGTCAGTAATTGCTGGTTAAGTAATAGGAGTACGCAAATAATCATTGTTGGGAGTAGCAACCTCCCCAAGCTTCTTTTTAGCCATATTTCCTATGTTTTTGGGTTTTCTTAAACAAAGAATTATAATAGTAAAAGCAAGAATTTAAAGGCTAACTAATTTTTTTGTTTATCAAATAAAGACTAGAAGCAAACTAAAAAAATTAAAAACAAGAATTAAAACTAGCTAGGTTCATAATAAGCTCACCAGGGTAGCTATTACTTCTCAGGCAATAGCGCTAGAAAAAGGATTGATACTTTCGATCCGAATTACAAATGTAGTATAGCTTATTTTTCCCTAATAGGCCTAGGTTATCGAATCCTCAGGAAGCGAATGCATAATGAAGTTACTTTAATGGACCTTCAAGAGTTTTAGAATTCCTTTTGTGTTTTTACTGGATCAATAGCTTGCGTCTTTTGTTGTTGTCAATAATGGAGAGAGAGGGTCTAGGGTGTTTTTACTGGACCAATAGCTTGCGTCTTTTGTGTTTTTACCGGACCGAAAAGATGTCAGCAACCACGATCTCGAGAGATCGCCTTCCCGAAGAAGAAAGTACTAAGAAGGGTCGGGATATAATCTTAGCTCCAGCCAGAGGAAGAATGGGAACACCAAACTCGCAACTTCCCGACAAAGCCATACCTGATCACTGAGCTTCATGGGGCGGAGAAGGAACTTGAGGACACCAATAGGTTGCGACATTATTCGCTCCACTGAACGTCTCCACCATACACAAACCTTTATCACGCCAGGCCAAATGCCCGATGATCGACTCCAAACTCCACCCCGTTGACGCTCCTCCAATGAAGAACATCGATATGCGAGGAGCCGAAAGACCTTTATTCTCATCGCCGTTGATGCTCGTACACATGAGGCGAAAAACTCGAAGACCCTAAGTGGACCGGTCATCCGATCGAAGGTCCCCCCACCCCACACACACGCACACACCCTCGAGGGACGGTAACGACCGGCAGAGGGCAGAGAAACTGGCAGCGGCAGCGCCGACAACCGTCAGTATGGGCTGGTCTCCTTTTAGTTTGCCTCGGGCGAGAGCCTACGGAAACGTTTCCTGGGTTTAAACATGGGGACTATTGTTGGAAAGTGCTTTGAGTAAGATAAATGCAAATGACAGGACTGGTGGGAAAGGCAACCTGGTAGCACATGTGAGGTACTGGGCAAATGAATCTGCTCATTTTTGCACAAGGGAGAAAGCTCAAAATCTCTCAGTTGTGGAACCAGTGTGCCAAGCACCGTTAGGAGATTGTCTGGAAATTAATATTGATGGAGCTTTTTCAGCTGAGAGGAAAACTGGAGGGTGGGGTTTTGCCGTTCATGACAGTACAGGCGCCCTCAGAGGTTCAGGGACTGGTGCTCTCCATCATGTCGCAAGTGCAGCTCAGGCAGAGATCATGTTATGCGACCAAGCTGTGCGAGCTGCAGCTGACTGGGGTATGATGCATGTGTTGATCGAAACAGACTCACAAAATTTAGTGAATGCCATGAAAGGGACAGATTTTGATAGAGCCCAGGAAGGAATCATCTACCGTGACATACGGCTGTTTATGCAGCTCTCGTTTAATTCCTTTCAATTTATGTACCCCGTACTTGTAATAAGGTAGCTCACGCTCTGGCAGCGTATGGGTAGGGTGGCAAACGGCACCCGCATAACGGCCCGTGAAGTAAAATATAGAAAAAAAGGATCTCAAAAGTTAGTAAATTTGGAGAAGGATTAGTGAAAAAGTTGTGCCGCAACCCGCCCCGTTTGACACTCCACGTATGGGGCAACTCGACATGAACCAAAAACATTATGTCCGACCTCGCTACCAGCCCTCCGTTTAGAAATATAAGACGTTTGTTAGGGTAATAGATGCTTATATTACCAGAGGGCAAAGGCCAGAATATATAGTACATGTACATGTGCGAATATACAGAAAGCCCCCTAACATATGGAGAAATTACAATATACAAATATATACTCTAACACCCCCCTCAAACTCATAGTGGATCCACAACACTGAGTTTGGAGAGTAAGAAATCATGCTATGCACGGGTTTGTGCCTTTGTAAAGAAATCTGCCAACTGCAAGTCTGAAGACACATAATGAAGCGCAACAACCTGATCCTGCACCTGAGCACGTGTATAAAAAGCATATGCTTGGTCAGCTCATGCTTGACCGGATTATGTGCAATACTGATAGCACCTGTACTGTCTGACAAAAGTGGAGTGGGTGTCGTAACAGAGACCCCAAAATCTGCAAGCAACCACCGTAACCAGGTCACCTCAGCAGTCACCGAAGCCATAGCCCGCAGCTCAGCCTCAACACTCGAACGAGAAACCGCTACCTGTTTCTTCGTCTTCCAAGCAACAAGCGAACCACCAAGAAACACACGGTAAGCAGAAAGTGAACGATGATCCGTAGGATCATTCGCCCACGTAGCATCCGAGTAGCACTGGAGTTGGAGAGAGCTAGAACGAGGGAAGAAAAGGCGACGAGTAATCGTGCCACGAAGATAACGAAGGACACGGAGGAGATGACTGTAGTGAACAGTGGTAGGAGCTGAGATAAACTGACTCAGAATATGAACATGATAAGAGATATCAGGACGAGTGACAACAAGATAAACAAGACTCCCAACAAGATAGCGATAATGAGTGGGATCGGGAAGAGGATCACCATCAGTAGGACGAAGCTTAACATTAAGCTCCATAGGAGTCTCAATGGTGCGCTCATCCGCAAGAGCGGCCCGAGCAAGAAGATCCTGAATATACTTTTCCTGAGAGATAGAAAAGCCATCAGAAGTGGAGGAAACCACAATCCCAAAAAAGTAGCGAAGAGGACCAAGATCAGTCATAAGAAACTAATCACGGAGACGAGCCTTGACAAAAGCAATATACTCAGGATCATCACCAGTAATGATCATATCATCAACATAGAGAAGGAGAAGAGTGCGTCCACGAGGAGAAGTGTGCACAAAAAGCGCTGGATCATGAAAACTAGGAGAGAAACCAGCAACAGTCACCACAGAGGTAAAGCGCTCAAACCATACATGAGGGGCCTGTTTCAGGCCATAAAGGAAACATCGAAGACGACAAACCATCCCATCGGGAACAAAATACCCAAGAGGAGGCTGCATATAAACCTCCTCACTCAACTCGCCATTAAGAAAAGCGTTCTGAACATCAAGCTGGGACACATACTAGCGTCAAACAGAAGAAACAACAAGAAGAGTACGCACAGTGGTCATATGGGCCACAGGAGCAAAAGTCTCATCATAGTCACGGTCGTGCTCCTGCTGAAAGCCACGAGCCACAAGACGCGCTTTCTAGCGCTCAAGAGATCCATCAGAGCGGGTCTTAATTTTATAGACCCACTTACACGTGATAGGACGAACACCAGGAGGGGAGAAACAAGATCCCAGGTGCCAGTGCGCTCAAGCGCAACGATCTCCTCAGCCATGGCAAGCTGCCATTCAGGATGACATGCGGCATCCCGATAAGAAGTTGGCTTGGAGATGACAGAGAGACCATAGTGACTAGGAGAGTAATGGTCTGGAGCACGACGCTAACGAATAGGCCGTGAAGAAGGAAGCTCATCCGCGGAAGATGACTCATCAGAAGAGGAGGAAGAAGGAACAGCGGAGGAAGGGTCCGAAGCCAGAGAACGAGGAGAATTAGGGGAACTAGACGGAGAAGAGGATGGCGCCAAAAACAAAGGAGGCGCATCAGAAGGAGGAGGTGGAGGAGAAGGGACAGTAGGAGGTGTATCAGGAAAAAGAAGAAAAGAGAGATCATCCGCCGGGTAAGTATCAGAGGTGGGGCGAGGATAGAAAGGACGCGTCTCATCGAACGTGACATCACGAGAGATGTGCATCCGGCGACCAACGGGGTCCCAACAGCGATAGCCCTTATGCTCATCACTGTAGCCGAGAAAAACACACTCAACAGACTGAGCGATCAGTTTGGTGCGTTCGCGAGGAGAGAGAAGGACATAGCAAACGCAACCAAATAAACAAAGAGTCGAGTAGTCTGGACAGGTACCAGAGAGACGCTCGAGAGGAATGCCACCCTGAAGAGCAGCAGAAGGCTAGATGTTAATGAGGTAAGTCGACGCAGCGACAGCCTCAGCCCAGAAATGCGGCGGAAGAGAGGAAGCAATCATCATAGCACGGGTAGTCTCAAGAATTTGACGATGCTTACGCTCGGCGACACCATTTTGAGCATGGGCGCTGGGACACGAGAACTGAGCAAGGGTGCCCTGCTCAGCAAGGATGCCACGCAGGTGCTGGGAAATATACTCTCCTGCAGAATGAGCACAAAACACACGAATAGGAGTGGAATACTGAGTACGAACCATGGCCACAAAGCGCTGATAAATAGCAAGCACCTCACTACGAGAGCGCATAAAAAACAACCAGGTGTACCGTGAAAAATCATCAATGAACAAAATATAGTATCGATGGCCCCCTTTTGAATCAAAGGGAGCTGGACCCCAAACATCTGAATGAACTAAATCAAAAGGTCGCTGAGATACAAACACACTAGTAGGATAGGGAAGTTGAATCTGTTTGCCTAACCTACAACCCTGACACGAATGTAAAGACACATCTCCTGAGACAGGCCCCAGAAGACCACGATGAACTAATTACGATAAACGGGAGCCACAAAGATGACCCAGTCGATGATGCCACTGCTGAAACAAGCCGGTGACAGAAGTAGAAACCGCAGGAGAACTGGCAGAGGAAGTGTTAGCGGAAGGAACGCGAAGCCAGTCTAACTCTCATAGCCCCGGAGACTCAAGGTTGCGAGGGCCAGCTCTAACCAGAGCTTATGTACGACGGTCCTGAACAGCACAAGAATCAGCGTAAAAAATGACATGACAACCAGAATCAGTAAGCTGACTAGCAGAGAAAAGGTTCATCTTAAGACTAGGAACATGAGAAACATCAGGAACAGAGAAAGAGGAAGTAGAGAGGGTGCCTCGACTGGAAACATGAAGAGAGGTACCATCAGTCGTGATAACACGGACAGGAGAAATAAGAGAGCGAAGAGCACAAAGAATAGAAGACGCAGAAGTCATATGAAAAGAAGCTCCAGAATCCAGATACCACGGGGATGACGTACCTGACTGTGTAGAAGGTGATGGTCGCGTGGTGCCAGAAGAGCTAGGCACAGAACCAGCAGTACCCGACGAGGAAGAGCTTGTAGCAGCGAGAAGACTACGAAGACCACGGATAATATCCTGATCAGACAGTGCAACAGCAGGAGGTCCAGAAGCAATGGCAGAAGATCCTGAAGAACCAGCCTACCGACGAGCAAGGTACTGCTGACGTAAGCGGGGATCCCTCGTCTAGCAGCCAGAGATATCGTGGCCAGGCTTGCCACAGTGGGCGCGGGGAGGACGAGAACCACAAGGCTGCTGAGGCTGACTCTGACCCTGGGCCGGCGGAGCAGAGAGTAGCGGCGGTGCTAGAGACCGCGATGAAGCCGGCGGCACGGGGGGACCACGAGCAGCAAGAACAGATCGAACCTCAAGAAGACCAGCACCACGAAGACGAGTCTCCTCAGCACGAAGCTCAGCCAGTACCTCAGAGAGCGGAACACGACCACAGGCAAGCAGCTGGGCACGACGCGGCTCAAACTCCTTGCGAAGCCGCGACAAGAACTCAAAGAGGCACTGAAACTCCAGATCCGCGCGCACAATCAGACAGCAGGGACAGGTGTTACCCACAGCTGTACGAAGAGAGTCAAGCTAACGCCAAATAGCAGCACTCTGAGTATAGAACTCATCAATAGTGGAATCACCCTGCTTAAGATGATGCTCCTGACGAACCACAGACAGATAAAGAGCATCTCTAGACGGCTGATAGTGCTGACGAAGAAAAGCCAACTAAGCAGCAGCAGTGGGAAGACCCATGAACTCAGTAGCATACTGAGGTAGAACACTGGAAGTGAGAACAGCAGCAGCACGAGCGTCCTCATCTATCCACTGAGTGTAGTCAGCCAGATCGAGCCGGTAGGTCGCAACAGCAGTAGAATGCTTCTGGACCTTCCGATCATAATCATCCCGAGCAGTATCATCAGCACGCTAGGCTGCATCCTTGACCGCCTGAGTGGCATCGGGGGCAAGGGCAACGGCCGTCGGTGCAATAGGCGCCGTAGGCGCAACGGGGCGCGGTGGACAGGAGACCTCACCGGAAAGCACACCCCAAAGGCGAAGACCGCGCATGTGAACGCGCATGAAGGTAGCGAAATCGGGATAATTCGCGCCATTAAAAATCACCATCAGCGAGGAATCGCAACATAGCCCGACGAGGAAGACATAGCTCTGTCGATTTTATTTTTCAGAACAGATCGAGATCGGACAGAAACGGGGCGGCCGGGCGCGCCAGCGGAGAGCTGGGGCGAGCGGCGGCGGATCGGATCCGGGGCGGCCTGGAGGTGGCCGGGGACGGGCCGGAGACGGGCGGCCGGGGACGGAGCGGCAAGGGGCCGGGCGGCGCGATGGTAGCGGGGACGGAGCGGGGCGGGCGGCCGGGGACGGAGCGGCCGTGCGGAGGCGGCAGCGACGGCCGGGCGCGGCGGCGGGATGCCGGGGCGAGCGGCGGCGACGGCGGCTACGAGGGGAGCGGCGGCGGCGGCGGCTGCGAGGGGAAAAAAGGCTTACGGCTCTGATACCATGTTAGAGTAATAGATGTTTGTATTACCAGAGGGCCAAATGCCAGAATATATAGTACATGTATATGTGAAAATATACAGAAAGCCTCTTAACATATGGAAAAACTACAATATACAAATATATACTCTAACATCTAGATACATTCGATTTATAAAGCTAAAATATCTTATATTTCTGAACAGAGGGAGTACGTGTTATGTGGCCAGCGCTTTAGTTGAGCCGAGTGGTTAAATGAATCATGTGTTCCATCTCAAAAAAGTGCTTTCAATGCAAAACGAGTATGTGATTTTTGATAATTTAGAATTTAGAACAGACATTTTTTTAACAAGTAGAACAATTTAGAATTTAGAACAAACATTTTTTTAACAAGTAGAACCAGGATATGGAGAAGATGATTACGGATATACAATAAAAAATCAGATAGGAAATCGAGCGTCGCGCAGTGACACATATAATTCTATGTTAGAGCTTAGTCTATGGTGTGGCTCGCACAAATATGCTTAGTGTTGGAGCAGTTTTCTATGACTGAGAAACATACAAAGTGATGACAAGAAAGGCAGTTCAACAAGAGAAGGAGCTTGGTACACGTGCATAAATTTGTTCTGAGCTAAATATTATGACCGAAGCTTTATCAGATAAATACTTGGGCCTTTCTTATCTTGTTGGAGCTGACCGAAGTGTTAGTTTTGTATCTGCTAGAGAGAATAATTAGAAGGACGCGATACGCGCGGACAGTTTGGGAAAACACATATGGCTGCGATACGCGCGGACAGTTCAACGACGGGGGGCACGATCGTCCTTCCGAAATTTTCGGAACTGCTCTGGAAAAAAAAACGAACCGTAGAAGCCCGCATAGAAACCCGGACGGCCCGTTTCCCGGCGCGTATTATACACGTATGCACGTGGGTGCCGAACCGTCCTCTTCCTTAAGTAGCATAGTCAGTTGGTCTGCGTTCCAACCACTTCCAGAAATTCTCAAATCATATAGCAAACCCTGGCTAGCCGTCTCTCCACAAACCCTCGATCGCGGCGGCCGTCCATGGAGAAGGGGAAGCAGGTGGCGGCGCCCGCTGACAACACGGAGAAGGGGAAGCAGGTGGCTGCGGGCGCTGAGCACGCGAAGAAGGGGAAGCAGGTCACGCATACAGAGGGCGGCAATGGGAGCTCCGGCTTGGGTGTGCCGGCCGTCTACTCTGGTGTGCATCCAATGAAGCGGAAGTTCGAGACGGAGGCGAAGATCAGATGCAAGAAGAAGAAGAACATGAAGAATAGGCTACGTCAGGAGAGGAAGGAGAGGGGGAGAAGATCTACTCGCCTGCCGATGTCGAGACCTTCCGCGAGTCCGACAGCGATGACACCGATGAGGTAAGTCCAGATCTCTCTCTCCTAGTGTTCTTGCCGCCGAGGTCTGCCTCGTCCTGTTCTTGCTAGGGTTTGTGGTGCTAGTAGGGCTAGATGCGCCTAGCGATGATAGTTTGTGCCAGGTTAGATGCACTGTAGATTAGCTATTGATTTCCCCAGGACCCCTTTGGCGACGTTCTGATGGACGTGGGATCAAGTAGGCTTCTGATTTGGTAGGCTAGGTCGTCAAGTGGTTCCTCTTACTTTGAATATTATGATATCTGTAATCTGTGCCAGGTTTACATGCGCCTAGATGATGTAGCTTATGATTGGCCTTTGTGCTTGAGTTTTTGGTCTTGAACGATCTGACAAGTAAGAACCTGGTATTTTGTGTGCAATGAAAATGGAATGGGGCTGTTGCCTATTAATCTACACATATAATTGATTTATGGGTTCTACTTGCGACCACTTCGACATTGTAAATTTAGGTAATGTGACCATGGATAGCTAGTTTGTGAATTTGCTTGTAGTAGTTAAGTAAAAGAGACATGGGAATCTGTACCAGGTGCATGTCATTATACTGTTGTATTGTTGTGTAGAATGTATTTGGTATCATTTTCTTTTCTTATTAATTTAGTTTATTACATCATCTGATCACTTTATACTGAGCTAAATATACTCTGTCTATGTACTCATAGTCAGAGTGTATGCCTTGGTAATTTGCTAGTCTTTTGAAATGCTTGTCTCACATAGACCATATGGTTCTAGTACATTCATGATAGTTGTTTTGTATTTGCATTTGTAAAATATTTGTAACATATCAAGAATTTGTGTAGTTACAGTTCTAGAGCTGAAAGTTTATGTGTTTTGTTACAGATACAAAATTCTAAGTTGTAGTACTGCTAGTAACAGTTGTTGTTGTCTTGCTTCATTGGTTTATTCTTTTTATTGCACTACTACTTTCAGTAGCTGTTTCAGTAGCTGTTTTCTTATGCTCCACACATACGTTGATAGTTAATGCTGATGTGATCTAGCTTAAGATTATTACGTGTCATATAACATTCTGCTTCATAGGATTATAATATTTACTACACTACTACTTTCACCACGTGGGTTGCTCTGCTGCAAACTTAAGTTGGCATTTAATGCTGAATTGATACAATTTAAGATTAATAAGTGTGATAGATCAATCTGCTTGTAAGGCATAATTTTTTGTTACACTAATGCTTTCATCATGTTTTGTTTTGCTGCACACATTTGATTTGTACATAATGCTGTTCTGATCTAACTTCATATGTGTGACATATTAACTATTCTGTTATGATTTTTAAATGTTCAATTAAAAAGCAATTATCCAAGTTTACCGTTGTATAATATGTGGCACATATAGTCTTATTTCATAGAGTAATTATTGTAAACCTTATTTCATTTCACAAATTTCCACAGGAGTCAGACAATGTCAGGAGTGACGTGGAGGACAGGGACCGCAAGAGCCATGCTGTGCTGAAGAAGCTCAAGGCTGGGGACATCCCCTATGTTCTAGGCCTAGGGCAGTACAAGTGTCCGTGGTGCTTTCGGAAGGAGATCCCAAAGGACCACCTGGGAATGCTGCAGCATGCTACCTACTATGAAACTGGCAGCCAGAAGCATAAGCCCCACCTGAAGGCCAAACATGCCACTTATGGCGTGTTCCTGTTGAAGCACCTCCCCCAGGCGTAGATTATGTCTTGTCTGTCTCTTTGCTAATATGGTTGTTATGTTTAGACTATGTTTATCTGCGATGTGTTGAACTTGATGCAGTTGGTTAATTATTGTGGTTGAACTTGTGTTTGAACAATCTAATGTTCGTGCTTAACAAGGTTGTTTCATGTTTAACCTGGTTTGTTCTTGATATGTTTAATCCTGTGCATATGTACTCTGGTTGTGTATTTGCGGGAAATGGTGGCATAAAGGGAAAACAAGGAAATATATGGAATGTATATGTATTTGGGTTTATTTAGCTAGTTGATAATGGGTTAAATTAAATGATTAGCTGCATTACATTGATTAAAGTTTCACTTTTAGTATGGCATCAACGGTGCATTTGTGGTAATAGTCTGATGTGAGACTCTAAGATTAACCGGCGGTGGTAGCCCTGGTTTATAGAAATGTATGTCAGTGTAGGGATAGCGTTTGGGTTTTATAAGAGGAATACAACTATGAAGGCCGGCCGAATAAGATACCCAGGTAATGCGGCCTGGCTATTTATAAGAGAAATAGAAACCATAACTTCCTCTCACCGCCTTCCCAAAATAATTGTGTCGCTGCTGCCGGAGCCATCTACCGTCGGAGTTGTCGCCCTGGTCTCGATCCTTAGTGGCCGCCATGTCTGTTTCAAGGTCGTCCCGCACGTCGCATAATAGGAACCGTCCGCCCTACATTCCCCTGGTTCCCTGCTCCCACTACGGTGTCGTCGTCAATAGGCACGTCTCTGGCACCGATGACAATGATGGCTGGGTCTTTTACAAGTGCAGAACTCATGAGGTAAGCATTTTGGTTTGATTTTCATGCAGTCGATGGCGCATGTACCTACACTATGAGTAGTGTTCATACAAAACTAAATGTTTGAAATTCAGTGTTCCTAATTTTACAGACTGAATGCAATTTTTGGCGGTGGGAGCTGAAGTACGTGGAGTACTTGTGTGAGAACGGTATTCTGACTGGTGATGCAGCAATAGATGCTTATGGATGGGCAGAGGAGAGGAGGGAAACTTTGGAGCTAAGGAAAAAAGAAAGAGCAGCAGTAAAGCCTAGGAATGAGGAACTGGTACTGATGAAGTTGGTCTCTATGGTTGATCTTCTTACAGAAGCAGTGCTTCTTCTAAAATGCGTAATATGGATGTTAGTTTTCCTTTGTCTGTTGCTTATTCAGCAGAAATGAAAATCCATGTGCCTTGCTGATGTAATGGTATATCCTCTGTGTGTCTCTGCTGTATCCGTGTGTTGAATAATTTTTGAAGCAAGTGAACGTACCTCTATGATGTCTCTGTTGTATCTTTTTGCTGATGTAATTGTACTTGGGCATGCCTTCGGCAAGGTAGACGGCTAAATTCTAGGGTTTTAGGGGTGTTTCGCACAAGTACGGAAGAATCGTCAGGCCAAGTGTTCAAGGAATGTGCTCTCCTTTTGCACATTGATCCACCATGCCCTCACAAGCACTCACATCCCTTGTTTTACAAATAACATGTTGCTTGGCCATGCACTTCCCACACTAGCCAACTTCGGTCTAGGGTAGTAGGGTGTAACGCGTCTACCCGTCGGGATAGCGGCATGACTATTGATGAATGGCCTCAAACTTGGCACAATGGCTCACAATGACACACCACACACTTATATCACTTCAATGAGCAGTGATGGCATGCTTGGGCATGCCTTCGGCACGGTAGGCGGCTAAAATCTAAGGTTTTAGGGGTGTTTCACACAAGTACGGACAAATCGTCAGGCCAAGTGTACAAGGAATGTGCTCTCCTTTTGCACATTGCTCCACCATGCCCTCAAAAGCACTCGCATCCCTTGTTTTACAAACAACATGTTGCTTGACCATGCACTTCCCACACTGGCCAGCTTCGGTTTAGGGTAGTAGGGTGTAACGCGTCTACCCATCGGGATAGCGGCATGACTATTGATTAGTGGCCTCAAACTTGGCACAATGGCTCATAATGACACACCACACACTTATATCACTTCAATGAGCAGTGATGGCATGCTTGGGCATGCCTTCGGCACGGTAGACGGCTAAAATCTAGGGTTTTAGGGGTGTTTCGCACAAGTACGGACGAATCGTCAGGCCAAGTATTCAAGGAATGTGCTCTCCTTTTTCACATTGCTCCACCATGCCCTCACAAACACTCACATCCCTTGTTTTATAAACAACATGTTTCTTGGCCATGCACTTCCCACACTAGCCATCTTCGGTCTAGGGTAGTAGGGTGTAACGCATCTACCCGTCGGGATATCGGCATGACTATTGATGAATGGATTTAAACTTGGCACAATGGCTCACAATGACACACCACACACTTATATCACTTTAATGAGCAGTGATGGAATGCTTGGGCATGCCTTCGGCACGGAAGACGGCTAAAATCTAGGGTCATGTTGCTATGATGTCGGCACGGACATAAGATGAATCAGAAAGGAGATGTTGCTATGATTATAAGAATGGTCGAGGCCTCGGAAACAACGTAAAATGATGGTAGTCAGTTTAATCATTCTTTTGATATGCAACCATACGTAGCTCGTGTTTGTATTTGTAATTTGTATAATTTGTTCATTTTTGTAATATGTAGATCCATTATAATATTGGGGAGCAATATGAGAAAGAGTGTGCAAAAACCATCAATGAACTGTGAACAGTCAAGTTCAAACAAACGGAGAAGTAACATGGACTTTCTATTCAAACATATCATGACAGATTTGAAAAATCACATGGACATGAAGATAGCACTTGTATCGCAGATATGTGTAGAGGTGATATGATCTATATTTTATGTGTTGTTTCATGTTGATGATAACGATACTACACTATGAATGAAAACTCAGTACTTAATATTTTTTATTTATGCAGGAGGTTCTAAAATTGTTAAATATAAATGGTGTCATGTACAAACCAAATGAAGCATCATAGTCGGACAATGGAGAAGATGTAAAATCTGTTCCCAGTGAATCACAATCAGGCAAAGAATTTGTCTATAAACATGGTAATAAAGAAGCCAAGCTTGATGACATTCTAAGAAAAACATCGGCTAATTCTGAAGCAGCCATTGGGGATGATCCATTTGGTGGTGACAGTTACGTCACACCCTTGAAGGAAAAACGTATGCCGACGACTGTTGTTGATATGTCAATGAACACACCAGACCACCTTCAGAAGATGGATGGTACAGAGGTGAATCCGTGGGATGTAAATGAAAATACCAAGTCTGCGTCATCATCGGAGGTACTGTCATGCATTCTTGATACTCAGAAGGATACACCAAATGGTGCACAGAGCGGTGTCGTGCAGAACAATGCACGCAATGATATGACTTGTACCGCGGGGAAGGAAGATGCAACAAAGTGTGGTAATTCTATTGATAGCGGCAAACATGAAATTGACAATGGTCTAGGCAAAAGGAAATGTGTACCCAAGGGTAATAGTAAGTATGACTCCCCATTATATGAGTGACAAAAACAACCGAAACGTAAATCAAAAAATACGAAAGGTATAAAGGTTTATAGATTTTATTAATTATTTTTATGCAGCAAACAAAATGGTTCATCGCGGTAACTTGTTTGTTTTCATAAATGTTATGCAGCGATGTTATTTGAACAACATGATATTGGGGAATGTTACACTATGTTAACACCTGCTGAAATAGAAGGTGTTGTGAAATATGTTTCAACTTTGGCGAAGATCCCCAAAGAAGCTATAAAAGGGCGTACAAGAACGCAGATGAGGCTATCTTGTTTTCGAAAAATCTTAACGATGTCCTTATAAAAGAATGGCTTAGTACTGCTGTAAGTTATTCGCTAACCTATTATATTGTTATTTTACAACAAAGCAGTATGAACATGCAATCATTGTACAACTATTATTTTGCAGATACTTGATGCCTACATTCTAGAGCTGGCTCCCCGTCTTGACTATGATCGGCACATATGTGGACCGTTGAGGTCAACCTATCTTATCAATGAAGCCATTAAAAGGTACAAAACAAAAAAAAAACTAGAAAAAGTTTGACGTAGAAGAAGTGCTAAGACCAGGAGCTGTAGGAAGGGTTATGAATGAATATTTTGCGCATGACAAGGTAAACAATGTTGTTTTATAAAGTTAATGTTATTGTTAACTATTTGTAATCCTACATAGTACATGCTAGTGATCTTATTTTGTAGGCATATTTCCCTCTGAATATACGCAGAGAACATTATGTGACAGTTGTAATGCATAACAATAAGGAGGAGTTCCAAGTCCTTGACCCTAAGTACAATTTAACCTATTCGCATGCAATTGTGGATGACTTGGTATTATCTACTTTTCTCATAAAAACCGTGTTTTCTTTTGACGTTTCACTAACTCTTAATCTTTTGTAGAAAGGACAAATTGCACTAGACATATGGTGGACTAATAAAACTACACACAAACAATTTCCTGACGTCGATACTTGGCCTATTAAAAATATGAAATTGGAAAGCAAGATGATTCTTAAGTACTTTTGAATCATATCACTTTAGCACTACGGATGTTGTAAATGAATTTTATTTCATCCTATATGGAAGCAACACATGCGGATTATGGGTATTGCAATGTCTAGAGCACTGGGACGGAGATCGTATGACTAAGAACATTTCTCAGGTCTGTACACTATTCCTTTGTATAGTCGCAAAAATCAATATGATTACAATTCAATTTATAAACTCTTCTATATGGTACTACAGACAACAATCGAGGAATCAAGAGGACCTATCATTACAACGATTCTTCTGTCTAGAAGAAACAAACTAGAGGTTGTGAAAAGGAAAGTCAGATCAGTGATTAATAACAGTTTACCTTGAGAATTTACTAGTCCATGGAGGTTTCCTTACCTGGTAAATTCATATTGATTTGTAAAACAGTTTATTGTTTGCATTTTACGACAACAGTCCATATCCTGTTGTGTTGGGTCAACTCAAAACTAAGAAATGGTTTGGTTGTTTAACTTGTTTGTTTCGACCCAAATTAGTTGTTCACGTTGAAAAACTAGTTCATTTCTTTCAACCAAGCGCCTTTTAATATACATAGCGTGCTCTGCATATTTTAATATATTTAGCTTGATCTACATATTTCGGTGAAATCAAACTAAAAGGGCGTGAACAAAGTATAAAAACAACGAGATATATATAATATAGGAGGGGGCATCCCTTACAACATAGAAAACATATATAGAGGGGCATATATGCCCAAGCAAAAAAACATGAAAATAAACACTATAGATGGTACTCAACCCTAGTACAACACTGGTTCACTACTTGGACTCTCTCCTCCCTCTTGGTCTTGCTCCCCTCCTTGATCCCATCTCCTCGGCGCTGCCCCAACCCTCACTCTTCCTCAGGGTTGTATGGGAGAGTGTGCATCCTGTTGACGGTGGGGAAGGTATTGTCGAAGTTCATGAAGGTGTTGAAGGTGGTGAAGAAGATCGACTCGCACCCATGCCAGTAGACCTTGTCGAGGAGAATATATGCATCATACTAGTTGGTGAAGTGCACCGTGAGCCCTACCGCAAGGCCTCCGAGGGCATAGTGATCTTCAAGGCTTAACATGGCCGGAGAGCCGGGTCGGAGGTGGCGATAGCCGAAGCTAAGCAAGGCGTAGGCTAACTCCCTCGGGGACCTCAACCTTGAGTTCACCCATACACGGAGGGACCCCTCAACAACGATCCTGGCGGGGTAGGTCCTCTCCGGCATGATGCGAGGTGGACGGAAGGTAGCACCGTTGAACTGCATGGTGGGGGCGGACAATGGATCTTGCTAGGCAGCGGACGGTGGACCTTAGTGAAGAAGAAGGGCTTGGCAGATGGATGGGGTGGAGTGTGGGAGAGGATGCTGTGGAGATATGGAATTTTAAATAGCCTCGAGCGCCGCTTGAACAAGATCGGTGAGTAACTGCACAATGCGTTGGATGCTCTGCGCGTGCATTGGTGCGAAACGAGGCATGGCCGTATCCATCACGCGTGTCGTCTTGGTTTCCATGCTCTCTGAATCGTTGGGTTGCTAATTGATGCACTGATTCCACGAGTCTGAAACAAGCGCAGTGACTGTGTCGTAAAGTATGAAACGAGCGATGCATGCTACGTCGATCGATGTGTCCGCTCAGCTGCGCGCCCATGCATGCATGCATCTATGGTGGGGACAGGGCCTAATCAGGAATCCCACTGCCCAACGGTCCAACGACCGCTCCATTAGAACATGTATTAATGAGGTGGGCCTTCTCCATGCATGCACCATGCAGCATCGTAGCATGTCTAGTGCATATCGCTGCAGCCTCGTAGCCTAGCTACTTGCACGTCCTTTTTTCGCTGCGAAGTCACACGGGCATGTCGCTCGGTCGTTCACGCGCCAAACAATTTCACACAGGGCACAGCTTTCCGTCACACGCCCGTAGAAAAGAGTCAATGCTCCTCGATACCGTGCGCCCACGCCTCCTTGACACCATGCGCCCGCGCCTCCTTGAAACAGTGCGCCTTAAACATGAGGGGAGAACGAAGCAACCACGACGTGCCTATATATCTGCCCCTCGACATCTCCCTCTCTCGTACCAATCCATCTAACCGCTAGCCGCCGAGCCCCGCCACCACTCAGGCAACCGCTAGCCGCCACGTACCGCCACCACTCATAGCAAGCGCTCGCCGCCCTCGCCCCCTCCCCCACCAAGATGCAGTTCAATGGTCCGACGTACCGCCGCCCCGCCACCGTGCGGGAGAGAGAGTGGCCGCATATGTGGACGACATATGTGAATGATGTAATTGGTGAATGATGTAATTGGTGTTAATAACGTTTAATTTAGATAAATAAGGATGAAGTTGAAGTTATTAAACAATAAGATCTATCAAGATAGATTAGTGAGTTTAATAAACACTGAATGTCAAATTCTTCCTGGACTTGATTCTGAAAGATGTTCAGAATATCCTAAGCAAGATTCTGAAGAAGTTCAGAATAGAACAAGGTAAGAAAGAAGTTCTTACTGTATGAAGGATTGAGTATTGCAACTCTGGTTGAAAGAAAGAGATGCGTTGCGTCTCCTATGCATCAGTCATAGGTTCTTCCATATAACCATGTTGCATACTCGACATAATGTGACCCGAGGTTCTGGTTGGTAGGACAAAGTCTTAACTATAATAATATGTCTTTAAGTGATTCCTGAGTTGATCACTGAACCAGAATTAAGTTTGTACTTAAGTAGCAAGAAGCAATGTAAGTGGCATAGATGCATTTCATGCACTAGGATATCCATAGATATAGAAGTATGAAGGCTACATCTGATGTGATGTATAATGTTATGGCATGGCTAGTTCGCTTCTAACGTAGAATGATGTGTCCCAGGGCATATTGCTCATGAGAAAGCCCTCGAGGTTGATCTAATGTCACTGTAAGCTCCTGGAATCCGGCCTCTTTCTGCTGCCATGACTATAGTATATGCACAAAGGATAGCAAAGTGTGTTTCGAAGTTTAGATGACAACAGTGAATAACGACCATCATCATAAACACTAGAAACAAAAGTCTCACTTTGTTGCCAAACAAATACTTCGACCCATTATAAGATATTGGAGTGAATGTCAAAATTAGGAAGACATTAACGATTCGCAAAAGACATAATGATCTGGTAAAACAGAACATGGACATGACGTTTCCCATGAGCATGCATGATCTGTAAACACATATGATATATGGTTTATATGAGTAAAATGCAAGCTAGGTTATTTGTACTCTAGTGCAAGTGGGAGACCGAAGGAGATATGCCCTAGAGGCAAATAAGAAATAGGTTTTTATTATCATATCTCAATTAGTTTATAATAGTTTCATATTGTGCTATAACTGTGCCAAGTAGAAACATTGGTACAGGTGTGGTATGAAACAACCAAGTCCCTAGTAGCCTCTATTCATACTAGTTCATTGGTCTCAAAGATGATCTAGGTTTCAAGATCATGGGCATTTATGCCGACTGACAACGAGATCATATCATTGGAGAATGATGTGATTGGACATTCCTCGAAGGATTGCAACACGATCAAGTCATATAGTTCATTGTTGCAATAGCTATACCTAGACTCCTTCTCCTTAGACCATGAGCTCATATTACTCACTGTTTCCCCTAGGCTGCTTTGACTGCATCAAACATCATCTGGTAATACGGTGATTATAAAGGTGTACGTTGGGTATTCTGAAGGAACAGTAGATGACATGTGACTGCAAGACCGGGATTTGTTCACCCACATGACGGGTAAAGATACATACGGCATACTTGGTGAGATTACATCTATAAATGTTGCAACATGTGACTAGGTCACAAGGATGTAATATCACGGTAACAAGAAAACATAACTTGTTGTGAACGAGATTGAGCAAAGGTATGGGATACCAATGATCGGATCTCGGACAAGTTGTATCGAGAAACAAAAGGAAGAGGATGCTACATTTAGACGGTTCAAATGACATTGTCATCAGGAATGCATAGGGGTCACATGGATATCCCTGGTCCCTCTGTTGATCATTGATACATATCATGTCTAGAGCATTCTCGAGCCGTGAGAGGATACACTTAAGGGTACGATGAGAGCGATCATTCGTAAGACGGAATCACAGTAGAGAAAGAGAGAAAGCCGGAATCGTTCCGCGGAGAGATCCAAAGTTGTTCGGAGAAAGAATAAAGGAAAAGCCCCAAAAAGTATTTTCGGATAAATGGGAATTTAAATATATATATTTATTTTATGTTAATTGTGAATTAATATATTATAAATAATATTTAGATTAAGATTTATAAAGGCAACTTTTATATTAGGCTAAAACCCGGAGGGAAATAGTCTAGAAATAAAAGCTGCAGAAAAATAAAGAGAAAAAGAAAAAGGAAACAGCCACGTGAGCGGCGGATAATATCCGCCGCACAGGGCGGACGCCACCTGGCCGCAGCCGCTGCCAGGCCAGCTCGACCTGGCCCATGAGGAGCTCGCGGGGAGCCAGCCGGCGGGCTACGTCGCTGGGCCGCTGGTGGGACACGGCCCACCTGGGCAGGCGGGGTCCAGGCGAGCGGGCCGCTGGCCGCTGCCGGCCCACCTGGGCAGGACTGAGGGCGGGTGGCCGCCTTGGGCCGCGGGGGCTAGGCCGGCCCGCCTGGCTGCTACCCCCCTTCCTGGCCGCTGCTGCTAAGCTGGGCCGCGGTGGGCGCCGCCGGCCCAGCCGGCTGGCAGCTCTTTTGCTGCTGCTGGTTGTTGGGCTGGCCGCCCAGGCCCAGCCAGCTGGGGAGGTCTTTTCCCCCTTTTTCCTTTGCCTTTTAGTCCCATATGGCTAACCCTTTGAGAAAGGTACACCCCTTAGCCTATATAAAGGGGTGCCCATGGGTGGGATTAAACACACCAATATTTGGAGAAGTCCTTTGGTTGACTTCCTCCTTGTCTCCCTCTCTCTATACCTTGTGACCATGGCCCAAGTTTGGGCTGTGCGACCGAGGCACACCTGCAGTACGCCATTGCGCTGTAGGGATTCCTAGCCGGATATCAACTTCCGCACTCCCTGTGGGATCGGGGAGCCGGAGGTCTCATCGTGCACCAGATGTGTACAAAGACACGAGGCGCAACACTTGGGGCGTTAAATGTCGTGAGCCAGAGTTGTTGCACGATGAAGATGATGAAGATCAAGAAGGAGCAAGGGGTGAACTGCGAGGAGCTTCGCAACCTTGAGGTCGGCTTCGAGTACGACTACATCAACCACGTTCCCCGCGGAACATTAACCGCGTACAAACTACAAGGGTATGTATTCTCTACGCATTGGTCGTTACCGCATTACTACATAGATAGATCCTAGGCTTGTTTCCGGGGATCCTTCGTAGGAAATTTTTTGTTTTCTGCGCCGATCCCCTACAAGGGGTTCCGAGGGAATTCGCTGAGCATGCACTCAATGTAAATCCAGACGCAAGGCCAGTCAAGCAGACAATACGATGACTATCGGAACCAAGAGCAAAAGTGGTCGGAATTGAGATCAACAGACTCCTCGACGCAAACTTCATACGCGAGATCAAGGAAAGCACCTGGCTCACCAACATAGTGCTTGTGCCCAAAAAAGACATGGTTATCCTGCGGATGTGCGTGGACTTCACCTCCCTGAATAAGCACTGCCCAAAATATCACTTCCCGTTGCCGCGAATCGACCAAATCATCGACTCCACCGCGGGATGTGAATACCTTTGCTTCATCGACGCCTACTCAGGCTACAATCAAATTTGAATGAAGGAGGAAGACCAGGAGAAAATGGTGTTTATGATGCCCTTTGGTGTGCTCTGCTATAACACAATGCCCTTTGGGCTAAAAACGCAGGAGCCACCTATCAGCGGTGCATGCAGGCCTGTCTCAAGAATCAACTTGGTCGCAACATCCAAGTCTATGTTGAAGACATCGTCATCAAAACAAAAGAGGAAGCCTCGCTAATCGAAGATCTACGTGAAACCTTCGCCAACCTAGACCACTGCCGGATCAAGCTCAATCCGTACAAATGCGCCTTTGGCGTACCATCTAGGCAACTACTCAGGTATCTCATCTCCGCGAGAGGGATCGAGGCAAACCTGAAGAAAATAAAAGCCATACTAACCATGGAGAAGCCGAAGAATGTAAGAGGCGTCCAACAGCTGGCTGGGCGAATCGCGGCGCTCAGTCGATTCATCAGTCGAATGGGCGAAAAGGCACTGCCCTTCTACCAACTTCTCCGCAAAGCTGAAAAGTTCGAGTGGACAGACGAGGCGCAAGAAGCATTCGAAGACCTCAAGCGTCTGCTATCCACCTCGCTAATACTGGCGACTCCACGTGAAAAAGATCCGCTGTTGCTCTACATCTCCGCCACCAACTAGGTGGTCAGCATGGTGCTCATGGTGGAACGAGCCGAGGAAAACAAGGTACACGGGGTGCATCGCCCAGTCTACTACCTCAGCGAGGTGCTCATGCCAACAAAACAGTGGTAACCGCACTACCAGAAGCTGGCGTACGATGTCTTCATGACAGCTAGACGACTGCGCCACTAATCGTGGTGGTCAACGACGCCCCGCTCGGGCATATCCTCAACAACCCTGATGCCACCGGACGAGTCGCGCTAAGGGGAATCGAGCTGTCTCCACAAGACATCACATATGAAAAGTGTGACGCGATCAAGTCGCATGTCCTCCCTGATTTCCTTGTGCACTGGATGAAGAACCAGCTGCCTCACAAACCAGATATGTCTAATCTCTGGACAATGCACTTCGATGGGTCCAAACAAAAGGACGGGGCCGGCGCAGGTGTCATACTGACATCACCCCAGGGAGACAAGCTGAAATACATTCTACGAATGCAGTTCATGGCCTCCAACAATGAAGCTGAGTACGAGGCCCTACTCCATGGGATGCGGATGGAGAAACCCTACGGCGCCAAGAAGCTCATCATCTACGGCGACTCCAAACTGGTGGTGAACCAAACAATTCACGAGTGCAACGCCCTGAGTGACAACATGATCGCCTACCGCGACCTCTCGACACACTCGAAGGGGACTTCGACGTATGTGAGCTACAACACATAGGCCGCGAAAGCAATAAAGAGGCGGACACACTCGCCAACATTGGCTCCACCTGCGCCCCATACCACCTAGGGTATTTCTCGAGCGTATATGTGAATGCTCCATCAAGCCAAAGGCTACAGAGAAGAAAGAAAGTGCGTCAACGGACTCAGGGGCTACGCTACCCAATGAGCCAATGACACTCGACAACCTGGAGCTCGACACAGGACTCGAAGGACCAATGAGCGTCATGATGATCGAGCCATCCTGGACTCAACCATACATCACATATCTTCTCAGCAAGAGGCTGCCCGAAGACCCGACTGACGAGCGACACATTGCACGATGATCCAAGGCATTCGCCATCATCATCGGCGAACTATACAAGCGCAGCATCACGGGAGTACTCCAACGGTGCGTCTCCAACGACGACGGAAGGGCCGTCCTCCTTTATATCCACGAAGGGACATGCGAGCACCATGCTGGCAGTCGCGCCCTTGTCGCGCAAAGCTCTACGAGCTGGATTCTACTGGCCCATGGCCATGCGCGACGCCAAGGACATCGTCCAGCGCTGCAATGCTTGCCAGTGATTTGCGAACAAACCGCACGCACCTGGCGCGGAGCTCCGGCCAATACCATTGGCTTGGCCCTTCTCGCAATAGGGACTCGACATGGTCGGCAAGCTCCCAAGATCCTCGCGAGGAGGTTACGTATACCTCTTGGTCGCAGTCGACAAATTCACCAAGTGGATCGAGGCCATGTCGGTGACAAACCAATCAGGGGCTAGCGCTGTCAAGTTCTTCGAGTCTATTGTCTACCGCTTCGGTGTGCCACATAGCATCATCACGGAAAATGGGACGAACTTCACCTCCAAGGAGTTCTAGGAATTCTGCGAAAACCTGGGAATCCGCATAAGCTACGCCTTGGTAGCTCACCCACAGACCAACGGTCAAGTCGAAAAGGCCAATGGCCTCATGCGCGGTGGAATCAAGAAACAACTCCTCCGACCACTCGAACAAGCCACAGGATGCTGGCCAGATGAGCTACCATTCATACTCTGGAGCTTGCACACAACTCCAAACAGCGCCACGGGATACACCCCGTTCTTCATGGTGCACGGTGCTGAAGCGGTGATACCCGCAGAGGTACGCTACAAAGCCCCACGAGTGGTCGCTTACAGCGAGCAGGAGTCAACTCTTGCACTCGAAGACCCCGTCGACCTTCTTGACGAGGAGCGTGAAATCGCAGTGAAAAGATGAACGATCTACCAGTAGAGCCTCCGTAACCTCCATAGGAGAAGGCTATGCCCAAGATCCTTCGTCGAAGGAGACCTGGTCCTGCGACTCAAGCAACAAGGGTATCTCAAGCTCGAGTCTCCCTGGGAGGGACCCTACGTGATTACATAAGTAATCCCAGGTGGCGCCTATCACCTTAAAGATTTCAAGACAAGAGCCGCATTCTCCAACCCCTCGAACATCGCACAACTGCGTCGTTTCTACCCCTAGTCGTTTTTACATTACAATTAAGGCTATTCAGCCAGGCTACCTAGCCACACATTGTACCTCGTACTATTCTACGAATAAATAAAGCTAAGTGCCCCGAAACTCTGTGTTTTCCCTCATTTTTATGGCAATCTTATCACTCGGGAGCTGCGCCACCCTTTACACACATGTTCCACGAACTCATCACGATATCCTGACTAGCTGACGCACTAATCGAACCCTTGACAAACACCAACCCAGCTACAACGCACCTAACGGGTTCACAAGGTGCTGAGACAAACACACGTCAGGCTAACAAAAAGGAATCGAAAAGTGCAACGCACTCGAAAAAATATACAGCTCGCAAGCTCTTTACATATCAATATAATATATTTGTATGAACCTTACAACACTTGTACAATTGTGCGTAGGACACAAGCTAAAGCTACTGCTGCAACACAAGAACGTTCGTTTGCTCCTCGAAAAAGTCAACGATTTCTTCTGCTGGGGCGATCAACTGCCTGGTAATGTGGAACCATGTTCCAGGTTGAACCTTCCGGCGGTGTTGGTGGCCCAGCGGCAACAGCCGCAACGTCTACATCTGACCTATGCAGTCGCACCAGTGACAAAGCAGCCTTGGCACCGACCACTAATTGTTGTCGCAGACACTCACGAACTGCACTCAGATCTTGGAACTTCACTAGAAGAGCCAACAGGCTTGAAGGGACGACGTCCAGCGGAAACATCGTTTGGTAGATATGCCTAAAGCACAATTGTGCCTTCTTCAAAAAGTGAAGTACTCGCGAAGAACGATCCTGCAGGGTCGCAAGTGCAATCACACGATCATGGTCCACCCAAAAATACCCACTCGCCTGAAGCTGCTCCTGGGTTAGGTCATTCATTCGAATGGCAATCCGGTCTTTCTCATCCTACGGATGACGAGCACTGACAACTACACCAAGCAAAAAGACAAAGTGTGAAGAGAAGGCACTGCCGCGATTGACTAAAAGAAAAGATAAGAGGGCAGAAAGCTAACACTTGAAATGATCGCCCAGCTGCGTCACCTCCTCCAATAGATATTGCTCACGGGCGGTAGCCTTCTCTGCCCGCGACTTCCATACATCCACGTTACCGCGGAGGATGGGCAACTCACGTTCCAGTTGTTTAACACGATCGCACAGTCGCGAAAGCAGGGACAATTCATCCACCCTTGAGCGCGGCTGCGCCAAGGCTCGTCAGGGGGCGGTGGATCACGAGGATCACTCGAGGGACCACTCGACGTGCCCTATCACAAACCAAGCAAGAGCAAAAATAAGGGACCAAGGATACATTGACGAAAGTCTTAGATGCATTCAAACATATCAAAGTTCTGACTCGGGTACCCCCATAAAAGCATTGTTCCACAAACAAAAGGCCAAACACTAGAGATATTACACAGACGGACTACAGAGCATTTTTCTTCGACTTGGCCTTGAGCTTTGGGGGCTTCATCGCATCCGTGGTAGTCTCTGATGCCACGGACTTGCCGGTAGTACCCCCAGATGCCACAGCCTTCGCAGCCTTCGGTTGATGCCGCTCCTCGGAATAATTGGCGAGTGTCTCGATAAGCTGAGGACCGTAATTTTTTGCATTTACTAGCAAAGGGAGAAAACACTACCTGCTGGCCTCCAGCGTCGACTGGCATCGCCTCCGAAATAGTAGCAGGGTCCATCTCCACGCCATGGGCTTGCACCATTGCGAGTTCTTGTCGACCAGTCCGGCCTTGGGAGTTAAGTCCTCGCGGATATGACTGAGTACATCCTTGGCCTTCCCCAACTTGCCAATGCATCCACACGGCACAGAGATTGGGCGTCAAAGCTCAAGCCGCTGGCATCCGCATACACAAAAGTGTTAGTATAACAACCATACGTCAAAGCACAAAAGAGCAGGACACATCCAGATGAAAATGACCTGAGAGGGACTTGGCAATCGAGAAAAAATGCTCCTCGAACAACTTCTCCCTCTCAGCAGTGGAGACATGGAGATCCTCCTCTCGCTTCCGTGACTCCTCCAAGGCTGCGATCATCTCGTCGCGATTCTTCGTCGCCGCGGCCAGCGTCTTCTCCAGTGCAGCAGCAGGGCGAAGTAATTCATTATGTTCGGCTGCGACATACAAGGAATATCACCAAATCGAATCGATGCAATTCGCAAAGACAAAGACGAAATCAAGACGTACTTTTGACAATGCGATGGCGATTGTCCAGTCACGCATGCTGTCGACCCATGTCAAGGACTTGCTCCGCCAGGCGGGCAGCTTCCTTCACGATGAGCTGCATCAAGAGACAATAAAAGTTCAAGTAAACAGCCCCAAGAATAAATTCGACTGCCAGTTACAAGATAACTACATGATCCTCCATAGACTCCGAAGAAGGCTATCGCATAGTCATCCGGGTAACCATCTGATGTTCCCCAGCATGTGGGGAACTTGATGAATTATGCCCGGAGTGGGCCGATAATGGAGGAGAAGGAGACCACTCGGCCATCTTCTTGGCCTTGGAGTCTGTGACTCCGTACTCCTTCACAAATTGGACGTCGTCAGAAGACGACAACGCCGCTTGGCTGGAACACACATCAAGAAAAAGCTTAAGGAAAAACAATAACACCAAGAAGAAACCAAAACAAGGTTGCGAATACAGAACTTACCAGTCAAATCTATCAAGGTCGAAGGATTGCTCCTCCGACTCTGACGATTCCTTTGGCAATCGGAGCTTCTTCCGGGCAGGAGGAGCCATGGAGCGCACATGAATGGCGGGGATTGGCTCCTCTGCAACAACAGAGGAGCCTTCTGGCATCGTTGGTGATGAGGCATCCGAGTCCTCACTGCGGGAACGCTTGTGAGTGTCCTGGTTGCTGGACTCGGGGGCTCCCTCCTCCTCTTTGACTGGGATGGTCGACTCCGACTCGTCCTCTTCATCCACTTCGTGAGGGATAATCCCCTCAGGCAGAGGGGGCAAGCTGGGAGACACCTTCCAGTCCTACATTTAGAAAATACGACAACATATGTCAAAACATCATAAAGGCAGTCGACAAAGGAAACTACTTTGCAGAAAACTTTTACCTCAGGAGGAGGGTTAGAAGCATTGGAAGGGGGCACGAGTGGTTCGCTCGGGAGAATCTCCTTGATGGTGTATTTGGTCACCAGCCGCATCCTCTAATCAACCTCACCTGCGAAAATACCATCGGCAGATACGCGAGTGGCATCGTTTGTGACAGCCCAGCGAAACATGGGATGGACTCTGGCCTGTAGAGGCTGGACGCGACGGCGCAACCATGTGCGAATAAGGGCAGCGCCTCCCTCTTCTTTGCATATGCGACTCTCGAGGTCGCAGACGCACTTATACATCACCTCCGTTTCCTCGGACTCGCCGGGCATCATGATATTTTTCCAGGAGCACCTCCTTTTGCACGGCGTCACGGGATCGAAGGGCATGAGTCCGTAGTGCTCTCTGTCGGCCTTCTGGTCGCTAATGTAGAACCACTTGTCTCTCCACCCTTGGACGGACGTAGTAAGATTGATGTCGAAATAAGTAGTGGAGGAGTCGACGTGGATCCTGCAGCCTCCTACGTTATATACTAGCGAGCCGGACGCCGACTGGCGTTTCAGTTTGAAAAGCTTCTTAAAGAGGCTGAAGTGCGGCTTGATTCCAAGCCAGCACTCGCAAAGAGTAATGAAGCTGGAGATGTGGAGAATAGAATTCAGGGTCAATTGATACAGCTGGAGCCCGTAGAAGCAAAGGAGGCCTTTGAAGAAAGGATGCAGAGGCAGAGAGACCTCGGATGACGAACGCGAGGAACATCACCCGGAAACCTGAGGGGGGGCGGGGGATTACCTCGTCGCCTGACACTCGCGAATCATCCTCCATGGGCGGTAGAGCTCCATCTTTATGCAGGACATGAAGCTCGGAGGACTTGATGATGGATGCGCGCCATGCACCATTGGTGACGCGGGTTCCCGCACCTTGCTTCTTACCAACGCCAACGGTGCTGGCGCCCATGGTGGTGGCACCACCCTTCTTCTTGGCGGCAGCAATGGAGGCTGCGGAGCTAGCGGCGGCACCTCCCTTCTTCTTGCCCATCTTCCGATGGAGGTGAGAGTGAAGGAAGTTACTGGGGACGACACGGAGCTGGTCTAGTGCCGCGAAGAGGATGTGCACAAGGAAGCAGAGAGCAGCAACAATGGCAATGGAGGCACGAGCAGAGAAAGGCAGATGGGAAATTTACCGCAGCTGCGCGGCTCATAACCTCCTCGCGGATGCCATCCAACGGCCACCAGAAACCCTATAGGACGTGTGGCGCACATCGCCATCGACACATGGTGAAGCCAAAACACGAACAGTCCCCCACTTTCTCCATTACGCGCGGAAATTGAGGAGATGCAGTTAAAATAGAAGATTGCGCACGCCTGGTCAAACCAAAGTCAGAAAGTGGGACCCACCGCTCGTCACGTCCCGTCAAAGCCGCTCACGTGGGTAACCAAGGTCATCAACGTCGTCAGCACTGACGTCATTTCAGCAGCAAAAGATTTCAACTACTTCAGTCCTTGTTCGAGTATTCGACTTAACCAAGCACTCGGGGGCTACTCCCATAGGGAGCGCTGGTCGCGCACTCTACGATTTATCTTTATGCAGGTATAAGAACATTCAGGGCATACCCACCACTCGAATCTATGATTCGACTGAGGATTATGGGTTACTCCCATAGGGAGCGCTGGAAGAAAATTCGACTGAAACAAGCAACAAAAGACGACAGCAGTCGCAAAAACTTTTTAGTCCCTGCCTGAGTCTTCGACTCAACCAGGCACTCGGGGGGCTACTCCCATAGGGAGCGCTGGTCGCGCACCCTATGATTATCTGTACATCGTACTGTGTGTCGATAACATCCACACCTGAAGGCTATGGCGACTCCGCCTCATACTATCTGACATGGGTATACCCTGCAGGTACTCGAGTTTGATATATATGGTCTAGGTACGGCGGAAGCCCACGGCGTTGCTAAGGCCCGATGAAGACTTCGAGTGGCCCACGGACTCTCGACTACTTGCGAGACAAGAAGAAGCTTAAAGATAGAAAGTTTAAAGGGAAAACCCTAATCTGTAACGGACTCGACCTGCTACCCGAGACCTAGCCTATATATATAAAGGATAGGAGGGGGCGGCGAGGAGGACACACGCAACCCTAGTTTCCACAACTCTCGCCAGATTGCATCTGCGTGCCCTTGTAATCTTAGATTCCTCCATTAATTCCAAGAGAAGACAAGCAGGAGTAGGGACCTCTACGAGGCCTAAACCTGGGTAAACCTTGCGTCCCTGTGTGCTTGTTTGCTAGCCGACTGCTGCCTCCAGTGCTCTCTGCTTCTCCAAAACACAAGTCCATAACAATGGGCATTGATGAGTTAAACCCTCGTCAATTGGCACCGTCTGTGGGAATTGGGAGTGCTGATGTCGTGGCTTCTTCAGCCCCATCAACTGCGATCTACAACTCCACAACAGCGGAGATTCGCCAGCTCTTCGGCACGTTCGACTTCACCGTCCACACGCTCGCCACTCGCCCGGCTTTCGAGTCCATGGGCGATGGAATCAGCCTGGCGATCGGGAGCTTCTGCTTCCAAGTTGGTTAGATGGGCACGCTTCGCATGCCTGACCAACCAACAACACCTACGATAGCTCCAGCATCGTGGTTCCTGCCACCAACGGCACCCTCAACGAGCTCAACACCTCAGTAGCAGCTGAGAGCACGGATAGCGACAATAGTCGCGGATCCAATCTAGGTGACCTAGCGACGGAAGATGGAGTCTACGGCTTCGGATCCGAAAGTTGAGAAAGCAACAGTTTCCCCAACCACTTCACGTGCGTCGTCATCAATGCTGGCGACACCAGCGCCAATCGTGAAAACGGTGGCAATGGGTCTGATCCAACCAACGGTGCCATACCTAATGGCGGTCTGCCCAACGGCGGCCCCACCAACGGTGGCAATGGCGTGCCCGTCAACAATGGAGGGGCAGTCGAACGACCAACCATGGTGAACGAACACACTGGCGAACATATCATGATCAGACTCAACGACAACGAATGTGCCCGTTGTCGAGAAGCTCTACGAGGCAATCCTCTGCCCCCGGCACACCGCAGGACCTACTGATGGGCTACCATTGGCTACTAAAGGAGTAGTACAGATGCCAGCTACACACAATCGTGCAACTTGAGGCGCGTAAAAAGGCGGCGGACGAGTCGAGTGTTCGACGGGCCGGGCTCTCCTCCCACGGAGGATCCTCCTCCAAAGGCAACGAGTACATCGCCAACAAGAGGTGATCTCGAATGGCCCATCTCACCGAGCAGGAACACATAGAAGCTGCAAAGGTCCTTGACATCAGCTCTATGACAGTCGACACGCGAGGTAATGTGGTCCTAAAGATGCTGCAAGCTACAATGACAGTGGCCACCATGTACCTCCTCAACAACCAGCCGCCGGCTTGAGATCCCCGAGCCGCCATGCACCGATCTATGATCGCGGGCTTGGGGTTAATCGAGGCCGCTCTCGACAAAGAGTAGACGCCGGAGCCGAAGAAAGGCAACGCTTTGGCAAAACGCTATTCCTCACCCTCGTCCAGCGATGACAGTCACGATCTGTCTCGGCGTCGCCGCTCACGGCGGCACGATCAAGATTACGATGCACGCGATGACCTCACGCAGCGCAAAATCGACAAATCAAGGGCACGACGTGCCCGTTTGACTAACTCAGAGGACGAAGATGTGGACCTCTGTGGCGCCAGATGCTTCAGTAGAGCTATCAGGAAGAGAAGAATGCCCAAGGGGTTCAAGCTCCCATCGGAGAACCCAAAATCTGACAGTCTCCAGGACTCGAAAATCTGGTCGGAGGACCACATCTCCTCTATCAGGCTCCACAGCGGGAGTCGAAGCACGACCATGCAATGCTTGCGGCTACAGCTGTAGGGCGTCGCCCGAGCATGGCTCAACAATCTCCCACGCGGATCCATTTGCAGTTGGGTAGAGCTGGTCTGCAGTTTGTACGCAACTTCAAGGGCACTTACAAAAGGCCCACATCAATCAAAGAGCTGAGGAGCTGCCAGCAAAGGTCGGCGAATCGCTATGCTCGTACATCTAGAAGTGGTCCATCATCAAGAACTCCGCAGAAAACATCTCGGAGGATCGCGCAATCGACGCATTCAACGACGGCGTTCGCTGCATAGAGCTCAGGGAGGAGCTGGGCCGCTCGGAGCCCAAAACAATTGACCACCTGATGGAAATTACGAATCGTTGGGCCAATGGAGAGGATTCGGTGTGAAACCGCACCTACTCCAATGACGACGACGACCTCGGGCGCAGACGCGACCGTCGAGGCAAGCGGTGAATGCGCGTCTACGATGACGTGAACATGGTCACAGCAGGCTACACCGACAAACGCGACGACAACCGCAACAGTGGCTATCGCAGCGGTGGATACCGCGACTCTGGGAAAACCACGCAGGTGTGGCTGCACCACACTCACGAAGAGGCACCCGTAACAACTATCGAGGACAAACTGTCCGGGCCGTGCAACGTGCACTTCTACATCAACAAGCACGACGGCAAGAAAAAATCCAGCTAGCTTCTCAAGGACTGCCGTGAGTTTCTCAAGCTCCGCGAGGGTTTGGCTTGGATGAATCGCGATGCAGTCAACAGGGGTTATGGAGTCCCCCCAGGCGTAGTGGCACATGGAGCTCCTCCACCACTGCCTGGAGTACCACCACCCGCGGCCGCACCGGTCCATCATGGCGGCGAACCATACCCACGACCCGTGGGCAACATGGGGATGATCCAAAAGGGGCGTCCCTCAAATCGAGTTCAGAAGGCCATCACTCGCCAAGTTAACTTGGCGATCAATTCTGCACCTTCCACCACTAAGTACCTCAGTGGAAGCAACTCTTGCATCACCTTCGATAGGCGTGACCACCCGCGCCAAGTCCCTCGTCCAGGCCACTATCCCCTCGTACTCGAGGCACAGATTGGGGGCTTCGACATGAGCCGCGTCTTCATGGACGGCGGCAGCGACATCAACTTAATGTTAGCGAGTACCTTGCGTGCAATGAGGATCCCTCTGACATGTCTGGAAGTTTCAGACACAATGTTCCACCGCATCGTCCCATGAAAAGGCGTATATCCCCTGGGCAAAATCAAGCTCGACGTCATCTTCGGCACGCGGCAAAACTTTCGGTGAGAGCGCATCGACTTCGAGGTCGTCGAATGGCCTTCACAATATCACTGCATCCTCGGACATGTCGCGTTCGCAAGGTTCATGGCAGTGCCACACTATGCCTACCTGCAGATGAAGATGCCAGGTCCAAACGGCGTAATCACAATCAACGGCAACTTCGAGAGGTCTGACAGCCGCGATAGGGAATTCAACAGAATCTCCCAGTCCTTCGGCATGCAGGAGGAACTCGCAAGATTAAAAGAGTCGACAGACAACAGTCTGCCTCCCCTGAGCAGTCCAAGTTCACCTGACCTGTCCTTCGACTCATCGGTGCACACTAAGAAAGTCCAGGTCCACCCAACGGACCCGACCAAGACGACCCTCATCGCCAATAACTTGAGTTCCGCATAGGAACTCGCGCTCGTCGAATTGCTCCGTGAGCATTGGAAAATCTTCGCCCGGTGTCCAGTGGACATGCCAGGGGTTCCCAGGGAATTCGCTGAGCACACACTCAATGTCAACCCAGACGCAAGGCCAGTAAAGCAGACAATTCGGCGACTGTCTGAACCAAGAGCAAAGGCGGTCGGAATGGAGATCAACAGACTCCTCGACGCTAACTTCATACGCGAGATAAAGGAAAACACTTGGCTCGCTAACACGGTGCTAGTACCTAAGAAAGACACGGATATCCTGCGGATGTGCATGGACTTCACCTCCCTAAATAAGCACTTCCCAAAGGATCACTTCCCGCTGCCGCGAATCGACCAAATCATCGACTCCACCGTGGAATGTGAGCGCCTCTGCTTCCTCGACGCCTACTTAGGCTATAATCAGATTCGAAAGAAGGAGGCAGATCAAGATAAAACGGCGTTTACAACGCCTTTCGGTGTGTTCTGCTACAACACAATGCCCTTCGGGCTAAAAAAAGCAGGAGCCACCTATCAGCGGTGCATCTAGGCTTGCCTCAAGAATCAACTTGGTCGCAACATCCAAGTCTACGTTGATGGCATCGTCGTCAAAACCAAAGAGGAATCCTCGCTAATCGATGATTTACACGAGACCTTCGCCAACCTCGACCGCTACCAGATCAAGCTCAATCCAGACAAATGCGCCTTCGACGTACCATCCGGACAACTACTCGGGTACCTCATCTCCGCGAGGGGGATCGAGGTGAACCCAAAGAAAATAAAAGCCATACTGGCCATGGAGAAGCCGAAGAATGTAAGAGGCGTCCAACAGCTTGCTGGGCGAATCGTGGTGCTCAGTCGATTCATTAGTTGAGTGGGAGAAAAGGCACTGCCTTTCTATCAACTTCTCCGTAAAACCGATAAGTTTGAGTGGACCGACGAGGCACGAGAAGCATTCAAAGATCTAAAGCATCTCCTACCAACCTGGCCAGTACTAGTGACTCCACGCGAAAAAGAACCGCTGCAGCTCTACATCTCCGTCACCAACCAGGTGGTCAGCACGGTGCTTGTGGTGGAACGGGCCGAGGAAAAAAAGGTCCACGAGGTCCAGCGCCCAGTCTACTACCTCAGCGAGGTCCTCACGCCAACAAAGTAGTGGTACCCGCACTACCAGAAGCTGGCATACGGCGTCTTCATGATAGGCAGGCGACTACGCCACTACTTCCAGGAGCACCCAATCATGGTGGTCTATGATGCCGCGCTTGGGCATATCCTTAACAACCCCGATGCCACCAGGCGAGTCGCGCTTTGGGGAATTGCGCTATCTCCAAGAGACATTACATACAAAAACGGTGACGCGATCAAGTCGCAAGTCCTCCCTGACTTCCTCGTGCACTAGATGGAGAACTAGCTCCCCGAAAAAACAGATATATCCTAACTTTGGACAATGCACTTCGATGGATCCAAAAGAAAGGACGGGGCCGGCGCAGGTGTCATACTAACATCGCCCCAGGGAGATAAGCTGAAATACATCCTACGAATGCAGTTCAATTCCTCCAACAATGAAGCTTAATATGAGGCCCTACTGCACGGGATGCGGATGGAGAAAGCTTGTGGCGCCAAGAGGCTGATCATCTACGTCGACTCTAAACTAGTGGTCCACCAAATGATGCACGAGTGCGATGTGCCGAACGACAACCTGATCGCCTACCGTGACCTCTACGACACACTCGAAGGGGACTTCGACAGCTATGAGCTACGACACGTAGACCGTGAAAGCAATGAAGAGGCGGACGCACTCACCAACATTGGCTCCACCTGTGCCCCCATACCACCTGGGGTATTTCTCGAGCGTCTCTGCGAACGCTCCATCAAGCCAAAGGCCGCAGAGAAGAAAAGAAGCACAACAACAGACTCGGGGGCTACACCACCCAATGAGCCAATGGCTCTCGACGACCTGGAGCTTGACATAGGACTCGAGGTACCAATGGGGGTCATGATGATCGAGCCATCTTGGACTCAACCTTAAATCACATATCTTCTCAGCAAGAGGCTGCCGGACGACCCGATTGATGCGCGACATATCACACGGTGATCCAAGGCATTTGCCGTCATCAACGGCGAACTATACAAGCGCAGCATCACAGGAGTACTCCAATGGTGTGTCTCCAACGCGGACGGAAGGGACTTGCGGGCACCATGCCGGTAGTCGCGCCCTCATCGCCAAAGCTCTACGAGCTGGATTCTACTATCCCACAGCCATGCGCGACGCCAAGGACATCGGCCAGCGATGCAATGCTTGTCAGCGATTCGCGAACAAACCACACGCACCTGGTGTGGAACTCTGGCCAATACCATTGGCTTGGCCCTTTGCGCAATGGGGACTCGACTTGGTCGGCAAGCTCCCAAAGTCCTCGCGAGGAGGCTATCTAGCCAACCTCTGGTTCTAGTTGTATATATTTGTATTGCTCAATGTTGTTTGTTTGTAATGTTTGCAGCATAATGTTATTAATATATCATCATCTAGCTATATATTTTTGTCTAATGTTATTAGTTGTAACGCATGTTTGTATAATGCATTGTAATAAAACGCCGGAGGAGCGGACACCACCGTGTCTTTGGGTCGCCGCCGACCATGCTCCGTCATGGCCTCCTAGTCACACCTCAGACAGGTTATTTTAATAACCGCCTCTAACAGTTGCTACCTCGGACGGATTTTTTTTAAAACCGCCTCTGGACCTGCTGCATCAGACGGGCTGTTTTCTTAACAGCCTCTAAAAGTTTATTAGACACGTTTGTTAAACGCATGATCCCCACTTCATAAATACTTAGAAATTTATTAGAAATTCAAAATATTCATCATAACTACTTAGAAATTTATTACAACTTCATACAAATGTTTGGATTAGTCGTACAAATTCATTCTCCGTATTCTTGATCGCGAATGTGCGGTTCTTCTAGAAGAATCTCATCTTGTTGGTCTCTTTTCTTGATCGAGCACGAAGGGCCAAGAACATCATCGATATTATTGTAATCTTCCTCGGAGAACACGCCATCCACACTGATAATACTCCTTTTGATGGCATAAGTACATGTCTCTTCTTATTCCTCGGGTCGACAATGTAGAAGACTTGATGAACCAGGTTAGCTGGTATGAATGTCTCATTCTTGTAAGCAGCATGATTGAGGTTCATGGTAATTTTGGCCATTGTCATTTGGATCCACCTGATTCCTATAAGCCCAACGACAACGGAACAATGGAAACTTGAAATCCGCATAGTCTAGCTCCCAAATCACTTTTATGTATCCATAGTAGAGTTTTTTCATTTCTTCATCATTTTCTTCAATTGCCTCTAAAACTACACCACTATTTGCGTCATTGTTGTGCTATCTTTTTTCTTCGTAGAAAATGTGTACTCGTTGATCTTGTACACCTGAAACTATATGACCTCCCATGTAGGGTGCGGTGACCTAGCATACCACTTCATGATGTAGTACACTATAGTCGTTAACATAACACTAATGAAACACCGTTCACTAGTATTACATCCCTCAAAGTGGTACAACAGAAACACAGCAGGTCCAATACATGACTATAGGTTACAACTCGACTCTTTACAAAAGATCTAGAGAACATTCTAGGTTAAAGAGGAAGAAATAAACTTCTTACAAAGAAGAGCCAGAAATAACAACTCAGAACTATGTTGCTAATAAGACTAGTAGCTAAAGTATCTGGCTTGCAATTATTTTTATTGCAATGCTCTATAGAAGTAGGTTTTATGGCTAGAGAATATACTACTATCTAATTAGGAACTCCTTCTTCACTTCAGATGATGTGTATGTTGACTCCATTGACTTCATTGAAGAACTTGAGATTCTGGTGGTGCTTCCTTTGAGTATAAGTTGACGTCGTCTTCAATAGCGATAGAATCACTGGCGACATTGGTTGATTAAGTCCTAGATATTATGTTCCTTTACCACTAGAACTATAATAGTAGATTCTTACCATTTGGTAAATAATCTATAATCATATTATTATGAAAATAGTGTTTTCGGACCTTTATGAAATGTAGGTGATGACAACATTTGAGTTACAAGTATTTGATAGAAAATAACCAAAGGACATGATCAAGTGTGAACTTGCCTTATATGATTGCAAGACTATGCAATCATGGTCTTCGAGACATTAGAATATCCAAAATTTTGTAAACAGAATCATTGGTCCAGTAAGGACTAATGTTTAAAGAAGCAATATGTGAATGCATAAGTAATGTAATGCATTTTTTAAAATCCCATGATAATCCCTTAATAACATGAATGAGTTAAATTTAGGTGACACTTTTAAGTTTTAGCCATTTCTAAGTTTGTTTCATAGATAAATATATCTACAAAGTATTTAAGTGTTTATTATGCAAAGTACACAAGTGAAGTATAATAGATTTCTAAAGTTGAGGTGAGTTGCTACTTGGTAATCATGATGGATATTGGTGTGATAGGTTGTTAAGAGTTAAAGGACTTATTTATAAGGTTATTGTTTGAAGTGGCAAAACGACTAACCTTTAAACAAAAGGTATCTATGCCAAGCTTTAAACAACCTGTGGGGTTAATAGAATGTGATAGATGTCGTTTCGTTTGCTCGAATTACTTGAACTTGGCATGCTTTATGATTTAATTGAAGCATACCAAAGTTAACTATAAAAACATAATTAAACTTAATACTTTGTGTTTCTAACTTTGTGGACCAAAGTTAACTTTAGAACATAAATAAACCTAAGGTGTGATGTGTTTTAAAGTATTAATAAGTTTTAATTTTTGTAATAAGCATGTATAAGAGTATGGGATCATTCACTTTCGGTGCAAGTGAATGATGAGTTTAAATGTGATTGGTTATTAGGAACTTGATATGACTTATTAAAGAAGCAAATTGGGTTAATATCATCATGTTAAACATGCTTGAGTTAAAAGGTAAAGAGCATTTACTTTCAAAATAAATGATTGATGTTTAAAACTTAGTTAAAGTTGTTGGTTTACTTGGATTTATGGTTTTAAAGGGTTTTCCCTAAAGTTATAATTTTTATACTTATAGATCCAGATTATGACTTCGGAACTAGTACTTGAACATAAAATATTTAGAGATTTCTATTTTCGTGCCCCTGGTTCGTTAGTTGTACTCTGGTTTCCCTAGCCGCTTAGTTTTTCCTCACTTTTCCCCTCCCTCCATTCCGAAACACTCACATGCGCTTGGACAGGTGGATGCCATCGGGTCAAAGGCTTGACCATTACATGCTGATAGGTGGGACCGCGTTGGGCGGGTCCTGCGTTGAGCGTTACGTTACGTCGCCTTGACCGTTACATGCTGACAGGTGGGGCCAGGATACATGGCGGACTAGCCATCCTTATCTCACTGACTTGTGGGCCCCATTTTTCCTGATTGTGTGGTCGGTTTAGCCAATGACAAATGGGGCCCTTCTGTGGGGCTGTCGAAGCCAATGAACGATGGGGTCGCTATGTGGAGCCGTTCTATGGGGCCGTCGTAGCCAATGACCGGTGGGACTGTTGTGTGGGTCTGGAGGGGGGATTTGCAAATTTGCCACATTTTACTTTGCAACTTGCATATTTTCCATTTTGTGTGTCACTGACATGTGGTGGTCATGTGGAAAATATGCAAATTTTAAAGAAAAAGTTTGGCAGATGTGCAGAATTGGAGAATATGAAATAATTGACAGGTGGGGTCGTGTATGACATGTCGGCTCTCTCTCTCATCTGCTCCTAGACCCCAGCCCTAAGCAGCTCCTATCCCACCGGCGGACAGAGTAGCCATCATCGGTACGTTGGTGCGTCGCCGGATCTGTCCTATGGCATTATCGAATGGACTGCCGCGTTGCACCTCAACCACGGCTCTGGCACCTATTTCGTCCACACGCGTTGTACGTTGGGCAGTACCGCCCGCAGGCAAGTATGCCACCCAGGACGACCGGGATTTGGTTCCGCCGCCATAGCTCGACGTATAGTCGCAAAAATTGCTAGTAGTGCTTGCTAAGACCTCCGCTCCTGCTCCACCCACCCTAATTGATTCGGTTCCCGTAATTTCCTCGATATTCTAGGTGAAAATTAGTCCTCAATGTCTGATCGTAGTGGGTACACTAGCAAGGGTGGGGGATCGATCATATCATGGACACATTCTCCTTCTCCTACCACGTCGGAAGTGCATGTAGCTCCTTCTCTTTGTACTACCATTGAATTTGAAGTGCTGACATGGCATGTCAGAATGATTCCAATTTAGTTTGTTTTAGGATTGTTACATTGTGCTATGCAGGCCAATGATCCATGGTACATTGCATACCAAGATGAATCAACTCAGTGGTCTAGCCATAGGATGGATTTGGAGGAGATGGTTGCCCAGTTGGGTGATGAATTGGCCCGTAAAAACCTGTTGATATTCAAGATGGAGCATACTGTCGAGGAAGAATTCAAAGCTTATTTGCAAAGAGAAGTTGATACCTGAGGTTGATCTTGCCGTATCTAATCAAGTCATAGAAAATCTGAAACATGAACTTCAAGTGAGAGGGGGTTAGTAGTTGTCATCCGCGTCCTAGTAGTTACAGTATGCGGTTTGTGGTGAAGGGTGCCATGTGTAATGATTAGTTGAATAGATAGCTAATTTAGAGAGTAGAAGTGCTATGCAATAGATGGTTGTGAGTTCCTACTAATTTAGTCACTTTGCGGTCCCCAAGTTGTCGAGAGAATGCATTGCGGTGCCCGAGTTGCTTGCCCTTAGATCTAGCGGTCCCAAAGTGGTTGAGAGAATGCATTGCGGTACCCGAGTTGCTTGCCATTGGATCTAGCCGTCTCAAAGTAGTCGAGAGAATGCATTGCGGTACCCGAGTTGCTTGCCATTAGATCTAGAGGCCCATAGTTGGCGTGCCAAATGCCTAGAGGGTCAAGTTGGGGCCTATCATTTTTGAATGTTCTGTTCCTGCCATCGTGGCTGCCATGCAGAGTTGCAGCATTGGCGGCAGCATCTGTTGCCCGTTCCAAATTATTGGCTGAGATTGTCAATCCAAGTTAGTTGACTCAAACTCCTCAAGATACAATCGAATCTAGTCAAATCTAAATCAACTAATTTGGGTCGGAGGGAGTACTACTTTTGAATCAGCTTTAGATCATATCCACCGTCCTCACTGCTCAAATACATATCAATTTTGATTCAAATCATACATATTTTGATCAAATTTATACAAGCCCACCAGAGATTGTCAAAACAAGTACTACTACTTATGAATCAGCTTTAGAGCATATCCACCGGTCTCACGGCTCAAATACATGTCAAATTTATTCAAATCATACATATAATTTAAGTCACGACATTTTGGTTCAAATTGGGCTTAAATTTATCCCAATTTTAAGTGGACGGTGAGCTAGCCGCCCTCCCCGCCGTATGTGTACTCTAAGAAGTACGGGCAAAGTGCTCCCATACGACCTTCACCATCGACGTGCTAGCCGCGGCCGTGGCCTGCTGATGACCCACGAGTATAGGGGGTGTATCACAGTATTTTCGAGGGAAGTGGAACCCAATTTATTCGTTTGACACAAGGGGAGCCAAATAATATTTATCAGCCTTAACAACTGATTTGTCAATTCAGTTGCACCTGGAAACAATCTTGCTCACAGCAGTTTATAAGTAGCAACAGTTTTCTAGTAGGAATAGTAAAGTAACAGCAGTAGAAAAACAAAGACAGTAGTAACAATAAGCAGTAAACAGTGGGATTCGAGTGCGGTAGGCATAGGGATGGATCAACGGGCATTGCATGGTCAAGACAATTCACATAGCAATCAGAACATAGGGCAATTGCAGATAAATAAGATAAAGCACCCAAGTACTAGACAATCCTACGCATGTGTTCCATATATAGTCATACATGCTCGTAATGAGAACTTGCACAACATCTTTTGTCCTGCCAGCCCGTTTGCAACGGGGCCTCTAGGGAACTACTGGCAATTAAGGTGCTCCTTTTAATAGAGCAGCGGAGCAAAGCATTAACACTCTATGAACCACATGTGATCCTCACATCGAAGCCTTTCCCTTCTGGTTATCCCGATTTCGGTCACTTCGGGGCCATAGGTTCTGGACAACAACATGTGTATACAACTTGTAGATAAGACCAAGAACAATACTATCAGGATGAATCAATAATAAGTTTAGATCTGAAATCATGGCACTCGGGCCCTAGTGACAAGCATTAAGCACAACAAGTCACAACAAAGTCATAAAGCACTAATAAAAGATACTAGGCACCATGCCCTAACAATCTGATGCCGTTACATGAACGATCTCATCCAATCCCTACCATCCCCATAGCCTACAGCGGGGGATTACTCACTCATAGATGGGGGAAACATGGATGGTCGATGGAGAAGCGATGGTGATGATGATGGCGATGATCTCCTCCAATTCCCCGTCCCGGTAGGGTGCCAGAACGGAGTTTCTGGTACTGTTTCATGGAATCTGGTGGTGGCGGCAGAGCGGAACTCCTTCTGGAAAAACGTCGACCCCCCTCCCCGAAGTTTTTAGGTCAGAAGGCTTCTTATAGGCGAAGAGGGAGACTGAGGGGGTGCCTGGGGCCACCACACCATGCCCTGGCGCGGCCAGGCCCAGCCCGCGCCTAGGGGTGGTGTGGCCAGGCCCTGGCCCTCCTTTGTCTCGTAGTTTGGCTCCGTCAATCTTCTGGAGAAATAGGCACTTTAGCTTTTGTCCCGTCCAATTCCGAGAATATTCATTTTCTGACTTTCCTGGAACCAAAAACAGCAGAAAATAGGCAGTTGGCACTGTGGCTCTTGTTAATAGGTTAGTCCAAGAAATCATATGAAAAGTACTCCAAAGTGTGGACAAAACACAAGAAAGTGGATAAAACCAAGCATGGAGCATCAAAAATTATAGATACATTTGCAATGTATCACCTGCCTGCTAGGTTTTAGTTAACATAACAAGACTCCGTGTGAAGGTTGCACTATGTTTTGACTTCTTTTTTGAGTTAAACTAACCCTAAAACCATTTATTTGAATTTCATCACTTAGAATAATAAAAATGTGGCTGATTATAAGTAAATCCAAAATTTCCAATTTCATATGGTAAATCAATCCAGGATACACAAGTGTGCCAAATTTTGGATCAATTGGTCAATGTTTGCTATGGTTTAAGCCATGAACTAGATAAACCCCATGTGTTGACCACATGTCGAGGGTAAAACCGAGCAGTGCTAAGCAACTAGGTGCATGACAATAGAAACTTGCAATAACACATACATTATGGGGTTATCCAACATACAAACTTGGAAGCGTCACAAACATTGACAGTAGTTCAAATTCAATGCAAATATTGACAGTAGTTCAAATTCATCATACAAATTCAAATTAATAATTCAAATTCATTTTTTATTGCTCCTAGTGTTTTTCGCTGGAATATTCTCGGAATTCACCACCTTGCTCTAGGTGATCCTGGCTGGAATATTCTCGGACTCCACCATCAGCTTCTTCCGTTTGTTCCCTTTATTCTCTTTCTCTGCATCAAATGAATCAAGTGCTTCAGTCTATTGTACAATTGGTTCAACCATGTTTCAATTCACTGGTTCATACTGTTCAAAATGCATTGGCATCATTTCTTCAATATCCTGTTGTGTAATTCCTTTACTTTTGAACTCTGCTTCCAATGAATAAATTGCTTCAATCTCCCATGCATTTGGTGCAATCTCCCCTTCATTTGGTTCAATCTCCTCTCGATCCATTGGTTCAATCGCCCCTACATCTGGTTCAATTTCCTCTGCATTTGGTTCAATCTCCCTGCATCTGGTTCAATCTCCTCTACATTTGGTTCAATCTCCTTTCGATGCATTGGTTCAATCTACAATGTATCAGTTGCTTCATTCTCCTCTCGTTCAGATACTTCATTTTCATATGCATTTGCTACTCCCGCCTGATCATCCATTCCATAAGCTGGGTCCACTTCATTTTTACAAAGCCTAGAAATGTGCCCTAGGATCCCACAATGTTTGCACTTATGTCGACGAGGTGATGCACCACCCTCTGCACTAGCTCTCATCCTATTCTTCCTTGGCCTACCTGCTGGTCTAGTAAAAATTGGAGGGTATAGCTTGAAGCCTGGATTCACTTCCATCCATTGGTCTTTTCCCAACAAGGTTGGAACATTCTGAGCATATGCTGCCCTAAATTTGGCAACAAAGAAATTCTCTGACACGTACTGATCAACTTCACCCTCTTCACCTCCTAGAACACCCATGAAAAACAATGCATCTATGCAGGGTTTCCCACGGAGCTGCCATTGCCTACAATGGCATGTCTTGTCAGCCAAACTCACTAGATACCTCCATTTCCTATGTTTACTGTTAGTGTACGTTACCTCAGCCACCATTCCTTTTCTAATGCATTTCATCTTCAATTGTATTGCCCTGACATGCAATGCCTTAATCAAAAATGGGAGGATGAGATGGCCAGCATATACTGTTGATGCAATTCTTTGACGCAAATTAATCTTTATCATGATCATCTACCTAATCTTACCAAATATTTGCCATAGCATAAGCCCTTTCAATGAATTGACCTTTGCATTAAAACTCTCTGTAAGGTTACTTGTCACATAGTCTACCTTGCAAATTTCATTGAACTGGCTTCTTGACCACACCATTCCATGATGTGCATGCAAGTACTCCTTCACCACAGGTTTTTCTTTATACAACACTTCCAAATGATACAGATGCTTCCTCAAAATGCATGTGTATGAAGCTGGCCATAGGTTCTCAGTATAAATTTTACCCTTAAATTTCTTTGTAAAATTCTTCACTAAGTGTCGCATACATTAGCTATGCTCCACTCTGGAGAATACTGCTTCTACAGCTTTCTCCAAACCTTTGCAAGTGTCCGTGTGGATAGTAAGTCCTGCTGGATGACCTATAAGGTCACGCAAATTCCCCAGAAACCAAGTCCAACTTTCCTATGACTCAATCTCCAAAACTCCAAAAGCAAAACGAAACATCCAATTATGGCCATCAACTGCAGTAGCAGCTACTAGTTGTCCTTTAAATCTTCCATGAAGAGCTGTTGCATCCACGGCCAAATAAGGCCTGGAACCATCCAGAAACCCTTGCCAGCAAGCTTTGAAACAAACAAAAGCCCTTCTAAAGAACTCCTTCTCCATTATCTTCCCTCTTATTTTGTACTGAATTGTATGCCTGTCTATAGCCATCTCCACTTCAGCTTTCAAGTTGTAAAGCAACTGAAAACTTTCATTCCATGGACCATTGATCCTATCAAGAGCCATTTCCTTTTGATAGAACATCCTCATGTAAGGTACTGTAATATTAAACTTTTCAGAAACTTTTTTTATGAGCATTGTTGCACCAAGTGATGGGTTCACTCTCATCCAATCCATGATTGCATCTGCCAACCACCTAGTCTTTGCTAGTTTTGTTTTGTCCTTTGGTTGTCCCCCTTGAGGTGGACAAGAATGTTCGAACTGGTTACCTTTTATCTGAAACATAATGAAAATGTCAGGTACAGTTAACAAATTCTACACAATGATCTAAAATACACAACTGGCTGTAATACCTGAACCAAACTACTCCTGAGCATAGTGGATGCGTGCATCCTCCACCTACACCTCTTGTATGGGAACTTCACTGTTAACATTGCTGACTCACACTTAATAACAACATAATCATTATTGGTGCAGATGCAATATGTAGTAAGGTCATTACGACAGTCCCGCATCATTTAAAATAGGGTGCCTTCTGAAATCTTAGGATCGTTCATATCCCACTCAATTACTGGCAAGTCCTCACCATCGTACTCGGCTAAAACGAGACTGCCATTGTTCTCCTCATTTTCTTCTTCATCAGTGTCATCAAATCTGGCACCGTGGGCTAATTCCTCCGTGTATTGATCCTCTAGTGCCTGTTTACTGAATATATCTACCAATTTAGGAAACATCAACTCATCCTCATCATCTAGTGGAGGCGCTCCCTCGGCAAGCTCTACTTCGTCCTCCACATCGTCCACACGAGCGATTTGGCTCACACTCGCAGTGCGAAAATATGGTACTGTTGTGGACCTACAAGGAGCGCGAGGGCACACACATTAGTAGAGACAGTAGAGACACATGATGCCCAACCACCTGATGATGCCTGGCCACCAGATGATGCTTTAGCCCTCTTTCCCGTGTGTTCAACTTTAGGTTACACATGATGATAAATTCGACCATGTTCGGTAGCATTCAAAGAGAAAAGCATTAACAGATCAGCTTCGCTAGTTAGTGGGAGCAATCTTTGCTTGCTAATGTTGAAATATTGCAAATCAACTGAATCACCATTGGTCCAAGGGAATTTAGAATATATTTTATCTTTCAAATCTTTGAGAGTTATGGAGGTTGCAACCACCGCTGGGAAGTAAAATCCAGAGAGATACCATTCACAACCACGAATTACGCTATTATATAGTTTAACCGCTAGCCGAAATGCCAGTGCTGGATCAATCCTATTCGAAAAGCAAGGCAGATAGCTGAGCACCGGCGATTCATTCTCAATAACTTCCTATAATCAATCCACAAAGGGAAACAATACTTACCCAGATGGAATCCATGCGTTAGATCCCTCTGATTCCACCCAATCTTCTCTGCGCTCGATGGGGAGGACCGGTACACCCGCCAGCGTCGCATACTGTTCCGTGAAAGGGGTAGATCTAGTGGGAGAGGAAGCGGAGCTGGAGTGGGATCCGCGGCTAGGGGGGAGGGGGTGGCTCGGGGGCCGAGGACAACATAAGGTACGAGGGGCTCTCATGTAGGAGGGCACGACGAAAGGGGAGCGGATCGGAGGGGCGGTGTGGGAGCTGTTACAGGCTCGGATAGAGAATGGCCCGTCCGACGTGTCTCCATGCGGCCCCACCCTTCACCACATACGCAAGACCCGTCCCAACGAGGCCCCACTCTTCACCACATACGCAGGACCCGTCCCAAGACGACCCCACCTGTCAGCATGTAACGGTCGAGGCAATGTAATGTAACGCTCAACGCAGGACCTGCCCAACGCGGTCCCACCTGTCAGCATGTAACGATCAAGCCTTTGACCTAACATCATCCACCCGTCTGAGCGCATGTGAGGGTTTCAGAATGGAGGGAGGGGAAAACTGAGGAAAAACTAAGTTGCTAGAGGAAACTGAGTACAACTAACGAACCAGGGGCACGAAAATAGAAATCCCAAAGATTTAAGGGTTTTTATCAAATTGTGCTTATTTCTTATTTAAGAAATGTTTCTAAAGAATTTATAAAATAGGTTACTTATAGAATAGATAAGAATTTATTACTTTAAAATTTTAAAAACCTTTGTAATAATATATTTAATATTTTTCTAGTAGAATATATTTATTCAAGATCTTAAAAATGATTTTTTAAGTATTATTCTTATTTTTATGAAATTTTACAAAGGATTAATGGTCTTTGAATATTTTCTCTCAAGTTTTATTTCTAACAATTTAAGTTAACATTTTTTATAAAATAGTAGATTATTTTTTATAAACAAAAATGATTTTTATTAAGTATTTTGGACTTTTACTTATTTTATGAAATTTCATTTAGAATTTAATGGTATTAATATTTATTTGCATTATACCTAACTTAAACATGTAGATTTGTATTTTTTATGAAGTAGAGATTATTTTTGCGATCATTTTCATATATTATAATTGTTTTTAGGATTTTTCTTTATTTTTTTAGAATTCAAAACATTTGATGGGAATTTTAGTAATTTCCATTAATCCCCTTTTTTATTTATTTTTCTCATTTTCTTTAAATTCTCAAACCTGGGCCCATAGGTCAGTCCAACCCACTGGGTTGGGCTAGACCACCTGGTCCGGTCCACTTGGTTGGTTGACCCCGACCTGATATTCTCATCCCTCCTCTCGAGGATCTCCCATCTCTCTAGCGATGCCATGGCGACACCGTCACCGCTGCGATTCTGGCGAGTACCGGCTGTTGCGGCCGCCGCCGACCGTTGCGGATGACGCGCCGAATCTCACCCTTCCTCTCCACCCTAGCGATTCTCCCATCTCACCCTACTACGTCTAGTCACGAACCCTACTGGTGCTAGGGTTTCGCGATAGTGGTCGCCGCCCGCCATAACTTCTCCGGTGTTCGCGCATCAACAATGATGGCCGTGGGCTAGCGTAGGATGTTGTGCCCATTTAGTAGGGTGCTCCTTGTGCCGCCCGACGTTGCTACCCCACGCTGCGGCCGTGGTGCTACTATGGACGCCACTGTGACCTCGCTGGTGCCGCCCAACTATGGTTCTCATCGACAACCAGGTACACCACCCCTCCTTACCCACCTATCATCTCCCCACTATGGGTTATTGTGCTACTACATATGCCTCTCTGTTTTGCACAAGGGGAAATTAGAGGTCTTGTGAGGCGCCAAATTGATACTATTTGTGATTTGAATGATTAGAGTGCTAAACAAACCCCTTTTTCTTAAGCTCATGTTGATTCTAAGATACAATGGGTTCATATTCTAGGATGTGATGATGATTTCCTAGACATGTGCTCTGATGTTAGTGATGAACTTAATACTGCCTAGGTTAAATTTGTGATCTAGTTCATGACAAATGAACCACCGGTTCATGGTATAAGGTGTTATCTATTTATCTTGATCAATTGCTAAAAGTTGATCTTGTGTATACTGTTCTCCTTTGGATGGTTTACTCATCCAAGCATCTGATGTTGGACTATGAAATTGCTTGCAAATATTCCCTTGATCTGTGAACTTTGATGTTGGCTATGCCTAGTTGAATAGCATATTTTGCTATTGTTTAGTTACTATACTCGATATATGCTCATGCTCATGTTACTATCCTAATGAGCTGGTTCTACTACTATAAAGTGTTGATAGTAGGCTACATGAATCTTAAACTTTGTTCCAATAAGGGCTTCTAGAACTATTGTTGTCCAATTAAGCAATAAAGTAGTGTACTGTACTCTCCCTGATTTCAGAATAATGGCTTGGGATGATAATCATTCTTGTCTTACAGATAGTAGGAACTTGGAATGACCTTTGATTCCTATATCATTTTTGGGGAAGATGATATAAATGTTCTTGCAAGTGGAATTGATCGCTATGTATTTTTATACTATCAGAATGATAGTCAATAATTAATTGATTCCTAGCTATTGCTTCTAGGAAAATGATATATAACTGTGTGGCTTTAAACTACTCTTGAGGTGCCTCTAAGTTTAGAGTGTGCACAATGGGGTTGTTAAGCTAGCATAACTTGTTGCCTTCTACTCTGCTGCCTATGATGCTAAAGGCTGAGGCTTAATCTTCAATAATAACAAATGCTAGTTTGTGATTTCCACAACCTCTAGGATGAATCTGCATAGCATTTTTATGTACTTCTGAGAGGAAAACTATTCCCCAAATCCTCCTAGACAAGCTCTAGTTGCAGGGTAGGTGAATAGAGATTGGTTTGTAACACCCTATTGCCCTTTGATTATTTTGATGAAAGAACAACAAAAGTATATGCTACAGGGCTGAGGTATGCATTTTTAGGTTTCTACCTGATGCTCTTCTGGAGGTTGTTCCACTGTACGTGAGCTTTTTGATCTTCTATAGTTTGATCTCCCTACTTCTTTTCCTGGTTGAGCTTGATCTTCAGCTTGTAATGCTGACCTGCTCTTTCTTGAGTTGTTGGTTGTGTGTAAATGGATCAGATGGTGGTGTTCTTAAGTGTTCTTAAGAGAAAACTATTACTGGTTCTGTGAATTGTGATTATACTCTCATGGGTTTCTAGAATAGAGAAAGAAGCAAGCAAGTTGCCTTGCTATGGTTGTGCTCTAGTTATTATACTGCTGGGTTGAGATGGACAACACATCATTGGTATGTGAGTATGCTGCTTACAGATGAGCCCCATATGGTGCAAGTTTCCATTCCTTGGAACTTGTGCCTATGTATGAGCCCATATGGTGCAAGTTTCCATTGCTTGGAACTTGTGCCTATGTACGAGATATACTTGAAAGATCTTTACTATGGAGGTACTTGGCCTAGATTGGTATTATCTTGGCTTGATCCTTATTTCTGTGCTGCCAAGTGTTTATTTGATGGTGAAACTTGCCCCTCTTAGGCCAATGATTCACTAGTCTGAGGCAACTCTGATAAGAGTAGAAATACAAGTTTGGCCCCATTCCAATTACTAAGTGATGATATAGCAGTGCATCTCACTGCAACTTTGAGAGTAAAACTAATACACTAACAATTTCTTATTCTTTCATCATTGTTTGTATTTATGTTCTGTTTTGCAGGTATTCAAGCTTAGGAAGATAATCTTCAGAATGTGAAGATTTAGATTAAGACTATTCTATTTTCAAATTGTTGTAGTTTTATTTTTATTCTTTTGTAATTTATTCATTTATTTATTGTAAAGAAAATGTAATATTTGTCCAAATTAATAAAGTTGAATTTCCTGGTGTTACTCTTATTATAATGGAAATGTGTCCTTGTGTGTTTTAAAATATTTACTATTTATTATTTTGTAACTTCCTTTTTATTTGTACACATGTAATATATTGTAATACCATATATCATGTAATAAAGGCTTTCTTATTTGGTTATTGAAATCTTTTCTTTATATTGAAGTATTTCAATTTACACAACAATAATAGTGATTGTATTATCCATAACATAATAATTCAAATCCTTTAGTTTTTGTACTATAAATCTTGTAATATTTATATAACATTCATGAATTCCATTACCCATTTCTTTATTTCTAATCCAATTTCAAATTTCTTTTGAATTCAAATAAATCATTTGAATCTTTAAATTTAAAACGATTCTCCCCAAAACACGAAGATACATTAGAGATCATGTCAAAATCTATCGCACTTGCCTGGATGTTTCCATTGGAACAAGAGAGATCTCGATCCCTCTATAGCTTCTTTAGTTTTGCGCGAAAATTCCCTGAATTTTCTTATGCATGAACGCAATGCACACACCTGTGTCCCATCTATAGGTGCTAATCCTGGGATGTTACATAGGGCCTCTTGCAAGAATAGAAATTATGGGATCTTTTGCTTCAACATCACGTAGTCGATCACTAAACTAGGTGTTGAACCCCTCGACATGGAGTGTCTCAATCGAACGTCGATGGGGATGCATTTCTCATAGACTATCACGGTGGTCTTCTATGTACAGAGTGATTTCATCCATGTGCTTCATCACATCATAATGTGCCTGATTATATTTAGTGTGAGTCGGCCTAAACTTGATCTTTCCACTCGTTCCGACACTAGTAAGCTTCCCCTCATGAACAGACCTAGGCACCCCTACCAGGTCAAGATGTGCCATGTAATCAAGACAGAACTCAACGACCTCTTCGATTACATGGACCTCAATGATGCTCCCCTCTAGACATGCTCGATTCCTGACATAGTGCTTAAGAATTCCCATGTAGCATTCAAACGGGTACATGCTTCGCATATATTCGATACCACACATATTTATCTCATGCACAACATGGAAAATGGTATGTACCATGATATCGAAGAATGATGGAAGGACTATCATCTCCAAATTGCATAGAGTCTCCACCACTTCTGTTTGTAGCTCATCCAACTTACTAGGATCAATCACCTTCCCAGAAATTGTGTTGAAAAATTCACACAAACGCGTTAGAGTGTCTCGAACATGTGATGTCAAGACATTCCTTATCGCGACAGGGAGCGTCTGTGTCATCAGAACATGGCAATCGTTTGACTTCATACCCGTTACTCTGTTTTCTATCTTTGAAACAATCCTTTGCATGTTTGCGGCGTAGCCCATTGGAAAACGCATGCCATATAGAGAATCACACAAACTTTTCCCTCTACTTTGTCGCAGACATAACACACAGGGTCTGGCTTTTTTGAGCATCAACCTCGGGTGGGTTTTCCCCTCTGAGTTTGGCAGCTTCAAGTCATGCGTTTGCACTCTCTTCAGTTTTGTCCTTCATGTTGAGCAATGTACCTATTATGCTTTCTAAGGCATTGTTCTCAATGCATCACATTGATGGAATGTCAAACGTCGAGATGCTCCCAATAAGGTAAGTCCCATAGTATCGATCTCCTCTTCTAGACCGGTTTTATTTTGCGAGGTTGGTCATCTATATCTATTTCTTTGTCCTTGCCTTTGCCTTTGCCTCTGCCTCTACCCCTGCATTTGAATCGTTGTCCTTTTCCATGCACAACTCTCAAGTGTTTAAGATGATCATAGATCTGACTGCAATTTAAAATTGGAGAATCCAAATTGTTCACACAAGTGTTATCAAACTTTTTCTTCAAAGTCCGATATTTATGACCCTTCGGCAAAAACCTTCGAGTCCGCATGTACACCATTTTCTTACACTCATGCAAATACCTACTTGTTGTCTTGTCTAGGCACTAGACACACGCATAGGTCCCTTTTATAGCCTGGCCGGAGGAGTTCCCATAAGCTGGATAATCATTGATGGTTATGAATAACATGCATCTCATGGTAAAGTTTTCCTTCAAATGTGCATCATATATTTTTACTCCTTCAATCCAAAGAAGTTTCAAATCTTCCACCAAAGGTGAAAGGTACACATCAATGTCATCACCGGGTTTCTTGGGGCCCTGGATTAGTATTGCGAGCATGATATACTTTTGCTTCATGAATAACCATGGATGAAGGTTGTAAATGCTGAGATTCACGGGCCAGGTGCTGTGGGTGGTACTATAGTTGCCGAACAGGTTCATTCCATTGGTGCTCACTGCAAACCTCACATTTCTAGGATCATCTCCAATACGATCACCATCTGGACCCAAAGGCTTCAACCTATTGACGTTCCTCCACTGTGGAGAGTCGGCAGGGTGTCTGAGCATGTCGTCCTGAATGCGCTCCTCTGCGTGCCCACACATCAGTTTTGCCGTATCCAGGTTTGCATATAAGCATGTCACATGAGGAATAATAGGCAGGTACCAACACACTTTTACCGGGATGTCCTTCCTACCCAGTTTTTTATGCTTCTTCTGAACGGAATATGTCCTAAGAGGCAATAATAAAGTTGTTATTATATGTATTCCAAGTATATGATAGATTTTTATTTTGCATACTATAATTGTATTAATACGAAAACGTTAATACATGTGTTTTTAATAAACAAATAGAAAGTTCCTAGTTATGCCTCTCTTATAAACTAGCTCGTTGATTAACCAGATGATCAAAGTTTCCTGATCATGGACATTGGATGTCATTAATAACGAGGTCACAACATTTGTGAAATGATGTGCTGAACATTCATCTGAAGTATAGCATTACGATCAAAGTAATTGTGTTTATATTGCTATAACATCATACGAAGTAATCCTAATCCTTAGACCATGAGATCATGTTAATCACAAACACCGGAAGAGTATCTTGATAACATCAAATGTCACACCGTGAAAGGGTGACTATAAAGGTGGGTTCAGTGCTACGAAGGTGTTATGTAGAGGCTCATGGATCAAGAGTGGGATTTGTCCATCTCGATGACGGATAGATATACTCTGGGCCCTCTTGGTGATATCACATTAAGAATAGCTTGCATGCAAGTGATTTGATCACTAGAATGTTATATCACGGGAACGCAAAAAGAGTGCATGCCGATAACGAGATAAAACTAGGTATTGAGATACCAATGATCGAATCTCGTACATGTAATATATCCTGATACAAAGGGATTAAGTTACTAGCGTTAAAGGTTCTCACAATCACAGAAGTCATCGAATGTGTGGGAGTCGGTATGGATCTCCAAGTCCCGCTTTTGATTATTGATCTGAGACGGATCTCGATCATGTATGAATTATTCGTGAACCATAGGGTGACACACTTAAGGTAAACCAACACCATTTGGAGCAAACATGTTTCAGACGAAAGAATTGCAATGCGCTGGAATTATTTCAATGGACATCAGAATTGATTCAGTGAAATTGCTGAAATTGGTTCTACATGTGATATTGAAATATTGCATGGGGGTTTATGTGAATGTTTGTTAATTAAAGTAATTAACAAAATTCTGAATAAAAGAAATAAAATAGTTTTATTATATGGGAGTTGCATTAAATTTGGTGGAAATTTAATGCATATGAGTGGAATTTTTTAGTGGAGAAAATGGAGGGGAAATTTATGTGAGTGGAGCTTCCTCCACATGAATGGGGAAGGGGTGGGGGCACCCCCATGGTGCGCCGGCCATGGGGAGGGGCGGCCCCCTCTCCTATATAAATTCCCCCTCTCATCGCTTCTCACCCACACCTCCTCGTGAAGGATCTCTCTCCCCCTCTAAAATTATTCTCCCCCCCCCCCCGGTCTCGGATTAGTGCGATACATGTTCCCGGTGGCATTTTGTCTAGAAGGAGTTGCTGCTTCCACTACCTTGCTAGAGCGAGGAGGTGGAGATTGTTCGGTGGCCTGAACGTGTGTGGGAGGACATATGGACTACTGATTTGCGGCGCTAGGAATTCCACACGATCTTGAGATCAGCAAGCGTTCGACTACATCATCCACGAATTCAATCTCGTTACACTTTGTCGGTGTTTGAGGGTATGTTCTCTATGGATGTATATCCACCCATTGCTTGTATCTAGTAGATAGATCTTGGCGTATAATAGTTCCAATCATAGGAAAAAAATTATTTTCTATGCTGCGAACCCAACATCTTCTTGCTCGCCTGATCAGTGTCCAGGTCATTCTCACTGTTGTTGTCATCTGCCATATTAGTTCCCTCAACCTTGGGAACCTTGAACCTTGGAAATTTGCACACCGGACATTCACGCAAATTGATGTAGGCATCACCGCGGTACAAATACAATCATTTTCACATGCATGTATTCTCTGAACCTCCACTCCCAACGGACACACAATCATCTTAGCTTTGAAAAAACTATCTGGCATGTGGTTTCCTTCAGGAAGAAAGTCTTTTAAGAAATTTAACAACTTGGTTACACTCTTATCAGACCATTCGAACATTTGCTTCATCTGCATCAGTTCTAGCATAGTAGCTAACTTTGTGTAGTGTGGCTTACACCCATGATACATTTTTGTCTCCGAGTCTTTAATCATGCAAGCATATTTATCGTGCATTTTCTGATCCTCACAGTTTGCTTTAAACTTCCGGAACATCTGACTCACTTTGTCTTCTTCAACATCTTCCATGTCCTCTTGTGATGATATATTGTCCATGCCGTTTGTTCAAACAACCTCATCATCAATTGATGGAAATATGGTGATAATCTGAACATCATCCACATTGGCATCCTCATTAGCATCACACTCCTCATATGTACTTTATCGTACTTCTCTGTGATGGAACCAACAATAAATGTGTCTGAATTTGTGAAATGCTTATAAAACTCTAGATGTTTTTATAGTCACAACATGGGCAAAGTATCAATGGGTTCTCTGTATGAACTGCGTTCATTTCAGTTGTGTCCAAAAACTCCTTGACACCGTCAAGGTACAAATCGGTCGCACGACTCCCTAGTTACATCCACCCATAGTCCATCTACAAAATAAAACAAATTAATATGCACAAGTAATAAAATATGAATTCACATGCATTTATCCTAAAACAAATAGATGAAAATTGAAGTAATCCAACAAAAGGCATTTTACCGGGACGTCTGGTCAGTATCCGGAGGGTCTGAATTCTCCTCTTTATGACCCATGGCCAGACCCTTCTCCTAGCTTTCCTCCTCACTCTTATGAAGCCCCCTTTCTGCCCCACGCCATCTCTATTCTCCATCCTGAACCACCGCCATTGAATGCACCCACCCATCTCCGTCCACCGGCCACGATTTAGATCGAGAACCACAGCATCTGCATTTTACCGCCACGAGGTCCCGTAGACGTCAAATCGTCATCGTGCCTCAGATCTACACCGCTTGCATAGATCTCGCCATGGTTAGGACAATGGGCGACATCGATATCCTCGTCGGCCTCGGGAACTCCTCCTCCTTGTCGGATGAGGTAATAAGCTTCTAGCTTTCGTCTCTCTAATTCCATTTGTCTTGAAATTTTGGATGCATCTGCTGAGCTTTTCCGAATTCATTTTTAATTTTTTTCTAGGAATCATCCTGTGACTGTGATATTCATGATGGATGTGCCCAGTTCCAATGTTTTCTAGACGCAAAAATCACTATCCTAGAAGAATTGGACTTTACAAGGGAGCAGAAGAGGAAGCCAGATGAAGAATTGAGGAAGACCAATGAAGAATTAAGGAAGACGGAAGAGAAGCTAAGGCTAGATCATGATACAATCCGAATGATGGAGCAAGCAATGAAAACCGTCAGTGAAAAAATGGAAAGGGTTATAGAAGAGAAGGGGCAAATAGAGTTGGTGTTGGCCGATACCTTCGATGCACACAACATCAAGAAGCAAGAAAGTAGGCAAACAACTAGTTTGAAGATGAATAAGATAATAAAAAGTATGCTATTTGGAAGGAAAGGTGTCTAAAATATGCCTTTGGTGCCATTGTTATCCTAGTCGTGGTTATAATAGCCATGTTCGGGTTTTTTAAATGCACAAAGTAGTTAATTGTTATTCTGAGCATGATTGTATGTGTTAGTAATCATAAAAGTGGTCAAGATTAAAATGCACCTTCAAAATAACACTAGCAAACTCGATCACCCCATCACAAGAGTGAAAGCATCGATGCCTTGTTGATCCATATATATTCAGCAAAGCAGATGATGCATCTCATAGGAAAAACAACAAAGGAGATCTTAAATGGTTTATAATTTAAACCGCCTCTAGTCAAATATATATTTGAGGTGGTTTCAATTAATGATCGCCCTAGCTATAAGTTTTCGCGATGGTCATTATAACCGCTAGCCTCAAGATGTTCTTAGAGGCGGTGATTATTTATGGACGGCTGCATGCTAAATTTATATAGAGACGGCCAATAATTTCCATCGTCTCATGTCCATTTAGAGGCATTTTGGTTTAACGAGGGGCTAAGGGTGAAAGCAATAGTAGAGACGATGCGGATTCAAAACCGTCTGAGGTTCCAGTTAGAGGCAGTTGAAAAATTACGACTGCAACACAGCCGGTGATTTGTATTTTAGAGGTAAACCGGTTCTAGCTACAGTCTCTAAGTAACGTGTTTGTACTAGTGTGGATGACCGGGATTAAGAGCTACATGTCGCTCATGTCCTACTAGACTAGCTCCAATGGGGGTATTATAGGTGGTATCATGCATTACATGCATGCCAAATTGTTATGTGTCACTACAATTAATGATAAAAGAGATTGTGTTGGTATCATAGGTAGATACGGTATCATAGCACATAAAACTAGAAAAAATAATCTTAAATAAATCTTGTACACAATTTTACATTGGTAGCATCAGATTAGTTTTTCTAGTTCTATGTGCTATGATACCGTATCTACCTATGATACCAACACAATCTCTGTCATCATTAATTGTAGTGACACGTAAGCATTTTGCATGCATGTGGTGCATGATACCACCTATGATACCCCATTCGGGCTTGTCTTATGCTTATTCGGAGGAAGGCAATATAATTTTAACTGCGAAGTGTATAATAAAAATTTCGTGCTATCACTTTCCTTTGGGACAGGACATCATCTTTGGACATTTAGTCTACAACTACGACAACATATTTACTACATTACCCACCAGAACGTGGAGAGTGGAACGTCACAATAATGTTCCTTTGATTGGATGATGCAGATTCTTGTGGTATTTAGGCTGGTCATAGTGAGAGTATTGTACTACTAGTATCATGCATATGATACTAGTGTATGCTACTATCTCTATAGTGCATAATATCATGTCGTAGTATCATAGTGCAATATATTTAATGATTTGTAGAATCTCAATGTAAAGTTGTGTACAAGATTTATTTGCATTACGATTTCTAGTTTTACGTGTTATGATATGGTATATATCTATGATACTCTAATGATCTCTTTCTTCATTCATTATTGTGCCACATCAGATTTTTGCCAACGTGGCATGAATGATGCTCCCACTAGGGCTAGCCTTATATCATTCTAATGATCTTATCTTGTGTTAAATGTTCTTATCTGCGAGTTAATAGCATAAACCACTTAATTTGTATTTGCTACCACTTTATGTTTTCCAAACAAAATTCCAACACAAAGTTTTAATCTTTTTCAGAAAACACTAATAGTGAATTGGAAGATATTGACATGGAAACTAAAATGTGAATTTAATGATGTGGACAGGTCCTACTTGTCAACCCAATTAAAAAAATTGAAATATTTGAAGAAAAGAAGTGGGAATCTGAAAAAATCGTCTCAGGTCCTGTCCCGAGACAACTCCCACCTCCGCCACAGTTTGGCGAGGCAGGTTATCGCCACATGCCGATGAGAAAGGCCACAACTACCCTCCGCTCTAGCATCTGGGTGACCTCTATGCGACCCGAGCCTCTTGCATCCGGTGTAATCCACCGCCATGGTGAGGCGCGCGACCGCGAGTTGCAAGGGTGGAGCGGAGGGTAACATGACCCCCCACAACTCCTTTCTCGTTGTAGCATCTAGCGTGCAGCCAAGCATAAATTGAATCCCATTATCATGCTTGCAAACCTCGCCAACGCAAGAACCCCGATGAGAAATTGTTGCCATAGTAGCTAGCCAGGAGCCACAACAACGAACTTAGGACTCACCCATGGACTATCATATCAACTTTAACGCACATTGAGCGACATCCTCGACGGAGGCGAGCCACACATAGTTTTCCACCATGGTTGTTTCCTAGTGCCATCGATTCAAGTCGCCGTGAGCTCCTCTGACCACTCCCATTGTATGTCCTCACCGCCTCAAACCTCCTCATCCAAGGAATCTATGAGGGATTCTTAGAATCGGGTGAATATAGGTCATCCTCTTCACCTCCAACAGATGGTTCTCACCATTGATTCACTATTGTACGATCTTCCGGTCATCGCGGACCAAGTCCATTTCCTTGCGCATGATCCTGGACCCGCGAGCATGCTCTTAGTTTTACTTTAGGGCTTTCATGGGAGCAAAGCCTCCTCACGTCTCTTTTGTATATAATGATCAGTACAAATACATATGTACGCACGTGTAGACATACATGATAGATATACTACACTATACCTATTTAACACTCCCCCCTCAACCTGACCTTCTATTATGAACAATATTCAGATTAGTCTTGAATCATTCAAGCATCTATCGAGTAGTTGGTTTAGTAAACACATCAACCAACTGATCATCATAAGATATAAACCTGACCTATAGAGCTCCAGAAGCAACACACTCATGCACAAATGGAAATCAATCTCAATGTTCTTGGTCCATAAATCCAAAAATGGGTTAGCGGTCAAGTATGTAGCCCCTAAATTATCACACCACAATATGGGGGTACGCTGCTGAGAAACTCTTAGCTCCTTGAGTAGTGTCCCTACCCATATGGTTTCAGTAGCTCCATTAGACAAAGCTTTGTACTCAGCCTTGGTACTTGATCTTGGGATAGTAGGTTGTTTCTTCGAATGCCAGGAAATAAGGTTCGATCCAACTAAAATAGTGAATCCGCCCGTGGATCAGCGATCATAAATGCACCCTACCCAATCTACATCAGTGAAGATACTAATACTGGTGGAGGAAGACTTATGGAATTGTGCAAAAGATCCAATGCGTACTTCCATCGAGTCACTATCATCCCTCCTGAATTGTAGGATGCTTTTAATCCTAGAAAATACTCCAGTGTACCAAGATCCTTGATAGGAAAATTGGTATAAAGAGAGTGACATAGGTATACCCTACGTGTACTTGTCCTTGGCCTATCTGGATCGCCCCAGCAGGTGGGCCACGTGACGATCCGCTAAGGAAAAGGAAGCCCATGACGATTTAGGTGAATCGGTGCCCATGCAAGGCATGACTCCTTGACGGACACGACAAGACTAGATAGGCATGTTTAGGGTTTTCACCCTCACTTTTTAACCGACCGGTACGCGTCCTGGGACCTAGCCCCCCATATAAGGGCTAGTAGGGAGAGACGAGGAGGATAAGCATACTCTCTCCATACACCTGCCACATTACATTTGCGCTACATCGCCATCTCGACACCCCTGTAATCACTAGATCTCCATTAATCAAGAAAGACAAGCAAGAGTAGGGTTTTCCCTTAGGGGGCCTAAACCTGGGTAAAATCCGTGTCCCCGTGTAGCTTGTTTGTTAGCCGACGAAGTTTCTAGCGTGCGCTCTTCCTCAAAACCCAAGTCCCTCAACCATGGGCATCGCCGTGGTCACCCCACATCAATTGGCGCCCTCTGTGGGAAACCCGCGCGCTGATGTCAAGACTTCGGCGACCCCATCTTCGGTTATCTATGACTCATCAGCTTCGGATGATCGGATCCTTTGACTTCACCAACCACTCGCCATCCAATTGCCCGTCCTTCGACTCCCTCAACAATAGAAGCGACATGACGATCCGCAGCTTCAGCTTCCAGATCGGCAGGACCAGTACTCTGGACATCCCAGACCAGATCCAATCTGTCCCAGAGTAATCGACCCCACCGTCGATTGCACTAGCTTCATGGATCCCGCCAGCACTCACGACTCTCAGCAAACTCAACGCTCCATCCTCGGCCTATGGCACGAATAGCAACAACAGTTGCAACTCCGATTTGAGTGATGCACTTGAAGCTGATGTTAATGTCATATCCGATCTGGAGAGCTCCAGAAGAAACATCCACCTCAACCACTACCACTGTGCAGTCATCAATACCAACACTGGCGGTGTCGTTCATGACGGTACCGGCACCGACACCGAACTTGAGGCCAAGAACGGGGAAACTCGCAATGACAACAACAACCATCCATAGATCCACCTCAAAGATGATGAGTGGGAAATGGTCAAACAAGCCCTGACGAGAGGCACACCTCTTCCCCCGACTCGTCACATGAGGTGCTAATGGCATATCATTGGTACCTTGACAAGGCGTACCGCCACCAGCTTGAAGAACAGCGACGACTCGCTGATGAGTCAAGTGCCCGACGGTCTTTTCTCGATCCATGGATCCTCCTCAAAGGGGAACCACAATGCTGAGGCATCCAGGAGACGCCATCGAACGGACCTGATAGACGAGGAGGCCAGACGTGAAGCCACTCGAAAACTGGACTTCTTGTTCATGTTTGTGGATGAAAGGGCCAACATGACACCCAAGACCCCGTAGGACACTATCATGGCGGCCACCACCTACATGTTGTCTAACCCTCCACAGTTATGGGATCCACGTACCACCATCCATAGAACTACCCTTGCTAGGCTTGGTCTATTCAAGGCAGCACTTGTGGGGGAACCCGTGAAGGAACCAGCAAAGGCACCCATGGTGCAAAAGAACGACCACTCACTGCCATGCGATGATGATCCTCTGTGACTGTGCCTCAGCCCACGATGAAGAGACAATGACTATGATGCTCGTGATGAGATCACACAGTGGAAAATCGACAAATCACGCGCAAGACACGCCTACACCACCGAGTCCAACGAAGAAGACACCGAACTATACGGTGCAAGGTGCTTCAGCCGTGCCATATGGCAGACGCGGATGACGAAGGGCTTCAAGTTATCCTTAGACAACCCGAAATTCGATGGCCTATAGGAGCCAAAAAAATTGGTTGGACGACCACCTACAGTCTGTTAGGTGCCATGGCGGCACCAGGAAGACGGTCATGCAGTACCTATAGCTGCATCGGTAGTGCGTCGCGCGCACATGGCTCAACAACCTACCTTCTAGCTCAATCCATAGTTGGGAGGAGCTGGTATATGGCTTTGTCCGAAACTTCAAGGGCACCTATAAGCACCATGTATCAATCGAAGAGCTGTGAGGATGCACCCAGTGGGCAGGTACTCCGCTCCTACATCCAGCGGTGGTCCATCATTTGAAAATCCACATAAGACATCTCCGAGGAACGAGCGATCGACGCGTTCAATGGTGGGGGGTCCGCCCATGCGAGCTCAAGAAGGAACTTGGACGCACAAAGCCAAGCACCATTGGACACCTAATGGACATCACCAACTGGTGGGAAGATGGCAAGGACTCCCTCCACAAAAGCCGCTCGAGGTCGGATGATGAAGACGACACAGGCCCTAGACGTGATCGCCAAGGAAAGCGTTGAATACACGACTACGACGCTCATGATAGAGTCGACATGGTCACAGCCGGCTACACCGATAGACGTGATGACAACAACTACACCAGAGGCTATCATGGTGGCGGTTTACCGCGATGACAAAAACACAGGCAAAATCGCGCAAGTGTGGCAACTCAAAGAGGTGTCATTCCCAATGCAGCAATAGTCAGAGCCATGCAATATCCACTACTAAATTGACAACAAAGATGGCAAGCACAAATCCATCCACCTACTCAAGGATTGTCGAGAGTTCCAAAAGCTCCATGATGCCTATGCATAGCTACAACGTGAAGCAACAAGCCAAGGCTATGGGGCAGCTGCAGGGCCCATAGCATATGGAGCAGCACCACCACCACCTCTCCCGGCCAATGCACCACAACCACAAGTGGCCGCAACGGTCCACCATAACAGGGGTGAGCAATACCCCCACCTCACGGAACCATGATGATCCAGAAGGGGTGCCCCTCCAACAGGACCCAGAAGATGATCAGTCGCCAGGTCAACATGGTTGTGTCCTCACCACCCGCAATCTGCGAGTACCTCAGCGGATCAGAATCCTACATCACCTACAATAGATCCGACCACCCGCGTCAGGTCCCACGACAAGGCCACGTCGCTCTTGTGTTGGAGGCACAAATCGGTAGTTTTGAAATGTCCATAGTATTCATGGACGGTAGCATCGACATCAACCTCATCTTCGCCAGCACCTTGTAGAAAATGAACATCAATCTGACAAGCCTCAAGCCATTCGAGACAACCTTCCATGGCATAGTGCTAGGGAAGCCCATCTACCCCTTGGACCAAATTTATCTCGATGTCATCTTCAACAAGCCCGAAAACTTTAGGCACGAAAAACTTCACTTCGAAGTCGCCGATTGACCATCTAAGTACCACGTCATAATAGGACGAGTGGTATTCACCAGATTCATGGTAGTGCCGCACTACGACTATCTCTAGATGAAGATACCAGGACCACATGGTGTCATCACCGTCCACAGAAGCTTCACGTGGTCCGACCATTGTGATAGAGAATTCAATAGAATCTCCCAATCATTTGGCATGCAAGATGAGCTAGTGAAGGTAAATGAGTCAACGGACCACAGTATCCCTCCCGTGAGACAACGCAATTCACCTGAGCAATCATTCGACTCCATCATCGACACCAAGGAGGTACAGGTCCACCTGACGATCCCCACCAAGACCTCCCTCATCGCAAGGAACTTGAATTCCACATAGGAACTTGCACTCGTCAAATTAATCCATGAGCACTAGGAAATCTTTGCTTGGTTTCCTGCGCACATGCCAGGCGTACCCAGGGAATTTGACATGTATCCGGATGCCCGACCAGTCAAGCAATCCATGTGTCGCCTTTCAGAAGAAAATGCTAAAGCCATCGGAGTGGAAGTCAACAAACTCCTCGATGCCAATTTCATCCACAAGATCAATGAAAGCACCTGGGGAGCCAACCCTATGCTCGTCCCTAAGAAGGACACAAACGTACTCCACATGTGCGTGGACTACACGTCCCTCAACAAGAACTTCCCGATGGACCACTTCCCCTATCATGAATCGACCAAATTGTCGACTCCACCGCAGGTTGCGAACAATTATGCTTCCTCAATGCCTACTTAGGCTACAATCAGATTCAGCTGAAGGTGTAGGAATAAGAGGAAACCGCTTTCATCACCATTTCAGATTATACTGAAACAACACTATGCCCTTCAAGGTGAAGAAAGAAGGTGCCACCTACCAACTATGCGTGCATGCCTTCCTCGAGAGCCAAATTGGCAGAAACATCCAAATCTATGTGGACGGCATGGTGGTCAGGACCAAGTAAAGCACTAGCCTCATCGATGATCTCCGTGACCGCTACAGGATCAAGTTGAACCCACTCAAATGCGCGTTCGGCGTCTCATCCGAAAAGTTACTCGAGTATCTCATCTCTGAAAAGGGAATCGAGGCTAACCTGAAGAAGATAGAGGCCATACTTCCATGGAGAAGCCAAAGAACATCAAGGGCGTTCAACAGCTAGCCGGACGCATAGCTGCACTTAGCATATTCATTAGTCAAATGGGCGAAAAGGCATTTCCCTTCTACCATCTCCTACGCAGGACAGATAAGTTCGAATGGACCACTGAAGCTCAGGAGGCATTCGAAGATCTCAAACGCCTACTGTCAACCTCGCTAGTATTGGTAACCCCCAAGGAGAAGGAGCCAATGTTGTTGTACATTGTAGCCACTAATAAAGTGGTTAGCATGGTGCTCGTTGTCAAACGAGCGAAAGAAGGCAAGATCCACGGGGCCCAACGAGTCATGTATTACCTCAGTGAGGTGCTCACGCCAACTAAGCAGTGAATACCCACACTACCATAAGCTGGCGTACAGTCTTCATGACATCCCATCGACTACGACACTACTTCATGGAGCACTCGATTGTGGTGGCCAACGATGCACCACTATCATACATCCTTAACAACCCCGAAGCCATAGGAAGAGTCTCCCTCTGGGGCATCGAGCTATCTCCACGGGACATCACCTATGAGAGGCGAAGAACGATAAAATCTCAGGTGCTCCTAGGTTTCATAGTTCATTGGATGGAGCTCCAAATACCTGAGGTATCAAACATGTCGAGTGTCTATTCCATGCACTTAGATAGATCCAAACGTCAAGAGGAAGCGGCTTTTGGTGTCATACTGACATCCCCGCAAGGAGACAAGATGTGCTACGTCCTACAGATGAAGTTCTGTGTATCAAACAATGAGGCAGAATATGAAGCCCTCATCCACGATATGCTTATGGCAAAGGATAGTGGCGCCACGCGACTGATGATCTATGGTGACTCCAACCTCGTGGTGCAGCAAACAATGAACCATTGCGATAGCATCAGTGACAACATGATTGCCTACCGTGACCTCTACAACTCCCTCGAAGGAAACTTCGACGGCCGCGAGGTGCAGCACATTGTCCGTGAAAGCAATGGAGAGGCCGAAAAGCTGGCCAATATCGAGTCCACCTGCACACCCATACCGTCTGGCGTGTTCCTGGATCAAATATGTGAATGATCAATCAAGATCAAGCCACTCGCCAGCACCCAAGAGCCTACAACTCACTCCGGGGCTACGCCACCCGAACACCTCGAAGCCTGGACGGTAGCAGAACCGGACAACTCATCCGAAGGGCCTATTGAGGTCATGCTCATCCAGCCTTCCTGGACTCAACCGTATATCGCGTATCTATTGCGCAAAGAACTGTTGGAAAACCTGACTGATGCACGACGCATCACCCATCGCTCCGAGGTCTTCACCATCATCAACTATGAACTCTACAAGCAAAGCATCATGGGTGTCCTCCAACGATGCGTTGCCAACGCTGATGGGAAGGGCATCCTTCTCTAAATACATGAAGGAACTTGCAAGCACCATGCTGGCAGTCGAACACTCGTCCAAAGCCCTATGTGAAGGTTTATACTGGCCAACCGCAATGAGAGACACCAAAGACATCGTTGAGAACTGCAATGCCTGCCAAAGGTTTTCTGACAAACCACATGCACCGGGTGTAGAGCTTCGGCAAATCCTATTGGCTTGGCCCTTCGCGCAATGGGGACTCGACATGGTGAGAAAACTGCAGAAATATTCACCTGGAGGCTATGTATACCTCCTCATCGCAGTCGATCAATTCACCAAGTGGATTGAGGCTACGCCCATCACCAACCAAACTGGCACCACCACCGTCAAGTTCTTTGAGTCCATCATATATAGATTCAGGGTGCCCCACAATATCATCACCGATAATGGCCCTAATTTGACCCCGAAAGAGTTCCAAGGCTGCTACCAAAAGATGGGCATCAATGTCTGCTATGCATCAGTGGTGCATCCCCAAACAAATGACCAAGTCGAAAAGGCCAATAGCCTTGTCTGCAATGGAATCAAGAGGCGACTCCTTCGGCCCCTTGAATGAGCTGTCGGAGCCTACGCCGAGGAACTTTCCTCAATGCTATGGAGCTTGCACACAAATCCAAACAACGCTACCGGCTACACACCTTTCTTCATGGTGCATGGTGTTGAAGCAGTGCTACCCACCGAGGTACGTTATAGCGCCCCACGGGTGGTTGCCTATAGCTATGCCGAATCTATGGCAGCACTCGAAGATGATGTCGACCTCATAGACGAAGACCGCGACATTGTCGCCGCCCGCTCGATAGTCTACCAGCAAAACCTCTACAACTATCACAGCCGACAGTTGCGGCCAAGATCCTTCACCGAAGGAGACCTTGTCATGCGACTCAAGAAGAAAGGACACTGAAGATCGAATCCCCCTAGGAGGGACCATACATCATCACAGAAGTGATACCAGGTAGCGCCTACCGCCTCAAGGACATGGAGCCTGGAGTCGCATACTCCAACGCCTGGAACATCGCACAGCTACGTCGTTTCTACACCTAGACGCATTTACTTTTCAATAAGGCTACTTAGCCAGGATACTCAGCCAAACACTTGTACTTGCTACCTATGATCAATAAAAATATTTTCCTCTACTTAGAGATGACAAAATACTGAGCATTTTAGCACTCGGGGGATACGCCCCTTCAACACATTTTGACATATTGTCAACTAAATTTACTCCACGAATGCCCTATCAATTAAAACTACTCAACTACGAAACCCTCGACTACCAAATACCTCGGCACATAGCGTAAAACTTCGAGTGAATAAAAAATGCTACAACAGGCTAACATGCCAATACATTCTACATAGGCCAACATGCCAATAAAAACTTACAAGAATACAATTACAATGAGCTTCGTGCAAAAGCTACACTGACTATACATATGTATGGACGATGAACATCCTCGAAGTGCGGGCGCTAGTTCCCTAGGGGACCCATATGGTGTTGGAGGCAAACCTTTAGCCATGGCTCACACGTCTATCTGCGGGTGATGAATACAAACAAACATGAGTGCCATCTGTGCACCCGCAATCATCTGGGTGCACATAGAGGCAACAATTCAACTATGATCACAAAATTGCCTCATCAATCCCATCAGGCTCATGGGCCTAGGATCCAGTGGGAACATAATACTATACACCGCATCCAGTATCTTCTGGGTGCCCTTTATGCACTTCACAACAGGATGAACCCTCTCATGAAGCTTAGCCAACACATACACCTTGCTTCTGTCCGTCCAAAAGGATCAGCTAACTTCTAGATCCTCCTCCCTTAGGGAGTTCAATCGAGAGTTGATAACATTCCCTTCCTCCTAAAGGTCGCGGTTGAAAACTACGACAACAAGGAAGAATAGCACGTCACAACATGAAGAAGTAGAAGGACAAACTCTTCAAGTACATACACTTTAGATACCTGTTGAGATACTCCATATCTCCAAACAAATATTCCTCGCGATTCGAGGCCCTCTCTGCCTTGGACTTCCAAATGTCCTGCAGGCCTTTAAGTGCCAAGTTTCGCTTCTCCAAACTCTTCACCTGATCGCGCATCCTCACATTGAGCGACAAACCTGCAACTCTGTTGGCTGACTATGGTTGAGTCGAAGCATCCTCGGGCTCAAAAGAACACCAAAACAGGGGAGCAAGGACGACATTCAAACACCAAAACAACAAAAATGACTACTCATACAGATGACATAAAGGCGGTATACTTTGCATTGTTCAGCACCAAATGGCATGAAGAGCAAAGCCCAAGGTTCAGATTATAAAAGCACTAAAGAAGACAAGAACTAAACTATCTACGCATCAGTATTTGAAGGCTTTGCGGGATCCGTGGCAGGTTTCGCCCCAGCCAGCCATTTCTGCTCTTTGGGGTACTTGCCAAGCAACTCAATTATTCGAAGGCCATATCATTTGTAACATTTGGCAAAGGGGATAAAGTCTACCTCCTTGCCATTGTCTTTCATTGGCACTGACGAAGTTGGCTTGCTGACATCCAGGTTTGAGACGCACGCCTGCACCATGGCGAGTGCAAGAGAAGCACTCACAACCTTCTGCACTTACCTGTACTCCATGGTCGCACTCCTCGAGAAGGCTTCCACTAGGCCATCAACATCATAAGCCAAGGGATCGCTGCCATGGCGTTACCAAGGAATCTTCATGTTCGACAACTTGACAATCAAAGCCAACACCAGAAGCATTTGCGGATGCACAAAACACCAGAGAAATCAAAACACATGACTAAACTGAAGGATTAGGATAATTCCATGCTGGGCACTTACCAGATAGAGTTTCGGAAGCCACCATAAGCTGATCACTCAAGGACTTATCCCTCTCCACCACAGCCGCAACAAGGTCTTCCTCACACTGTTTTGACTCTGACTTTCAAGCGCTAGAGGGCTTCAACAACATTCTTTTCCCTTGTCTCGTCGCTGCTGATGCTATTTTCGAGTGCTTCAAGGCGACGCAGGACCTGGTTATTCTCCTCTGGTAAAACCATCGCATAAGGTCTATCAATAGCCAAACACAATGATCAAGCAAAAAGGAAAGTGAAGATCAACTCACCTCAAAGCTGCTTGTAATTGTCCTCCAGCGCACATATTGCTGGCCCATCTACATCATGCTACGTAGTTATGGCTACACAACAACTGCAATTACAAACCAAGTACTCGAGGGCTTCCCGGACTGATGCACGAAGCATAACCCAACACAGAAACTTACATTACCACTCGAAGACTTCGGTGGACCTTGAGCTGCAGTCTGAGTGATAGTCACTCGTTGCTCTCCTATCTTTGACAAACTCAACGAGCTACCATCATCAATAGTGATAGTCCTAGGAGATGGAGTAGCCGCCTCAGCACTCGTGGCTTTGGTGTCCGTGACTCCCTCATCAACACCCTCTCGGATGATTTCTTATGGAATAGACTCCATGGAAATTCAACATGTGAAATGTTCTTCATTTTCCTACAACATCATTCAAACAGCATATCAAAGGCGAAGAGTACTTATGAGATGAAAGAGTCCATATCAACCACTTACTTCTTCTGCTTCTTGGCCTTGGGGGCAGGAGGTGCGGTTCGGATGGGCATAGCAGGAATAGGACCAGTCACACCCGAATCAGGAGCAGGTTCCCTAGGAATATTGGGAGAGGAACCATCTGAATCCTTGCTGTAGTCCCTCTTTCAGGTGCGATCATTGCTGGACTCTATCATTTCCTCTAAGTGCGCAGCCAGGAAACTAAACTCTAAATCATCCAGCTCCGCGTCCTCTGCCACCTCCCACACCTCTAGAAGAGGAGGCATCATGCCTTTCACTTTCAGTTCCTATCATGGAGAACAATATCACTACACAAAAGTTCATGCTACACACTTGAATAGAAGAAACCTCAACCTGATCATTACCTTTGGAACTTCCTTGGTGGCGTCAAAGCGAACAGTCAGCGTCTCTTTCGGCAAAGCATTGTTGGCAGTCAGGTTGGACAAGGACTTCACCTTCTTCTCGAGCTCCGTGGATGAAAAAATTTCCTCTACGGTGCGGGTCAGGTATGATTGGCTAGCATAAATAAACATCGGGTGCGTCCTGGCCTACACGGGTTGCACCCAACGCTGTAGGAAGGTGCACAAGATGTCGATGCCAGTAACCTCCTAACCACGGATAAGATGTAGCGTCTTCACGCGGTCATACAGATCCTCGACCTCATCCGCCTCACCCACAGGCACATAGTTCCTCCAAGACCACTTCCTTGTCATCTCAACACTCAACTCAAAAGGGGAAAGACCATATTTCTTATTCTTTGCCTTCTGATCGCAAATGTAAAACCACTTGGCCCTCCAACCTTGAGCAGATTCCATGATCTTGAAATAAAAGTACTATTGATTGGGGCGAATGGAAATACCACACCTGCCAACCTCATACACTACCTTACCAGAAACCGACTGCCTCTTCACCCCATACAATTTCTTGAAAATCCCAAAGTGGGGATCAATCCCGATCCAGCAGTCGTAGAGGGCACTGAAGCAAGCAATATGCAGAATCGAATTAGGGCTTAGTTGATATAGTTGCATCCCGTAGAGGAAAAGAAGACCGCGCACAAAATCATGGAGGGGAAGAGAGAGTCCTCACAGCACAAAAGCAATGAACTTCATAAAATACCCAATGGGGGTCAGGAATTACCTCCGCACAGGGGATCTTGCATTCCTTCTTGTCTATAGGGATGATATCGGCTTGGCACAGGGGCCGAAAATCTAATGCCTTCACTATCAAATGCCGCTAGCTGCAATTGGTGACCCTCCTCCCAGCAATATTCTTCTTGGGGCGGTGGTGGCGCTCGATCCAGCACCTGTGGCCTTATTGCTCTTCCCCATCATAGCAACTCATCTCCTCCGATGGGACCGCAGAAGCCAACTAAGGAAAACACGGAAAATGTCTAGTGCAACGGGAAAGAGCAGCAATAGTAAGGAGTACTGGAAGAACAGAGGAGGCGAGGAAGAAGATGAAGTGAGAATTGTTACTATGGCATTTGCCCTTATTATATAGCGACCCAGACGATCTCCACCATTGATTCTTGGCCACGGGATTGCAGCACTCATCTAGCGGACCCATGTGGCAACTAAAGAGCCAAACCGTCGCCGCACCTTTCCCATTATGCGTGCAAATCGAGTGGTCATAGTTAATGCCCATTTTTACGCGTCATGCGGTCAAGTCTGGTCAGCCTTATGATGTGACCCATTACGCCATGTCTCATCAGTCTTATCCTACTGACGGTGGAGCGCACCTCTTGTCATCACTTACTTCATCATCAATTCAAACTCAAATTCCACTCTTCACAGCAAGCAATAGAACCTTTGACTGTGTTCATCAAGTCTAAGATATCCATCGAATCATTCTTTGGAAATATATATATAATATCAAGACTGAGTTTCTGCTCGAGTCTACAACTCGAACATACACTCGGGCTACTCTTAACAGGAGCGCTCGTCGCGCACCCGGTGTCCTTCTGGGTCCAGTGAACGGCCTACTAATTCAAACCATCAAATGTTACGCCCCAAATCCTTACTCAAATCAGCGATTCGACTAAAGACTCGGGGGATACTCCCATAGGGATATCTTATCATGCGTTCGAAAAAATGTGGATGCCAGTGGTGTTTATCCGAAGCAATTGACGACTATAAGTCTCTGTTCGAGCCTATGACTCAAACAGACACTCGGGCGTTACTCCCATAAAGCACAACAATCATTCGAATGTCTGATTGCGTGGACTGCGTTTGCGGCCGTGATTCGCCGATGTTAATTAATTTTGTCGGCAACTTCACTTGTGCACATTCCAATGTGTAGTTCAGAGCTAATGTCTCCTTGACTAATCGAAACACCTCCGTGGTGACAAACCATCGGATGATGTGTCCACGACACAAAGATAAGACCTACAGATGGCCTGGCAATCACACCTGCTGCGCTCTACTAGTTAAATACCGCACCAACAGGCGTGATAAAAATCTCGACGCACGTGTTGGTTACATAAAACACTTAAACATTCGGCTTAGTAAGACATGTGCGGCATGAGTCGAATTACACCAGCAATTTCCGAATTCGGGTCTAGGGACTCGAGTCTGAGTAGGTCATGTTTGTCTTTGACCGAGAGCAATGAGTTGGTCCTGATCTGTTGGATGAACTAGGTACATGTGCCACAATTCCTATGAACTACATGAACATCCCATGAACCTTTGAGTGAATGGCTTCCAAAGTATCCACCCAAATCTTCGATTCGACTAGACATTCAGGGGCTACTAACATAGGTATACCCTACTAGTAGATTCCCTTGGCCTATCTGGCTCAACCTAGTAGGAGGCCCACATGACGATCCGCTAAGGACAAGGAATCCCATGAGGATTCGGTTGAATCCGGGCCCATGCAAGGCACAACTCCTTGATGGACATGACAAGACTAGATATGCATGTTTAGGGTTTTTACCCTCGCTTTGTAACTAACTCAGACACGTCTTGAGACCTGAACCCCCCATATAAGAGCCAGGAGAGAGCAACAAGGAGGGTAATCATACTCTCGCCATACACCTGCCAGATTACATCTACGCTACATCGCCATCTCGTCACCCCTGTAATCACTAGATCACCATTAATCAAGAACATACAAGCAGGAGTAGGGTTTTCCCTCCGAGGGCCTGAACCTGGGTAAACTCTGTGTCCCCGTGATGCATGTTTGTTAGCACGATGAACTTTCCATCGTGTGATCTTCCTCAAAACCCAAGTCCATCAACCATGGGCATTGGCGTGGTCACCCCACGTTAGAGAGTGAACCAGCCCATCAATTGCTCCTAGAGTAGAACCAGCTATCACGATATCATCATATAAATCTGAACACCATATTGGGAGAAGGTAAACAAGTAGGTGTCTACCATGGAGGAAACGAAACCAAGCTCAGTAAGGAGGGAACTCAACCGAGCATACCATGCATGAGGGGACTGTTTGATACCATATAGCGCCCAGTGCGGCTTGCACACATGGGAGGGGTACCATGCATCCTCAAACCCTGGCGGCTGTTGCATGTAAACATGCTCAGAAATAAAACCATGAAGGAATGGATTACTAACATCAACTTGTCAAAGACTCCACCCTTTGGACCCCCTGTCAACACCCGAATTTTTAATCCCAGATGCCCGTTATGCCATACCTCGCAATCCCAGGATTACCATTTTTGCGAGACATAACGGAGTGGATATCACAGTACATCATCCATTAAAAACCATACATAAGGTCTTACACAAATAAGGATCTCATGATCTAGTCTTAATACAACAAGCAGCGGAAATAAAAGATAGCGTAGCGGTCGGGTCCATCTTCAGGGGCACAAGCAATGCTGACGAAGGCAGATGGTCCTAGTTATCATAGCTGTCCTGTTGGCCATCATCTTGATAGTCTCCTTCATAGTCTGGCCATGATAATAGCCAGGGACAAAAGCCATGATTACTCTTTAAGTACTCGCGAACTACCACTAACAAGTATTATAAATCTAAGTTAAAGTGCTAAATCTATGCTTAACTATAAAGTTAAGTTTGAAACCTAAGCTGAGTTCTGAAGCAAAGAAAGATAAGGTAAAACTCTAGAATCACTTAAGTTGGGGAAACTATTGTCATAAACACAACCCTGTTGTGGTCAAGTCAAGATTCATCATTCATTTCAAAGTATTTAGAAAACATCTGACAACGAAACAGTATGGCCATTCCAACTGTCCATATCCGCGAACGCGACTATTCGAATAGTTTGACACTCTGCAGAGGTGGTACACTTTCACCACAAGATTCGATACATCTGTCAGGGATAACCCGGAATCATCATACTGAGTATGCAGATAATCAAACATAACCTTCCCTTTACACACCCTAGTATAAGCACCTCTCCTATGAGCATGGCCTCCCAACCATGACCATTAGTCATCTTGGGCACTGCATAGGTGGACATCATGAGAGGTAGCCTCAGCTCAGACCTCTCCCGTGAGGGAACTAATACTAATGCATATAAATTTCCAGCTAAGCCTTACCCAATTCAGGTAATGTGGTTGTATGGTAAATTTGGAATGGTATCGCATCCGAATCCAACCATCAGTTTTATAAAAAGGGTTAAGACTCATGCCTCAACATTTTCATCATCATCAACCATTTGTGTTTCACAGCACATGTCAAAACATCTCAATAGAATGACTCATCATTCCAAGGTTTTCATAATTCATTTTCACCAAGTGTTCCCATCTAAAGTGACTCAAGTTTTTTATCTACTCTAAACTACTAAGTTAAGAGTGTTCAGTAAGGTGGAAAAGATGGGTTCAATCTCATGCCATAGAATGACATCTAAAGGGTTCTAAAATAGGTCAAGTTTTATACTTTTTATGCTACCTTCAAAACAAGTAAAGAACTTTGTATAACCTAAGAGGGATAAAACTTGTAACTAAGACTTGGGGTACTAATAGTCAAAGGGGTGTGATCAAGGCATGCCTAAGGCATCTTAGCTAAACCATCTAGTTGATCCTAGCATGCTAAACACTAAACTTGCAAGTGTTAACTTGCATTGTTAATGGTGGCTTGCACTTAAATAGTGCTATCTTGCTAATAGTAGCTTGCCTTGGTTGGTGCAGTGGTTGAAGTTTTCTTCTTCTTCTTCTGGGTAGAACTCCTCCTCCTCGAAAGCTTGGTCGGTACTATCGTCTATAAATACATAGGGAGTGCACAATCACCAAACAATACTTAACTAAGCTAAGTAGCATTCTAAGGCACACATTTGATGATCTATTATCATCACAAGCATCACAAGTTTAATTCCATAGTTTCATTCTTTTTATTTTAGAAAAGTAATTTCTACTCATTGAAAAATTAACTAAGATTTAATATTCACCACCTAAAATATGGGATCATGTGGACACATGTACTCACCACATATTCTAACATGTGGGAATGAGATTTAAAGGTTGGATCAACATTACTTTGGTTTAAGTTCATTATTTAATGATTTAAAGTGACTAGAAATGCCTATATAGCATTATTTTGGTACTAGTCCAAAGTCACTGCATGTAAACCTTAATATTATTACATATTTAGATATATATGATGAAATGTGATTTTTAAGAGTTGGAATCAACTCAAAAGCTAACTTGGTTGATTTTATAAAAATGTTGCAAGTTGCAAATGATTCTGTCTTCTTATTTTTATTAGGAGAGATCTATAACTCTAATTGAATTAAATTCAATGGGCTTGGATAGATCATCTTAATACATTTCAGGCAAAATTAGTTTCATGCAATTTGGATCTGTCAAACTCTCAGAATTGAATTTTGAAATAGTGGACAGAAACTAGATTTAACTAAAAAAGCAAAATCCAGATTTGAATGGGTGGGCTAGCGCGGGGAAAGACTTGGGCCGGCCCAGTGGCGCTCCGCGGTGCGGGGCTCAGCTGACAGGGGGTCCCGCTTGTCAGTATCACTTAACACGCAAAATGGTATGCGCGCTGTGGGCCGTAGGATTAGAAGGAAGATCTATGTCTGAGGGTCGTCGTCGACGACGAACAGGTCGCCGGCGAGCTCGAACCCTAGCGGCTCGGTGGGGGTCTACTGGGGAATACCAAGGCTCTAGCAGGGTCTGCGAGGCGGGCAAACGAAGTGGAAGACGACGGTGAGGCGAGGCGCGGTGGCGGCGGAGCTTGGGGTGGTCGCAATCAGCGGCGCCCTTCTCCTCCTGCCACGGCTACTCCGGCTCCAATTCCGGCGAGGCAGAGCTCGCCTTGCTCCAGCGAGAGGTGGGTGAGGTTCAGAGAGGTGAGGGGAGTGGAATGGTGTAGAGAGAAGAGGCTGGGGAGGGCTCCTTTTATAGGCCCGACGGTGAGACCGAGCGGGATGGGCAGGCGACGGTGGCGACATGGCTACGGCGGGGTAGAGGCATGGCTGCGGGTGGCGATCGATGTGCGGTTCCCTGGCGGTGGCCTAGACATTGAATGCGGCCGTAGGGGCGGTCGCATGCGGTCTGGGCGAGGTGACGCTCTGAGCGGCAGAGGCGGTGGTGTCCACGGCGAGCGGTGGCTGGGAGGAGTTGGGCGGCCAGCGAGGGTGTCTAGGGTGTTCTCTAGGTCGTGGCGGAGCGGCGAGCGCGGGCTGCGGCCAAGGGGCGGTCTGTGCGAGCAGGGACAGAGCATGCTCTGAGGGCGGCACCAGCATGGTGCGGTGGCACTGGGCGCGGGCTTTCCTCGGTGGTCCACTGCAAGGTTGGGCTCGGGCAGGGGACAGAGAGGGGCGGTGAGGTGTGGGCTACCTCCTAGACATGGAGGGAGAGAGAGGTGCGGTCTGCTGTGGTGGTTGCAAGTTGGGCCGGCGACTAGGTGCTCGGGTTGGCATGGCATTGCAGCTAGGGGGTAGGGGAGTGGGTTTAAATGGCTTTGCTAGATCATTGAGAGACAAAGGGAGTAAAGAGGGGCCAAACGGGAGACAAGTTTGGCCAGAATACTGTTTGAAATAGTGAAAATGTGTTTTGTTTGAAATTTGTCTGCCAAGTGTTTGATGAAATGGCCGCAAGAGAAAAAGTTTTGAATTTTGGTTTCAAAATTTTTGAGTGATCTCCACTAGTGCTAGGTAGTCTCTGGTTGCAAGGGTTTTGAAAGTGGAGCTCAAATAGATGAGTTTTGAAATAGGGGTGATCTATTCATATGCATTAGATTCAATTTTCAAATGCTATTTAAAATAAGTAAAAGAATGTTTTTAGCAGATCAAAAGGTGGGCCTTGGTACCTCATTAGGTGTACTAGCAAGGGGTTCAAAGATCAAGAATTATTTCTGTAAAGAAATGAGTGCTAGGAACACTCAAAGTAGTGTAGTGGATTAAAATGGCCAAAATGACCATTCCTCCCTTTTAATACTTTTTGATTTGATTTTCTTTAGGAAAAGTTTGGGAAAGATGTGATGATGTTTAAATCACCTAAGAAACATTTTACAAGCATTGGATCACTCAATCATGGCAATTCAAACAACTCCTATTTTAAATGCACACATATATGAATGCTTTCATTTTAAATTTGGAAAAGTTTATGTTAACCCCATTTTTGGTTGATTTGATCTTGATAAGTTTGGATTGAAGTTTTGGAATGTTACACCCCCCGGGCCGAGGAGTGGACGGGGTGTTACAATGCCCACCAAGCACGTGAGTGCAGGTGGAAAATGAGGTAATACCATTACATAATAGTACATGATGGAACCCACAGGAACATATATATACAACAATGACTCGGCGAGTCAAGCATATAGATATACATTACAAAGATCCAAATCACATTGAAAACGATGCAACATCTGAGTATGGATAAGATGCAAATTGGACTAAGAGACCTAAAGAGTAACCAATGGAATCCATAACCCTACCCAGGCCAAGATGGAAGGGTAACCTTGATAACATCATCGAATTAATACCTGTCAAAGCAAAAGGGGTGCCGACAAAGGGCAAAGGAAAAAGGGAGCGGTTAGTACTGAGGCCAGTACAAGAGTCTCAGAATTCGGTGGCTCTCGCCTACATGGGTATGGTGGAATGTAGCGGCAGCAAAGTATGAACTAAATAACATATAGAGACTCGATACAACTATCAGCTATCAAAGAGGGATAAGAGAGACCTATACGGAACCAACCTGATACTAACACGAAACACAACCCATCCTATAGTCCCCCCCCCCCCCCCCCCCCCCCCCCGAGACCAAATGAGGAAGTATTTACGAGAAACTCACACAGTTGGCAGTTTTATTAATCATTCCATTGATTTTACCATATTTACTAGTCAGATTTAGATAGCATCAGACATCCAAATACCATCAATTTCTGGCACTTATAATTAACCTTTATGTTGTAGTGGAGCTGATTACTAGTCATGCCAAATAGCACTACTATAGTTTGCATTGTCTATGGTCGAGACACTGTGCTCCAAGTAGTCCATAACCGCCGACACGGCTTTTCAAAAAGAATTACCCTGCAGGGGTGCACAAATAGCAACACATGCACGATCAACCTCGGGAAAAACTAAATGAAATGCAATGAGGCATCATGACAAAGATTCACCAGTTTCAAAATGATTGTAGGGGTCCACCCCACTAATCTACCCACTACGAAGTCGGCTAGGCTCCAAGACGGACCAAGGTGTTTGCGATGATGGATGGGAAAGACTGGGAACCTGAAAGTGTCGCTTGGCTTGTCTAAACAGTGTAAACATGGCGCGGGGTTCCAAAATAATATAGTTTTAAACCGCTCTCCTCAAGCAACGGTAGTAAATAAAGTAGTAAAGTATGGCATAAGAACATGATAGTAGTAAAGCCCCAACCAAATTTTGTCCCCAAGAAATAAGATGTGAATAAAGCTCATACCAAGGGGATCCATGGGCCCGCATGTGGATAGTGCGATAGTCAAGGAATAGGCATCAAGTACTCGGGTCCTAGGTGGACATAAGTAGGCGGGATAAAAGCCAAATCTCAACTATTGCCCACTTGTGCCGCTTTGTTAGTTATATCTATTCACATAATTTTAGTTATCAAGTTGTAAGTAGAATCATAATTATCTCAAACATTAATAATGTGACAACCTCCCAACAACTATGGAACTTGATGACTCGAACCGACACCTGAACAAGCAACTACGACTCGCAAGGCCAACCATCTACCAAAACAACTGCAATAGGAAGTGATGAAGGCAATATAGGCTGTAAGGAGTATAAATGGTACAGAAACTAAAGCATCGCAACACGAATAGCAATAGAAATAAGTAAGGCCATAAAGAAAAAAATATGTAGCGGGGGGAGAATGCTCGCCTAGGAAAAGGGCTGAAGATACACATATGAAGAGCTTGTCGAAGCTCACAACATATCATTGTCCTTTCCGGGAAGAAGCAAAGCACTAAAACGAACAAACGATGCAACAATTACAACTAATGCGCAAGAACCGACATGATCATGATATGATGCATGACATGGCTCGATGCGGTGGAATTTATTAGATGGAACCGGAATCCCGACAATTCATATTATAGTTCAAGTTATTTTGGTACCCCGAAATTTAAATGTTGAATAACATGGCAAAAATCATGGACCTGTGAGCTACACAATATTAAATGGAGTCAGAATAAGACAAAACATCCCACATACACTCCATATTTAATTATTAGGTGTTTTGACTAAATACTCCCAAACAACGAGATATGTATGTGAGCATGCATAATTTAATATGCACAAGATATATGAAATATTATAAAAACAAGGTGGGTTTAGGTAGGGGTCACACGTTTGGGGTTCAGAATCGGGGTCTTGAGGTTCGACGGGATCGCTTTTAGGATCCGTGCTGGCAAACTTGTCATCCATGAAGGAGAACATGGCATTTCGTGAGGGAGAGCTTCAGGTTCAGGGTCATTGGTTCCATGTTGACGATCTTGGTCATCGACTCCTTGAAGGAGATCTTAAGGTACATGAAGAAGCACTTGGGTTTCCTTGGCATCAAGGATCTGTGAGGAACAACACCCAAATGCGGCGGTCTTGGTAGCGAGTGGGTCTCGGTAAGATCTTGGTAGCATGGAACTTTGGAGGCCCTCAACCTGACTGGGGAGCCTGTAGAACAAGGTTGCAAAACTTTGCTTGCTAGCCACAGAGACGTATGTGGTTACTGCCTAGTTGTAGTGGAGCAGGAACCCGCAGGCCCAAGGTTAACAACAGGTACAAGTCGCATGTTAAACAACACTGAGCAACAAAGCAACTGATGCGGCTATGCGTGTGATCAGAAGAAGGCAACACCAGCCTCTAGCGACAGGAGAACATGGTCATCGGCTTGCTGCAGATATGAGGCGGCATGGGGCCTTGGTGCTAGAGATGAGCATCAAGAGGCTCGGTAGAGGTGGACAATGCGAGGACGCATCCATGGATGAGGGCAAGGTAGATAGGGGCACCGGCAGACGCGGGGATGGAGAAATGATGACGGCATAGAGGCCAAAGGGGAAGCGAGGGCTCACGCTAGTGCAATTTGCAAGAGATGGGCTGCACGGGGACGAGGGCGAGTTCGGGGTCCAGCAGTGATGCGACCTTGCACAGGTAGAGGTCGAGGGGAGCATGCGTCCATGTAGAAGATCAAGGTGGCAGAGCTATGGAGCTTGCAGGTGGGTGGAGGAAGGGGTCATGCAGGAGACTGGGGCACACGCCATGGCCGTGGGCAGGAGGACGTCGGGGTTGAAGCAGGAGGTGGTGGTGCTCTATTGGAGAAAGGGAAGGGGTACGCGGTGCTAGGAAGATGGAGGAGAGCCAGGCAGAGGTGGACCCAAAGGAGGCGAGGAAGGAGATAGGGCTTGCACAATAGGGAGGGGGGTCACAGGGGTTGGTAGTGACTGAGGAGTCAACAATGTGGTGGGTGGCGTGTGTTGCGTTTCCGCTTGTGCATGTGTGTACCGTAGGTGTTAGGTGCGTGTGTGGGCCGTGTTGGTACAACGTGCGTGCTCGTGCATGGGTTGGTTGCGTTGTGTATAGGTGTGTGTGCAGTGTTGCGTGTGCATGTGTGTTCGGTGGTGGCGGCCGGGTGTGTGGATGTGTGCATGTCAGATGAGTGGGTCATGTTGTATGGGTTGGGTATAGGTTTACGTCCACCTGTTGGGCCCTTAAGGCCTGGCCAGTTAGGTCTAGGGTTTATTTTTATTTATTTGTACCAAATTTTCTATTTATTTTGTTTCTTTTAACACCCTTTTGAAATAGTTTTTAGGCAAATATTGTAGGCGGACAACTAGGGTTTTATATATTTGAATAAAAGGAGAGGTAATGTAGCAAACAAAAAAGTAGGGTTTTAATAAAATATTTTTAGGATCAAAATATATATGATTATGTGATGATTATGCACAAAATAAAGATACAAGCAATTTATAATTAGTGATTTCCCGAGGTGCTACAATTCGACACCACTAACAAGGGATCTCGTCCCAAGATCCTCTCCACGGTACGGGGAAGGAGGGTGATGATCATATTCTTCTTGCTTCGTGTAGATCCTCACGACACTACTAACAAAGCTTCTTGCTCTATCTTGAAATTGTCGACACCACCAACAAGAGGTTGTTGCCCATGTTTGTAGAGAGAACACTTCGAAGAAACAAATAAGAAAGTAGAGGTCTCAAAAGATAAGGGCACCTCTAACTTCCATGGAAGGAGTGAAAATTGCGTTAATCCACCAGTTCAATGTAACAAGAGCTAATGATAAGAGTAGAGGTATGGTCGCGACTTCATCCCACACTCAAAGCATTAATATGTACATGAATAGGGAAAACGTGCAACTAACTCTCACAATTTGTAGCATCCCGCTAAAACCACTACTAGAAAATCGTTGTGTTTTTGTGCATTGCATCATCATGACCGCATGCTCATGTCATCATGCCACCTTGCATTTGAGCATCGTCATCATCTTGCATGGTTTGTTTAAAAACTATTTTCGAAAAGCCTGGTTTTGTTTTCTAAACGCCCCGTCTTTATTTCAAATTAAAACCCCGGATCTCCAGAATATTTTGTTTCGTCTAAAGACGGATTTCAAAAGCCCCGTTTTAAATAAATAAATATTTAAGTTGTTTTAGGAGGCAGCCCGCCAGGCCCGAAAGCCTGGCCGGCCACCTCCAAACCCTAGTCTAAAATACCCAGACAAACCCAAACCCTATCTAAAACACCCAAACCCAACCCAGCCACCTACCTCATCCCGCCTTTTCCCTCCCAGCCGCACACACCCCCACACGCACACAACGCACACGCACATGCAGCTGGCCCCACCGACCAGCCCCACTCCTGCCCAAACTTCCACCCCTGCCACCTCACTCCGGCCACTCCCAGGCCGCCACATCACCCCGCTGGCCCCACCCACACCACACACTCCTGCCCACATCCCCACACCAACCCCCACAGGCTCACACGCACACAATGCACGCACTCCTCCTGTCAGCACCTGCACCCACCCCCACGCCACCTGCCGATCGCGTGGCCCCACCACGCGCCTCTCCCGCTCGTCCCTCGACAGCCCCACCCCCTGGCCCGCTCTCCCACGCCCTCTGGCCCCACACCCGACCATCTCCCTCTCTCCCCTCGCCTCCCCCGCTCGCCTCTTACCCCCACCAACCACCGCGCCTGCCGCCGCCGTCCACTCCACGCAGCGCCGCCGCGCTCTTCACCGGTCGCGCCCGAGCCCCGCCTGCCTCTCTCCTCTTCCTCCCCGTCTCCTCCTTCCCCAACCCGCAGCTCCGCGCCGCCAGGGCTACCTCAGCCGCCCCCGACCCCGCCTTCCCCGCCGCTGCAGGGACCCCCCGCCATCGCGTGCCCCGGGCCGTCCGCGGCGCCTCCTCTCCCCACACGAGCCGCTGCCGTCTCTCTCGAGCTCTCTGCGAGCCGCCGCCCGCTCCCGAGCTTCCCCTTCTCCTCCGGCAAGCCGCCCCTTGGACCCTGCACCTCCTCCTCGCCGCCGCCGGTCTCAACCTCGACCGCCGACCTCGCGTCTCCGGCTGCAAGCTCGCAGGGGGCGTCGGCCCGCGGTCCTCCTGCTCCCCTTCGAACCTGCACGTCGCCATCGTCCCATACCGCACCTGCAGTGCCGCCTCTCTCGCCTCGGTCGTCGCGGTCCTTACACTTGCCTCCATGTACCCGTCCCATCGACCTCGGCTCAGATGCGCCGCCGCCTCCTCTGTGCAGGCCCATAGTCATGTCTCTCCGCCTCCGAGGAGATCTAACGCCACAAGAACGTCATCCGGCTAGCTGCGCCTAGGCCCCCAGGATTCCTTCTGCCTCGTGTATGCATTTCAGGTTGTAGGATCTGCGAGGTTAAGTGCCCTTGTGAACATCCTCTTTGATGCCTTTGTTCTGTATTCCAAGATCTTCGAGTAGTCCCGTTGACGGTTTATTCATCGACGAGGCTATTTCAGTTAGATATCGAGACTACAAAGTGGAGATATTGCCAAGTTTGACTACACGAGGATGATCAAGGTGACCTGTGAAGACAACAGAGCCAAACCCAAGTACTGACGCCAACGCCTTCCGATGACCGACAAGAAAAGCTGAACCAAACACGGTGACACTCCAAGACCACCGACGCTTGAAGATGTACCTGAGAGATTTTGGAGAAGACACACAAGATCTACTTCACCGGACCCAGAGACCTCCCTCGAAACCCTGGAGCCCCGATCCGAAGACCGATCCCTGCGAGACCGAACCGAACCCTCGGCACCAAGTTCGCCCAAATCCCTTGTGTGACCTCTATCCGCCCCTATTTTATAATATGGTATACAACTTGTTGCATATAAATTGTACATGCTTGCATACATATTTCGCGGGTCTGGGTTATATAGTCGACTCACCTAATAATTAAATATGGAGACTATATACAGGCTATTCTAGTCTTATATTGGCTCCATTTAAATTTGTGTAGCGAACCGATGCTATGTTTTGCCTTGTTAATACAACATTTAAATTGCGGGGGTTCTAAATAACTGGAACCTATTAATTAATTGTCGGGGCCCCGGTTCCGCTTAATACTGCCTAATTGCACCACATCTGCATCATATCATAAACATGCCGGATCTTCTGCCATAGTATTAAATATTGCATCCGGTGTTTCTTCTAGTGTTTGCTTCTTCGCGGATTAGGCCGATGAGTTGATGCGAGTATCGACGAGTTCTTCGGATATGAACCTTCGGCAGTGTTTCCCAGGTGAGCATCTCTCCCCCTTCTACCTACCTTGCATTTATAGTCTTTACTTCCTTCTTGTTGATCTACTGCTATCTGTGTCGTGATGCTTTAGTGTTCCGTACCAGATATATTCCGTGCAGCCTTTATATTGCCTTGGACACATCCTATTGCATGTTTCTTGATAGATAGTCAGCCCTGCGAATTGTAGTTGCTTGCTCAGGTGCTGCTTCGTGTCGTTGTCGTTCCACCGTTGATGGAAGGTTGGCACATGCTTAATGGTGGAGATGCTTATTGGTGGAGATGATCATGTCTTTAATTACAACTATTAAATTACTGGGACAACTAATGAAAGAGGCAGCGGTGGGCAATATATGCTATTTGGTTTTGATGCCCACTTGTGTCCCTTAGGCCTTGAGTACTTGATACATGTTCCTTGACTATTCGCACTATCCACATACGGGAGACTCTATGAATCCCCCTTAGCCAGAGCTTGATTCATTTCTTATTTCTTGGGGCCACATGTAGTTTGGGGCTTTATTACTATCCCGTACTTATGCCATGTTTACTGCTTTATTTATGATTGTGCGTGGAGCACCTGTACTGTTTTGGAATGTGGAATGTTTTCGCGGTATCGACAAGCCCAGTCACACTTTCGGGTTCCCAATCGTTTACAGCCATTGTCACAAACCCTGGGTCCATTCTGGAGCCGGCCAACTTCGTTGCGGGTAGCTTAGTGGGGTGGCCCCCTGAAATATTTTATGAATCCTGTGATCGCATTGTCGTGAAAGCCTCGTTGGGTTTTGAGTTGGTTTTTCCGAGGTTGATCGTGTGTGTGTTGCTATTTGTGCACCCCTGCAGGGTAAATCTTTCTGAAAGCCATGTCCGTGTTTATGGACGACTTGGAGCACAGTATCTCGATCATAGACAAGCATAACTAAAGTAGTGCTATAAATTTGACTTAATATGTGACTAGTAATCAGCTTCACTACAACGGAATGGATTTTAAAAATGCCAACAACTGATGGAACTGGGGTGTATCGTGTCATGTTATACCTGCCTAGTAAGTATCGCAACTCCAATGGAATGAGATAAAAGTGCCAACAACTGCTGGGTTTGGGTGTCACATGCTTATTGTATCTGACTAGTAAGTACTGCAACTACAACTGAATGGTTAACTAAAACTTCCCACTACTTATGCTATCAGGATGACTCATGTTATCTATATCTGACTAGTAAGTGTTGCAACTATAATGGAATGAATAAAACTGCCAACTGTGAGAGTTCCTCGGTTTAACTTCCTCCTTTGATCTCGAGGGGGAAATGCCAGGATGGGTATGTGTGGTGTTACTATCAGGTTGGATCCGGATAGGTCTTTCTTATCTCTCTCTAATAGCCGACAGTTTATCGAGTCTCTAAAGGTTGTTTAGTGCATGCTGCGCTGCCGCTTCACTCCACCATACCTATGTAGGCGAGAGCCGCCGAATTCTAGCCTCGCCATGTACTGGCCTCAGTACTGACGCTCCTCTTTTTCCTTCGCCCTTTATCGGCACCCCTTTTGTTTGAGCAGATTTGAGATAGATGTCGTTAGCAGGGTTACCCTTCTAGCTTGGACTGGGCAGGGTTATGGACACCATTGGTTATTCTTCAGGGCTCTTAGCCCCATTTGCATCTTGTCCATAGTCGCACGCTCTATCGTTTCGAGGTGATTTGGGTCTTTGTATATTATATCTGTATTCTCGACTCATGGAGTCGCTGTTGTATATGTATATCTGTTCTGTGGGTCCCATCGAGGACTATTGTGTAATGGTATTACTTCGTTTTCCACCCGCACGAATGTGCCTGGTGGGCATCCTTGAATCGTTTCTATGCGGGTTTGGCGGAAAGGGTTAAAACTTGCATAGGGACGATTCGAGGGTGTTACACAATTCATGCTGAAGATCTTCATAAGCGGTGTTCAGAAAGCTCTGGAAATCAAAGAAGTGATGCAGGCTCTTCATCAGATGCGAAGTAGATGATGTCGTCGTGTTGGGAACCACCAGAAGGTATAATAAAAATTCCGTGAATTTTTGGGTCAAAAGAGAGGTATGACAGATGAAAGATTCACCATATAGCATGAAAAATGGATGTAGAAACACTGTTGCAAGAGGAAGGAATCAAAATCCTAAAGGTACGATGGAAACCCAACCACAAGAAATCCTGGACTTAAAGAAGTTAAGAGAGCATACTCAAAAGACACAAAGGTAAGAGGAGAATAACATAGAGGTAAGGAATAAAATAGAGCTACTCATATCTAGCCAAACGATTTTGCAAAAGTAGTTTTGGCACTCTACATTATTTGTTAGCTAGCTTACCTACACTCTAGACTAGTGGGGTATCGCAACTACTGAGCTCTGATACCACCTGTAACACCCTCGAATTGGCCCTATGCAGATTTCAACGATTCCCACCAAACCCGCATAGAAACGATTTGATGATGCCCACCAAGCACTTGCGTGCAGGTGGAAAACGAGGTAATACCATTACACAATAGTCCATGATGGAACCCACAAGAACATATATAAACAACAAGGACTCAACGAGTCAAGATAGAGATATACATTACAAAGATCCAAATCACATTGAAAGTGATACAATATCCAAGTATGGATAAGATGCAAATTGGACTAAGAGTCCTGAAGAATGACCAATGGCATCCATTGCTGGTCCACGTAGAGATAAACAAAAACTTTTCCCTATGCGGTGATCCCAAGATCTAGCTGAGGTGATAGGCCATGAGGATTACCACTAGACGCGTAGTTGCGGAATTGATGGAGCACGTCGCTTGATCCAGTGTAGTCCTCATGATTCGTTCTGATCTGATTGTCCAAGTGCTAAACGTACAACACCTTCGCTAGTATCCACGCCTATGAGGAGGAGCACCGGTGGTGGACTACTAGGTTTGGTACGGCGGAAGGACTAGACTGACTAGAGCTAGGGTTTCTAACACATGGAACAACCTAACAGTTGTGCTCTAAGCACCTACGCCCCAGTTTATACAGGGAGTGAAAGTGGGATCCAATCATGTGGCTCTTTCACTAAAAAGGCCTATATTAGTCACTGTGATTCCAACTCACTAACTCGGTCCATTTCTGATTCGGGTCCAACCCAAACTTGCTCCCACTCATAAGTGTCTGACCCGACAGGCTCATGATGACTCAGACACGATCTGAGCCTCACTCGTCACCAATCAGTCGGTAGCAGCTCCTAGCAGAACGTGTCGACTCCCAAGTACCAAAGAGTTGTGATGACATACCTTCTAAAGCGACTTTCGTCTAAGTCCCTTTTGCCTCACGATATTCCTTGTCAAACTATAGGTGAATAATCGTCATCCTTAAATAGTTCGACCCTCTTTCTCGATCCAAGATAAGTGATTCATCTAACGAACTCTTAGTAGATCGCCTCGGTTAATTAACCAAGTCGTGCATGGCCATGCTTTCCGAATCATATCTTCCGAGAGGGCCCAGAGAATATCTCTCCAGTCGGAGGGGCAAAATCCCATCTTGGTCATCCACATCATGCAGCTTGATTCTCAGTCAACCCGAACTCTGTCTTTATAACTGTCTAGTGACGGAACACCGTTTAACAGAACCTAAGTCGGTGATCCTCAACCCGGATTGTGCAATAACCTCATGTCTAAGGATTACATTGATTGAGACATACAAATGACGACTTGTTCGTTGGATCTCAATATGGGCCAGTCCGACTCACTAAACTCTTTAGCCGAATCCGTGGAAGTCAGAATGGCATCTCCATGCCCATGACAAGTGGAACCGAGTCATCAGCCAACTTTTACATTAGTCTAAGTTTTGTGTCCAACACAACCTCAATGACCAAGGAAAACTAGTATGAACAACATGAATATATAGTTCCACAATCGAATCACATATTCAATGGTACATATCAGTAGTTCATACATGGATAATAACTTTATGACTACATTGGGAATAACATCATAAATGATTGCCTCTAGGGCATATTCCCAACATCCATTACGCTTCCCACGACAAGCTGGAAGGGTAACCTTGCTAACATCATCAAACTCATACCTGTCAAAGAAGAAGGGTGCCAACAAAGGGCAAAGGAAAAAGGGAGCGGTTGGTACTGATACCAATACATGTCGAGTATTAGAATTTGGCGGCTCTTTCCTACATGGGTACGGTAGACTGAAGCGACAACAAATCATGCACTAAACAACCTATAGAGACTCGATACAACAGTCGGCTATCAGAGAGGGATAAGAGATACCTATACGAAACCAACCTGACACTAACACCAAACATAACCCATCCTGGAGTTCCCCCTCGAGACCAAACGAGGTAGTCTTTCTGAGGAATTCACACAGTTGACAGTTTTATTAATCGTTCCATTGATGTTGCCATATTTACTAGTCAGATATAGATAGCATAAGATATTCAATACCATCATTTGTTGGCACTTTTAATTAACCATTCCATTATAGTGGAGATGATTACTAGTCATGCCAAACTCAAATTTATAACACTACTTTAGTTTGAGTTGTCTATGGTCGAGACACTGTGCTCCAAGTAGTCCATAACCACGGACATGGATTTTCAAAAATATTTACCCTGCAGGGGTGCACAAATAGCAACACACGCACGATGAACCTTGAGAAAAACACAATGAAATGCAACGAGGCATCACGACAAAGCATTCACCGAATTCAAAAATGATTTCAAGGGGCCACCCCACTAATCTACCTGCTACGAAGTCAGTCAGGCTTCGAGACGGACCAAGGTGTTTGCGAAGACGGATGGGAAAGACTGGGAACCTGAAAGTGTCGCTTGGCTTGTCCAAACAGTCTAAACATGGTGCGGGGTTCCAAAACAGTATAGTTGTACACTGCTCTCCTCGAGCAATAGTAGTAAATAAATTAGTAAAGCATGGCATAAGTACATGATAGTAGTAAAGCCCCAAACTAATTTGTGGCCCTAAGAAATAAGATATAAATCAAGCTCATACCAAGGGGATCCATGGGCCCACATGTGGATAGTGCGATAGTCAAGGAACATGCATCAAGTACTCGAGTACTATTTGTATACGAGTGGGCGGGATAAAAACCAAATCTCAACTATTGCCCACTGGTGCCACTTTATTAGTTATATCTATTCCCAACATTTTAATTACCAAGTTTTAAGTAGAACCATGATTATCTCCAACATTAAGCATGTGACAACCTCCAACAACTGTGGAACTTAACAACTTGAACCGACACCTGAGCAAGGAACTATGACTCGCAAGGCCAACTATCTACCAAAACAACGGCAATAGGAAGTGATGGGGGTTTAACTCATCAATGCCCATTGTTATGGACTTGGGTTTTGGAGAAGGAGGGAGCACTGGAGGCATCAATCGGCTAGCAAACAAGCACACAGGGATGCAAGATTTACCCAGGTTCAGGCCTCGTAGAGGTCCCTACTCCTGCTTGACTGCTCTTGGAATTATCGAGGGAGTCGAAAGTTACAAGGGGTGCATAAATGTAATCTAGCGATGGTTGTGAAAACTAGGGTTGTGATTGTCCTCCTCGCTGCGCTCTCCTAGCCTTTATATAGATAGGCCACGTCTCAAGTAGCAAGTCGAGTCGGTTACAGATTAGGTTTGTCCCTTTAAACTTTCTATCTTAAGCTTGGTCTTGTGCTGCAAGAAATGGGAGTCTCCGTGAGTCACTCGAATCCTGTATTGGGCCCTGGTAATGCCATGGGCTTCCATCATATCTGGGCCGTATATACCAACCTCGAGTACCTATCGGTATGCCCACGTCAGTAGCCCCTGAGTGTCTAGTGGAATCGCAGATTCGAGTGGAGACTTTATGAAGTCTATCGAATGCATAGTTGAACATATTTTTGAGTGCTTTGATTGATGTCATAGGGATTGTTGATATACGTGTCTGATTCTTCCGATGTATCTGGATCAGTTAACTGCCTTAGGGAAAACAACGTAATCTACTCAAACTCGAGTCCCCAGACTCGAATTCGGAAAAGTGCTGGTGTAATTCGACTTAGGCCGAGGGGGTCTTACAGGAGTCAAATTCCAGTATGTAAATGTGAACACTCGACGCGTCCATCAAGGCATATTCATCACACCTGTAGGTACGGATATATTTCTGGTAGTGCATAGCAGATGCGTTGCCAGGCCTTATTCAGGTCTTATCTTCATGTTGTAAGCGTGGCATCCAAATTTTTGTCATCACGGAGATGATTCGGGTGGCCTAGGAGACGTAGTCTCTTTGCAGGGAAAATATGAGGCAGAGTCGCCATAGTATTCGAGTGTGGATGTTATGGACACACGGTGCGTGATGTCTACGCACTTCTATTCTTGTAGATGGTTGTTGGGCCTCCAAGTGCAGAGGTTTGTAGAACAGCAGCAAGTTTTCCCTTAAGTGGATCACTCAAGGTTTATCGAACTCAGGGAGGAAGTGGTCAAATGTATCCCCTCTCAAGCAACCCTGCAATCAAGATACAAGAAGTCTCTTGTGTCCCCAACACACTCAATACACTTGTCAGGTGTATAGGTGCACTAGTTCGGCAAAGAGATAGTTAAATACAAGTGGTATCGATAATTATAAGTGGTAACGGTGCTAGAAACTAACTTGATGGCGTGGAAAAGACTAAAGGCAAACTGAAATAAAGATGGAAGTAAGCAAACATGTAACAGATCTAGTAGCAAACGGTGTATCAATGCTTAGAAACAAGGCGTAGGGATCATACTTTCAGTAGTGAACACTCTCATATAAATATCTTATCTTCATGATACTACTCTTAACTACTCTCCGGTTGGACACTCTAGTCCATGGTAGGGCTATAACAGCACACCTCAAAGTAAGCCTTTCCCATCTAGAAAACCCCACACTCTCACCTTGAGTACTAGAGGAGTCCAACAAACACCACAATTTCATAAAGACATCCAACTCCAAATATAACTCATAACAAGTATTTGTAATCTCTAGCCTAAGTGCCACCATGGTGAGGACGCTGTCACTTTCACACACATGGGGAGAGCAGAGATTCATTAAAGCACTTGAGTAGCAAGGTAGATCTATAGATTACAAGCTCATGATCACAACAAGATTGTGCATAGATAGAGAGATAAACACATAGCTACCGGTAGAACCCTTAGCCTCGAGAGAGAACTACTCCCTCCTCATCATGGGAATCAGCAATGGCGATGGAGATGGTGGTGGAGATCGATGGAGATGGCGGTGAAGATGGTGAAGAGGCTGCGGCGGCGACACTGAGGACTCATTCCTCGCCGCCGGTATCACAGGGGAGCACCGCCCCTTAGCACCCTTCCTTCATGGATTATTGGGAGCCCTTCCACATGTAGATGGGATCCATGGGGGCGGCAAAAACGTGGCCTTGGTGGCTGCAAATTCGTGGGTGGAGGTTCCCTGGGAGAATTAGGTTTCCTCCCTTTATATAGCTTCTCGGATTCCCGTCACCCCATCTTGGGCTGCAGTAAATCAGGCCTAAAAGGCCCGTCCGTACTTGGAATCAGCTAAATTTTATGTCCAGAACGTTTGTCGTGATATTTCCAACAACTTTGTAGTTGAAGAGTTTTTTGTTTGACGCCGTCTTCGACCTGAAACGTGACCATCTTCAAAAAGAGTTCTGAGATAGATTTCTGGAAAATCCCAATTTGACTCCAACAAGGTTTCCACTTGTATTCTTGGTAATTCCTATACATCAAAGTGTAAAACAAGAACATTGTGCACTTTTGCAACTATTAGTAGGTTAGTCCAAGAAATCATATGAAAAGTACTTCAAAGTATGGACAAAACATAAGAAAGTAGATAAAACCAAGCATGGAACATCAAAAATTATAGATACATTTGCAATGTATCAGTGCGCTGTTCAAGAAAAATAATCATAGGGTGTGCGAACAGCGCTCCCTATGGGAGTAGCCCCCGAGTGCCTATTCGAGTCGTAGACTCGAGTGGGGACTAAAAACATTTTGTGACTATTGTCATCTTTTGTTGCTTGTTTCAGTCGAATGTGTTTTCAGTGCTCCCTATGTGAGTAACCCAGAGTCCACAATAGAATTGTTGATTCGATTGAAGGGTTCCGACGATGCTTGATCATATGTATAAAATTCTTCGGGTGCGTGGCTAGCGCTCCTGTTAGGAGTAGTCCCCGAGTGCTTGGTGGAGTCGAAGACTCGAGTAAGTACTAAAGTAGTCAAAATGTTCTTCTGCTGGAATTGATGATGTCAGTGCTGACGATGAGATGACTTCAGTTGCCCGCGTGAGCGGCTTTGACGGGACGTGACGAGCAGTGGGTCCCACTTTCTGACTTTGATTTGACTGGGCGTGTGTAATCTTCTGTTTTAACTGCGTCTCGTCGATTTCCGCGCGTATTGGGAGTAGTGGGAGGCGGTTCATGATTCACCTTCGCCACGCGTTGATGTCAATGTGCGCCACGCGTCCAGTAGGGTTTCTGGTGGTTGTCGGATGACATCCGCTAGGAGGTTAAGTATGAGCACAAATGCAGTAATTTTCCACATCTCTCTTATTGCTCGCGCTTCCTTTGCCATTGTTGTTCTCTCTGCTCCTTTGCACACATCCTCTCCATGGCACTGGACCAGCTTCATGTCTTCCCTAGTTACTTCCGGCGCTCGCATCACCATCGCAAGATGGGCAAGAAGAAAAGAGGCTCTATCACTGGATCTGCGGCCACCATTGTCACCGCCAAGAAGAAGGGAGGCGTTGCCACCATGGGCGCCAGTACCAGCGGCGCTGGGAAGAAGAAGGGAGCGGGGACTCGCGTCATCAATGGGTCCCGGCGCCCATCCATCATCAAGTCCTCAGAGTTGATTAATCTCCATCAAGATGGAGCACTTCCTCCCACGGAAGACGACTCCTGCGTGCCTAGCGAGGAGGTAATTCCTGTTCCTCCTGCTAGTTTCCGGGTGTTGTTCCTTGCGTTCATCATCCACGGTATCTCTCTTCCCCTACATCATTTTGTCAGGGGTCTTCTCTGTTTCCATGGGCTCCAGCTACACCAGCTATCCCCAAATTCGATTCTCCACATCACTTGTTTCATCACCCTTTGCGAGTGCTGGCTTAGAATCAAGCCACACTTTGGTCTCTTCAAGAAGCTTTTTAAGCTCAACGTTAGTCAGTGTCTGTTTCGGTAGTCTACGACATAGGGGGCTGCGGGATCCACGTCGACTCCTTCGCCACTTACTTCGATATCAAGCTCACCGCGTCTGTCCAAGGGTGGAGAGATAAGTGGTTCTACATCCGCAACCAGAAGGCTGACAGAGAGCACTATGGACTCGCGCCCTTCGATCCCATGGTGGCTTGCAAGATGAGGCGCTCCTAGAAGAACGTCGTGATGCCCGGCGAGTCCGAAGAGATAGAGATGCCATATTAGCATGTCTGCAACCTCGAAGGCCATCTAGGCAAAGAATAAGGTGGTGCTGCGCTCATTCACACGTGGTTGCGCCGCCATATCTAGCCTCTGCAGGCCAGAGTCCATCCGATGTACCGCTAGATCGGTGCTAGCGGTGTCAATCGCATATCCGCGGAGGGCATTTCTGCGGGTGAGGTAGACAAGAGGTTGCGGCTGGTGACCAAGTACACCGCCAAGGAGGATCTCCCAGGCGAATCAGTCGTGCCTCCTTTCGAAGCCAACAACCCTCCAACTGAGGTAGAGCTTTCCTGTGAAGTAGTCTGCATTTTTCAATTGGTTGTCAAGTGCTTGAAATATATTGATGTTTCTTCTGATTGTAGGACTGGAGAGTGCCTTCCAGCTTGCCTCCTCAGCCCGAAGGGGTTATTCCGCGTGAAGCGGTGGAAGAGGACGAGTTGGATTCGACCGTCCCGATTGAAGTAGAGGAGGAAGGCCCCGAGTCCAGTGGCCACGGCACTCGCAAGCGCTCCTGCAGCGAGGATTCTGACGCTTCTTCACCGATGACACCGGAGGGATCTCCTGCTGCTATGGAGGAGCCTATCCCTGCCATGCCTGTACACGCCATGGCTCCTCCTGCTCGAAAGAAGCTGAGGTTGCCGAAGGAGTCATCGGGGGACTCCTTTGATCTCGAGAACTTTGACGGGTAAGTTGTTGATATCTACGAGTGCATCTTGTTGTTCTTTAGATTTTTTATTCTGATAGTGGTGCTAGTCTTGTTTGTAGTCAAACAGCATCATCGTCCTCTGATGATTGCCAATTTGTGAAAGAATCTGGAGTCGCAGACTCCAAAAACAAGGAGGTGGCCGTATAGTCGCCTTCTCCTCCGGTGGGGGCCCACTCTAGCGCCAACTCCTTGAGTTCCCCTCATAACGGGGTGCACTAGATGGTTGCACGGATGCCCACTCGACAGGAATCTTTGGAGTCCCTGGAGGAACACGTAAGTATCTTTTTGCCGATGGCAGTCGAATTTGTGCTTTTGGCTAACGTTGAGTCTTCGTTTCTCTTGGTGTAGCTCATCGTGAAGGAATCTGCTCGCCTTGCGGAGAAAATCCTTGCTTTGGGTCGACAGCACGCCCTGCTGGACAATCACCACCGCGCGGTCAAAGGTTTGTAGTGATCTTCTCTCTTGGCTCTGCTTATGTAGGACTTTGCGAACTCAGTTTTATCGGGCTCTGTACTTTCGTAAGGGAGCATAATGAGCTTCTCCGTCACGTCACTTCCCTCGAGAAGGGACTTGCCACAGCGGAGAAAAGGCGCGATAAGGCAGTTGCGGCTCTAGAGGAGTCGCAGAAGCGTGAGGAGGACTTGCGCACTTCCACTGTCGAGAGGGAGAAGTTATTCGAAGAACAAATTTTCTCGATTGCGAAGGCTCTCTTAGGTATTTTTCAGCTGTACTTGTATTTTTTCCTATTTGATTTCATGTCGCTGTGCTGATACTCTGTGTAAGATGCTGCCGGTATAAGCTTTGACGCCCAGACCCTACTCCGTGCGGATGCTTTGGCTAGCGCAATGGCCACAGTCGAGGACCATAGTGTGTCCCTCCAAGATACACTCGGGAAGGCCAAGAACATGCTGAGCCGCCTCCGCCAGGATATGTTTCCTAAGGCCAGCTTAATCAAGACTCTTGATAGCTTGGTGGAGTCCTTCGTGGAAGGCATCCCGACGGACTTCAAGAATGCTCAGCGGTCTCTCAGTGCTACCATGGCACTCGCGATGGTGCAAGCACATGGTGCGGACCTAGACCCAAGTGCTATATCTGAGGCGATGCCTGTCGACGCAGAAGGCCAATAAGTAGTGTTTGCTCCCTTTGCCACTAAATGTAGTAAATACGGGCCTCGTCTCATCGAGACAGTCGCCAAGTATTCTAAAGAATTGTGGCGAGTGAAGCCGGCGAAGGCGTCGGCATCTGGGGCTACCACCAGAAAGTCTGTGGCATCAGATACTGTGACGGATTCGAGGAAGCCCCCAAAGCTGAAGTCCAAGTCGAAGAAGAAGATTGCTCCGTAGCTGCCCTTTTGTAATAGTTGTAGCTTTCTTTTGCTCATCTGTATTTTGTGGGGGGTGCCCCCTTGATACTTTTATCGAATTTGAATGCAATTCTCCTTTTTATCAATGTATGATTGGTCTCATTTGCCTCTTGCTTGATTGTAACTAGGGTCCTTCGAGTGGTCCTTCAAGTGATCCTCATGACTCTCCTCCCACCGATGAAACCACGGCGCAGCCGCGTTCAAAGATGGAGGAACTGTCGTTGCTTTTGCGAATTCGCGACCATATTAAGCAGTTGGAGTATGAGTTTCCCATGATCCGCGGTAAGGCGGATGTGTGGAAGTTGAAAGATGAGAAGGCCACCGCCCGCGAGAAGTATCTCTTGGATGAAGTGGCGTAGTTGAACGAGCAATTTAAATGTGAGCTCTCTGTCTTCTCATCTTGTCTTTTAGCCAGTCGCGGCGATGCCTTGTCCTTACACTTTGCTCTTTCTTGGTGTAGTTGTTAGCGCTCGTCATCCGCAAGATGAGAAGGACCGGGTGGCCATTTGAATGAACCTAACCCAGGAGCAGTTGCAGGCTAGTGGGTACTTTTGGGTGGACCACGACCATGCAATCGCATTGGCGACCCTGCAGGATCGGTCTTCGCGAGTACTTCAATGCTTGAAGAAGGCGCAGTGGCGCCTTAGGCATATCTTCCAAGCAATGTTTCCTCTCGACATGGTGCCCTCAAGCTTGTTGGCTCTTCTGGCGAAGTTTCAGGATATAAGCGTGGTCCGCGAGTGCGAGCGGCAGCAACTGGTCGCTGGTGCCAAAGCTGTGCTATCGCTGGTGCAACTGCATAGGCCAGATATGGACATCGCGTCTGTTGCTACTAGACTGCCGCCTCTGCCAGAAGGGATCAATCGGAACATGGTTCCACACTATCAGGCGGTTGATCGGCCAGCGGAGGACATCGTCGACTTCTTTGAAGAGGAGACGAATGTTCTTCTTTTGCAGCAGTAGCATAATTTGTATCCTGCACATAGATGTATAAGTGTTGTAAAGTTCATATGATTGTGGTGGGTGTATTTAATAAACATTAATAAGTGAAGAGCTTGCTAGCTTGTATTATCTGCGAGTGTGTTGTACTCTGTAGTTCCCTTTCGTTAGCCTGACATCTATTTATCTCAATACCTTGCCAACCTGTCAGGTGCATTGCAGCTGGGTTGGTTTTTATCAAGGGTTTGATAGGTAATGTGCAGCTACTCAGGATACTGCGATTTGTTCGTGGAACGAAGGTGTAAAGGGTGGTGCAGCCCCCAACTGAGAAAATTGCGAAAAAAACAAAAAAGACACAGAGTTTTGGGGCACTTAACTTTATTTATTCACAGAATAGTACGAGATACAATGTGTGGCTAAGTAGCCTGGCTGAATAGCCTTATTTGGGATGTAAAAAACAGCTAGGGGTAGAAACGGCGGAGCTGCGTGACGTTCCAGGGGTTGGAGTATTTGACTCTGCTCTCGAAATCTTTAAGGCAATATGCGCCACCTGAGATTACTTCTGTAATCACATAAGGTCCTTCCCAAGGGGACTCCAACTTGAGATTCCCTTGTTGCTTCAATCGCAGGACCAGGTCTCCTTCGACGAAGGATCGGGGGCGTAGCCTTCTGCCATGGTAGTTGCAGAGGCTCTGCTGGTAGATAGTGGATCTCTCCGCTGTGATCTCGCGTGCCTTGTCAAGGAGGTCGGCGGAGTCTTCGAGTGTGAGAGTTGACTCCTTCTCGTTGTATGCAACCACCCGCGAGGCTTTGTAGCGCACTTCTGCGGGTAGAACTGCTGCAGCACTGTGCACCATGAAGAACAAAATGTATCCCATGGTGCTATTTGGAATTGTGCGTAGGCTCCAAAGTACGGATTGCATCTCGTCTGGCTAGCACCCATCGGCTTGTTCGAGTGGCTGAAGGATTAGTTTCTTGATTCCGCCGTAGACGAGGCCATTGGCCTTTTCGACTTGACCATTGGTCTGAGGGTGAGCCATCGAGGCATAGCTAATCTTGATTCCTAGGTTTTTGCAGAATTCCTGGAACTCCTTGGAGGTGAAGTTCTTCCCATTGTCCGTGATGATGCTATGTGGCATTCCAAAGCGGTAGACGTTAGACTCGAAGAACTTGATGGCGCTGGCCCCTGATTGATTCGTCACCGGCATGGCCTCGATCCACTTGGTGAATTTGTCAACCGCGACTAAGAGTTAGACGTAGCCTCCTCGCGAGGACCTCGGGAGCTTGCCAACCATGTCGAGTCCCCATTGTGCAAATGGCCAAGCAACTGGTATTGGCCTGAGCTCTGCGCCTGGTGCATGCGGTTTATCTACGAATCGCAGACAAGCATTGCAGCGCTGGACGATATCCTTGGCGTCACGCATGGCTGTTGGCCAGTAGAATCCAACTCGTAGAGCTTTGGCGACGAGGGCGTGACTGCCCGCATGGTGTCCACAGGTGCCTTCGTGTATGTCGAGGAGGATGGCTCTTCCGTCTCCATTGGAGACACACCTCTAAAGAATTCTTGTGATGCTGCGCTTGTATAGTTCGCCATTGATAAGGGCGAATGCCTTGGATCCTCGTGCTACGTGTCTTGCATCAGTCAGCTCATCTAGCAGTCTTTTGCTGAGCAAGTATGTGATATACGGCTGCGTCCAAGATGGTTCGATCATCATGACCTCCATTGGACCTTTGAATCCTGTATCAGGCTCCGTTACCTCGAGTGCCATTGGCTCGTTGGGCGGCATAGCCCCCGAGTCTGTTGACGTGCTTGCCTTCTTCTCTGGAGCCTTGGGCTTGATGGAGCGTTTCCAGGTGCGCTCTAGAAATACTCCAGGTGGTATTGGGGTCCAGGTGGAGCCGATATTGGCCAGTATGTCTGCTTCCTCATTGCTTTCACGGCCAACATGTCAGAGCTCGCAGCTGTTGAAGTCTCCCTAGAGTGTGTCGTAGAGGTCGCGATAGGCGATCATGTTGTTGCTCAGCGCGTCGCACTCATGCATCGTTTGGTTGACCACCAGCTTGGAGTCGCCGTAGATGATGAGCCTTTTGGCGGCGCAGGCTTTCGCCATCCGCATTCCATTGATCAAGGCTTCGTACTCAGCTTTGTTATTGGAGGCTGTGAACTGCATTCGTAGAACATACTTCATCTTATCTCCTTGGGGCGATGTCAGTATGACACCTGTGCTAGCTCTGTCCATTCGCTTGGACCTGTCAAAGTGTATTGTCCAGAGATAGGACATATCTAGTTTGTCAGGGAGCTGGTTCTCCATCCAGTGCACGAGGAAGTCTGGGAGAACTTGCGACTTGATGGCGTCGTGCTTCTCGTACGTGATGTCGCGTGGCGACAGCTCTATGCCCTAGAGCGCGACTCGCCCAGTAGCGTCAGGATTATTGAGTATGTGTCCGAGTGGGGCGTCGTTCACCACCACGACTGGGTGCTCCTAGAAGTAGTGGCGCAGTCGCCTGGCTATCATGAAGACACCATACGCCAGCTTCTGGTAGTGCGGGTACCTTTTTTGTTGGCGTGAGCACCTCAGTAAGGTAGTATACTGGGCGCTGAACCCCGTGGACCTTATTTTCTTCGGCTCTCTCAACCACGAGTATGGTGCTGACCACCTGGTTGGTGGCGGCAATGTATAGCAACAGCGTCTCCTTCTCGCGAGGCATGACCAATACTGGCGAGGTGGATAGTAGATGCTTGAGGTCCTCTAATTCTTCTTGCGCTTCGTCTGTCCACTCGAACATGTCAGCTTTGCGGAGAAGCTGGTAGAAGGCAGTGCCTTTTCGCCCATACGACTGATGAATGACTGAGTGCTGCGATTCGTCCAGCCAGCTGCTGGACGCCTTTTACGTTCTTCGGCTTCTCCATGGCCAGTATGGGTTTTATTTTCTTCGGGTTTGCTTTGATCCCTTTCACAGAGATGAGATACCCAAGTAATTTCCTAGATGGTACGCCGAAGGCGCATTTGTCCGGATTGATCTTGATCCGGTAGCGGTCGAGGTTATCGAAGGTCTCGCGGAGATCGTCGATTAACATGGCTTCCTCTTTGGTTTTGATGACGATGTCGTCAACGTGTACTTGGATATTGCGACCAAGTTGGTTCTTGAGGCAGGCCTGCATGCACCGCTGGTAGGTGGTCCAGCATATTTAGCCCGAAGGGCATCATGTTGTAGCAGAACACACCAAAGGGTGTTGTGAATGCCGTTTTCTCCTGGTCTTCCTCCTTCATTCGAATCCGGTTGTAGCCTGAGTAGGCATTGAGGAAGCAGAGGCGCTCGCATCCTACAGTGGAGTCGATTATTTGATCGTTCCGTGGCAACGGGAAGTGATCCTTCGGGCAGTGCTTATTCAAGGAAGTGAAGTCCACGCACATCCGCATGATACCCGTGTCCTTTTTAGGCACAAGCATTGTATGTGCGAGCCAAGTGCTTTCCTTGATCTGGCGTATAAAATTTGCATCGAGGAGTCTGTTGATCTCCATACCGACCGCTTTTTCTCTTGGTTCAGACAGTCGCCATATTGTCTGCTTGACTGGCCTTGTGTCTGGATTCACGTTGAGTGAGTGCTCGGCGAATTCCCTGGGAACTCCTAGCATGTTCGCTGGACACCAGGCGAAGATTTCCCAGTGCTCATGGAGGAACTCGACGAGCGTGAGTTCCTATGCGGAACTCAAGTTGTTGGCGATAAGGGCCGTCTTGGTTGGGTCTGTTGGGTGGACCTGGACTTTCTTGGTGTGCACCGACGAGTCGAAGGAGAGGTCGGGTGAGCTTGGCTTGCTCAGGGAAGGCAGACTATTGTCTGTCGACTCCACCAACTTTGCAAGTTTCTCTTGCATGCCGAAAGACTGGGAGATTCTGTTGAATTCCCTATCGCAGCTATCAGACCCTCGAAGCTTGCATTGATTGTGATGACACAGTTTGGTCCTGGCATCTTCATCTGCAGATAGGCGTAGTGTGGTACCGCCATGAACCTCGCGAACGCGACATGTCCGAGGATGCAATGGTACTGTGAGGGCCAGTCGACGACTTTGAAGTCGATGCGTTCTCCCTGGAAATTATGCAGCATGCCGAAGATGACGTCGAGGTTGATTTTTCCCAGGGGTACACTCCTTTCCCTGGGACAATGCCGTGGAACGACGTGTCTGAAACTTCCAGATATGTCAGAGGGATCCACATCGCGTGCAAGGTACTTGCGAACATGAGGTTGATGCCGCTTCCATCCTCCATGAAGACGCGACTCATAGCGAAGCCCCTGATCTGCGCCTCGAGTATGAGGGGACAGCGGCCTGGGCAAGGTAGTTGGCGCGGGTGGTCGCACTTGTCGAAGGTGATGTAGGACTCGCTTCCACTGAGGTACTCAGTGGTGGAAGGTGGAGAGTTTATCGCCAAATTGACTTGGCGAGTGATTGCCTTCTGCACTCGATTTGAGGGACGCCCCTTTTGGATCATCCCCATATTGCCCAGCGCTCGTGGGTACTGCTCGTCCCCGTGGTTCTAGACTTGTGCAGCCACGGGTGGTGGTGGTCCAGGTGGTGGTGGTGGCGCTCCGTGAGCCACGGTGCGCGGGGTAGCTCCGTATCCCTGGTTGATCGCGTCGCGATTCATCTATGCCAGACCTTCGTGGAGCTTAAGCAAATCGCGGCAATCCTTGAGAAGGTGGCTGGACTTTTTCTTGTTGTCATACTTGTCGATGTAGAAGTGTACGGTGCATGGTCCGGACAATTTGTCCTGGATGGATTGCCCAGGCACGTCGTCGCGAGTGCGGCGTTGCCACACTTGCATGGTTTTTCCGCTGTCGCGGTATCCACCACTACGGTATTCAATGTTGCAGTTGTCGTCGCGTTTGTCGGCGTAGCCAACCGTGACCATGTTAACTTCTTGATGGTCCTCGTAGATGCGCATTCGATGTTTCCCTTGGCGGTCACGTCTGCGCCCAATGTCGTCGTCATCATTTTTTCAGAGTAGGTACAGTTTTTCACCGAGTCCTCTCCGTCCGCCCACCGATTCGCGATTTCCATCAGGTGGTCGGTTGTTTTGGACTTCCAGCGGCCAAGCTCCTCCCTGAGATCTATACGGCGAACACCACCGTTGAACGCGTCGATTGCGCGGTCCTCCGAGATATTTTCTGCGGAGTTCTTGATGATGGACCACCTCTAGATGTACGAGCACAGCGACTCGCCGGACCTTTGATGGCAGCCTCTTAATTCTTCGATTGACGCGGGCCTTTTATAGGTGCCCTTGAAGTTGCGCACGAAGCTGTAGACCAGTTCCTCCCAGCTACGAATTGATCCGCGCGGGAGATTGTTGAGCCACACGCGGGCGTCGCCTTGTAGCTGTAGCTGCAGGCATTACATTGCCGTGCTTGAGCTTCCGCTATGTAATCTGACGGAGGAGATGTGATCCTCCAGCCAGATTTCTGGGTCCTGCAGGCCGTCAAATTTGAGTTCTCTGATGGGAGTTTGAACCCCTTAGGGATTCGCTTCTGCCTGATGGCTCTGCTGAAGCATCTGGCGCTGCAGAGCTCTACCTCGTCGTCTTCCAAATCAGTCGAACGGGTGCGCCTCGCCTGCATCTTGTCGACCTTGCACTGCGTGATGTCATCACGTGCGTCGTAGTCGCGGTTGTGCTGCCGTGAGCAACGTCTGCGTGACAGATCGTGGTTGTCATCGCTGGAGGAGTACGAGTAGTAGTATTTTTCTAGAGTTTTTCCTTTCTTCTGCTCTGGTGTCGGCTCCTTGACGAGGGCAGCCTCGTCTAGCCCTAGGCCTGCGATCATAGATCGATGCATGGCAGCTAGTGGATCCCCAGCTTGCGGCTGTTTGTTGAGGAGGTACATGGTGGCCCCTGTCACCACTTCTTGTGGTGTATTCGGGAGCACGTTGCCCCGCATATCCCCCATCGTAGAGCTGAAGTCGAGGACTTTCGGGGCTTCTTCGCACTCCTTGTCGGTTAGGTGAGCCAGTCGAGATCGGCGTTTGGCAGCCACGTAGTCGTTGCCCTTGGAAGAGGATCCTCTCATGGAGGAAAGCTGAGCCCGTTGAAGGCTTGACTCGTCCGCTGCTTTTCTACGCTCGTCAAGTTGCATGAATACTTGCTTCTGGTGCTTGTACTCCTCGTTGAGCAGTCAGTGGTAGCCCGTCAGCATTTTTTGCGATGCACCTAGGGGGAGAGGATTACCCCGCAGAGCCTCGTGACAGCGGGACCACTCGTTGTCGTTGAGTTTCATTAGCATGCGCTCCTCTCCATGCCCATTCGCCGTGATTCGGGTTCCCGCCCGTTCCATTGTTGACGGGTGCGTCGTTGGTGGGGGCACTGTTAGTGGGGCGACCATTCCTACTGTTGGACAGACCAGTGCCGGTGTTGTCGCGATTGACACCGGTGTTGCCTGTGTTGATTACGGCGCACATGAAGTGATTGGGGAAGCTGTTGCTCCCACAACTCTCAGATCCGGAGCCGCAGGCTCTATATTTTGTGGCCTGGTCACCCATATCAGATCCACGACTGTTGTCGCCGTCCGTACCCCCAACTATTGTCGGGGCATTGAGCTTGCTCAGGGTGCCGATTGGTGGCGGAAACCACGATGTTGGAGCAATCGCGGGAGCCGTCGGCTGATCTGGAAGGCAAACTGTTCCCAGCTGACCAACTTGGAAGCGTAAGATCCCGATCGCCAAGTCGATTCCATTGCCTACATATTCGAAAGCCGGGCGAGTGGACGGTGAAGTCGAAAGCGCCGCAGAGCTGGCGAATCTCCGCTGTTGTAGAGTTGTAGATCGTGGTTGACGGGGTCGAAGAAGCTGTGACATCAACACTCCCGGTTCCCACAGACGACACCAATTGACGAGGGTTTAACTCGTCAATGCCCATAGTTATGGACTTGGGTTTTGGAGAAGGAGGGAGCGCTGGAGGCATCAATCGGCTAGCAAACAAGCACACAGGGATGCAAGATTTACCCAGGTTCAGGCCTTGTAGAGGTCCCTACTCTTGTTTGTCTACTCTTGGAATTATCGAGGGAGTCAAAGGTTACAGGGGGTGCGCAGATGCAATCTGGCGATGGTTGTCGAAACTGTGGAAACTAGGGTTGTGATTGTCCTCCTCGACGCCCCCTCGTAGCCTTTATATATATAGGCTAGTTCTCAGGTAGCAGGTCGAGGCGGTTACAGATTAGGGTTTGTCCCTTTAAACTTTCTATCTTAAGCTTCGTCTTGTGCTGCAAGCAATCGGAGTCTCCGTGAGTCACTCGAATCCTGTATTGGGCCCTGGTAATGTCGTGGGCTTCCATCATATCTGGTTCGTATATACCAAACTCGAGTACTTGTAGGGTATGCCCACGCCAGGAAGTGACCAAGGCAATATGGCTACAAGGAGTATAAATGGTACGGAAACTAAAGCATTGCAACACGGATAGCAATACAGAGAAGTAAGGCCATAAAGAAAAAATAGGTAGCAGGGAGAGAATGCTCTCTTGGGAAACATTTCCGAAGATCTTGTCAAAGCTCACAACATCTCATCGTTCTATCCGGGAAGAAGAAAAGCACTAAATATAACAAACGATGGAACAATTACAACGAAAGCGGAAGAACCGACATGATCATGATATGATGCATGACATGGCACGATGCGATGCAATTTATTAGACAGAATCAGAATCTTGACAAATGATATTATGGTCCAAGTTATTTTGGTACCCCGCAATTTAAATGTTGAATAACATGGTAAAACCATGGATTGTTGAGCTACATAATATTAAATGGAGTCAGAATAAGACAAAACATCCCACATACATTCCATATTTAATTATTAGGTGATTGGACTAAATACCCCCAAACAACGAGATATGTATGTGAGCATGAATAATTAATATGCACAAGATATATGAAATATTATAAAAACAGTAAGGGTTTGGGTAGGGGTCACCCGTTTGTGGTTTAGAACCGGGGTCTTGAGGTTCGACGAGATCGTTCTTCGGATCCATGTCGGCAAACTTGTCATCCATGAAGGATAACTTGGCATTCCATGAGGGAGAGCTTCGGGTTTAGGGTCATTGGTTCCATGTTGACAATCTTCGTCATCGACTCCGGGAAGGAGATCTTGGGGTCCATGAACAAGCAATTAGGTTTCCTTGGATTCAAGGATGTGTGGTGAAAAACACCCAAACGTGGCGGTCTTGGTAGAGAATGGGTCTCGGGAAGATCTTGGTAGCATGGAACTTGAGAGGCCATCAACCCGAAAGGGGCGCCTGCAGAACAAGGTTGCAAAACTTGGCTTGCTAGCCACAGGGACGTCTGTGGTTGCTTTATGGTTGAAGTGGAGTGGGAAACCACAGGCCCAAGGTCAACAAAAGGTACAAGTCGCATGTTAAAGGAGACCGAGCAAGAAAGAAACTAACGCGACGCACATGCGCGTGACCAAAAGAAGGCAACGCCAGCCACTAGTGGCAGGAGAACAGGGTCGGCATGCTGCAAATATGAGGTGTCGTGGGGCCTTGGCACTGGAGATGAGCAGCAAGAGGCTCGGTAGAGTTGCACGAAACGAGGCTGCATCCATGGATGAGGGAGAGTTAGACAGGGGCACCGGTAGACATGGGGACGGAGACATGGCAGTGGTGCGGAGGCCGGAGGGGAAGCAAGAGCTCGCTCTAGTGCGATTTGCAGGAGGCAGGCTGCACGGGGATGATGGCAAGGTCGGGGTCCATCAACAACGCGACCTTGCGCATGCAGAGGTCGAGGGGAGCATGCGTCCATGCAGAAGAGAGAGGTGATGGAGTTGTGGAGCTCGCGAGAGGGAGGAGGAAGGTGTCGCCCGGGCGACGGAGGTAGGCGCCATGGCCGTGGGGAGTAGGATGTCGGGTTGAAGAAGGAGGCGTCGGTGCTCTGTTGGAGAAAGGGAAAGGGTCCGGGGTGCTGGGAAGATGGAGGAGAGCCAAGTGGCCGTAGACCCAGAGGAGGCGAGGAAGGAGATGGGGCTTGCATGAGGTCTTGTTTACTTCTCTCGTATTCACTAGTGTATTTGCGGGGAATGGAAGGGATTATTCCAATTCCCGTAGTCCGTTTACTACTCCTGGTTTGGCTGGGATAATCCCCGCAAACCCCGGGATATCCCCGCAAATCCTTCTTACTTTTGCCTATATTAAAAACTCTCCTACATGGTAGAGTATTTTTGGGGAAGAGTATTTATGGGAATTGGAGAGTATTGAGTGAACACAAAATCCCCTCATATCCCCAAAACTCTAGTGGATAAAAATACGAGAGAAGTAAACAAGGCCTGATGGGGAGGGGATTGCCGGGGTTGGTGGTGACGGAAGGGTCAGCAACGTGGTGGGTGCCGTGCATTGTGTTTCCGCTTGTGTGTGTGCATACCATATGTGTTAGTTGCGTGTGTGGGTCCTGTTGGTACATCGTGTGTGTTGGTGCGTGGGTTGGTTGCGTTGTGTGTAGGTGTGCGTGCAACGCTGCGTGCGTGTGTGTTTAGTGGCAGCAGCCGGGTGTGTGGACGTGTGCATGTCGCATGAGTGGGTCAAGTTGTGTGGGTTGGGTCTAGGTTTAGGTCCGCTGGTTTGGCCCTTAAGGCCTGGCCGGTTAGGTCTAGGGTTTATTTTTATTTATTTGTACCAACTTTTATATTTCTTTTCGTTGTTTTAAAACCTTTTTAAAATAGTTTTTAGGCAAATATTGTTGACGGACAACTAGGGTTTTATATATTTGAATAAAAGGAGAGGTGATCTAGCAAACAAAAAATAGGGTTTTAGTAAAATATTTTTAGGATCAAAATATATGTGATGATGTGATGATTATGTACAAAATAAAGATACAAGAAATTTATAATTAGAGATTTCCCAAGATTCTACAAACCACGAGCGACAAGGTGTGCCTTATATTTATCGGTGGAGCCATATGGATGCTACCTGGTCTCGGAGATCCACTTAATCCCAACAATATTAACATCGAGTGGACGGGGAACAATAACCCATGTCTTGGTGTGCTAGAGACCATCAAACTCAGCGGTCATGGTTGCACGCCAGTCGGAGTCACGAAGATGATCCCGATGTGAAGTGGGTGTCACAAATAACATGCGCCAATTAGGGTTATATTACACAGTACTATCAACGAATTTCTTGTCTTCCCGCATGCGATCACGCGCATGGGTGACCATTACATGGCTAGGCTCAGCCTAAGGCATCCTAGTCGGAGTGGTGCTCGCGTTAGGAGGCAATGTGGGCTAAGCGGAAGATGGTTGTGTGTCGCCCGTGGGAAACATTGGATTTGTCCCATGCGGGCAAGCCATGGCAGTGGGCAAAGATGGGCCAGCATCCGATGTGGGCCAAGAGGAGAGGGGCAGGTCGACCCGCTGATGGTGATCACAGCAGGCAACAATAAATAACGTTCCGTGGAGGGAGAGACCGGGTTCTCGGGTGGAGCCGAGCCTAGCTCGGGGTAGGCACCATTCACTTCAATTGTTGGTGCAACATGCACGCTGATTGCGGGTGTACGGAGGGGCTCGGGAATTTCTTGCACATGAGAAGAACTGCCTATACCAGGCACATTAGTGGTCAGATAAGATAAGTCATATTTTCGTATACAGTCACTCGTCACCAGTACATCGGAAGGAAAGATGTTGGAAATATGCACTAGAGGCACTAATAAAGTTATTATTTTTCGTATTTCCTTGTTCATGATATTGTTTACTGTCTATGCTACTGTATGTATTGGAAACAAAATACACGCGTGGGTAAATAAATAACACAGAGTCCCTAGTAAGCCTCTTCTAGTAGTTTGTTAGTCAAGCGATGGTTAAGATTTCCTATACCATGGACATTGATATCACTTGATAACAGGATCACATTCATTAGTGAATGATGTGATGGGCAAGGCCCTTAATAATAAGCATAGTTTTTGATCGTTGTGTCTAATTTGTTTGCTATCGTTTTAAGTATATGCAAGTATAGTTTTCTTAGTCCATGAGGTCATGTTACTTGCGGTCATCAGAGGAATACCTTTTGGACATCAAACGTCACTTTATAACTAGGTGATTATATAAAAGAGGATTTCAGGTATCACCGATGGTGTCTATTGGATTGTGTGAATCAATATTAGGATTTGCACCTTCGTATGGAGTGTGAGATATCTCTAGGACCTCTTGGCAGTATAGCATCCAAGAGCTCAGTTACTAAAGTAGTTTGTCACATGCATCCTATGCCATGGTGTGCGTAAAGAGAACTTGTCGGTAGCAAGATTGAATTAGGTATAGTGATATCGACGATCGAATCTCAGGCAAGCAATATATCATGATACAAAAGGAATTGTATACCAGATTGTCTGAATCTTTGACATAGTTGTTCAATCAAAAACAACTTCGTTTTATGTGTAGGAGTAACCATGGGTATCCTGGTCCTGCTGATGATTATTGATCAAAGAGTTGTCTCTGTCATGCCTACATATTCTCGAATGACATCGGGTCACACACTTAACCTACGATGTCGCTAGTCTTTATTTTAGAATATGTATTGTGTGAATAAAATGTTGTTTCAGAGTTTAGTATGAGATCCTTGATATCGCGAGGAGCTCTAGAATGGTTCGGAGGTAGATAATTATATATGTCACTTCCTATTTTAGGGTTTCGAAAAAGTTTGGAAGGTTCTATGTTGATGGAATCTTCTAGAAGGTTCCAGAGGGTCCATGGTGGGACCCACATGCGATGTGGGGTTCACATGGGCCCAAGTGGGGCCACCCTGGCCATCATGGTACAGGGCACGACGGCTAAGAGGGCCCATGTGGGGGCGTTGGCCAGTAAACCCTAATTGGGGAAGGTCCCTCCCCCTCCTCCTTTCGTTGTCGACCTTAGGGCTTGGGGGAAGGCAATCCTCCCCCTTGGACACCCATACAAGAGAGGGAGGGTTAGGTACGTTGCACCCTAGTATGTTGGCCACACGCCTCCTCTCTCTCCCAAGAAATCTCTCTCCTACTGCATGGCGAACCCCTGCTACAATCTACATCCACCATGGTAGTGTTGTCGTTGTGCTGCCGAATTCTCACGGAGATGCTCACCATCTCTTGCGGGATCAAGAAGGAGGATACGACATTGTAGCGGAACGTGTGGATACCCTGGAGGTGTCATCAGTTTGGTGTGAGGATCTCGAAGGCCAAGATCTACTACGGTTTGAACCATTGCAAGCGATCGACTACATCACCCACGATCTCTAGATTGTTAACACTCGTGTTCTTCGAGGGTCGAAATACTAGATCTATTCTACTTGTTACTTACATCTAGTAAGATCTTGTAGGGTTCTCTCTTGTTATTCCATAGGATTTTTTCCAAGCAACGAACCCATCCAATGAAATCACAATTTTTTATAGTGGACACATCAATGTTAACACTAGGAGTGGAATAGGGAAACACGAACTCATCGAAAACAACGTCACGAGAGATGTAGATATGTCCCATGGAGTAGTCCAAGCATTTGTACCCCTTATGCATCGGGCTATACCCTAAGAAAATGCACATAGTGGAACGAAAAGCCAGCTTATGAGCATTATACTTGCGTAAACTGGGCCATCATGCATAGCCAAAAACGCGAAGGAAGGAGTAGTTGGGTTGCATTTTAAGGAGACGATGAATATGTGTGTCCTATTGCAACATCGGTGTGGGTATGTGATTAATGAGGTAGGAAGTAGTTAGAAAAGCTCCATCCCAAAAAAGCAATGAGGAGAGGAGCGGGCTAACAAAGCAACACATGTTTCTGCGAAGTGATGGTGCTTGCGCTTGACGACCCCGTTTTGCTGTGCGGTGTGTGGGCACGAGATGCAATGAGATATGCTAGTGCACTGGAAATACTGATGTAACATGCATGTGGTACTCGCCACCCTAATCCGATTGACTAGCTTTGATTTTAGTGTCTAAAATAAGCTCAGTATGAGCCTAAAATGTGTAAAACACTTTCTCAACATCAGACTTGTGCTTGAGGAAGAAATTCCATAAAAATGAGATTAATCATCGAAAAAGCTAACATAATACTTGTATCCTCCCAAAGATATAATTGCAGGACCCTAAAACATCCGAGTGAATTAACTCAATAGGCACTATAGAAACACGATGAGAAGCATTATAAGGCCATTTTTACTCTTAGCGTGATGACAAGAATCACAAACCAAAGTTTTATTATTGGAATAACACACTAAATCATTTTTCTTGACAATAGATTGAACTACATTATTGGTGGGATGACCAAGATGATGATGCCACTAGGACGAGGTGGTCTTGATGCTGGAGGATGCCTAGCAGGGTGGGGTGGATGATGCACGGCTAAACGGGATGGGGTACAGCCCGCCATGACTTCTATCGTGTAGAAGAATTTTTTGTGGCCCTGTCCTTAACAACGAAAAACAAATGATGAAATTCAATAAAAACATCATTGTTAGAGACAAGGCGATAACCGTATAGAAGATGCTAGCTAATATGCGAAATGTGAAGGACGTTCGTCAAGTGAAGGGATGAACCTGATAAATTCAAGTGACCAATATGCAAAATAGACAAACCTGCATCATTGGACACTTACACTTGATCCTTCCCGCCATAGCGCTCATGAACATGGAGATGCTCGAGATCACTAGTAAAGTGATCGGTAGCATAGGAATCCATATTCTAGTGAGCCTCGTGTGGGGATGTAGAGGTGGAGTTGCCGGCACGGGAGTCGTAGTCGTAGCACTTGGAACGGTCAATCGCCTCATGCCCCATTTTTTGCAAAGTTGGCATTGGGGGCGACAGGGCTGGTTGCGGCCATTGCCACCTCCATTGCGATCACGGTCTTGTCTCCATTGTCATTTCCACCATTGTAGTGATGGTCACCTCCCTGGCCATTGCCACCTTGTTCATAGCCTGCCTGATCGCCTTGCCCCTGTGATGCGCCACCCGCAGGATGACCACCACTCAGGTGACCGGAGTCATACACGCAGCCAAAGTTGGTGCTAGATTGACTACGATGCGGTGTTCACCGAGGAGGCCCAATCACCGACCTTCGCTTGATGCTTCTATACTGCTTAAAAACTAAGCACATTAGATAAAATGTAGTGAGAGTTACCAGGGCTTCCAAAGTTCATCAAGGCAGCGATTGGGTTGAAAGCCAAGCCGAGCCAGGTTAGCATGTAGTTGCCAATCTGGTCATCACAGATGGGAGAGACAGTGGTGGCCATGGTGTCAGCGAGTGCCTTGAACTTATGCATATACTCATTGGCAGACTTGTCCTCTTTGCGCATCGCCTAAATTTGGCGCCGAAGGTGCCGAATGCTAGCGCAATTTTTCGCGCGAAACATGGCTTGAATGGCTCCCCAAAGCCGCAGGTGTCGTGGTGCAACGGATCAAATGAGATGTGATCTCTTCGATCATCGATCTAAGAATAACCCAAAGGACCTTCTGATCGAGGATCTAGCACTACTCGTATTCGGGGTTGGTGATGATCTAAGCAGCGTCGTTGGTACCTTCGGTCACGGTATTGGCTAGACTCGTAGTCGTGCCATCAATGAAGATGTGAAGCTACACCCATGAAGTTGTGAAGGCTCATCTCCCTCCACAACATGTAGTTTTTGCGGTCTAGGCGAGTCACAATGGGCGGAACGACAAACACTGGTGTGGAAACCAAGGGTGGAGAGGTGACAGGGGAAGCGGGAGTGATGGTCATCGTGCCGGACATGGAGGCTAGCGACGGTGTGGATTCGGTGGTCATCATGCCGGCAACGTGGAAGCGTGGAGGCAACGGATGGGAGCTACGGACTCCTTAGGGTTAGGAGGTGGCAGGGTGGTCTCGCAGGCTCAGATATCAAGTTTTAGTTTAGGGTTTTCGTGGGAGCAAAGCCTCCTCACATCTCTTCTATATATAATGATCAGTACAAATACATACGCACGTGTACACATACATGAAAGATATACTACACTAGACCTATTTAACACTCTTCACGTTGGGAAATGGGTAACCAGGGTACCCTGACCCACTAGCCACCGGGCCCACTATTGATGTAGCAGCAGCCTCGCGATGCTACCGCTCCTCGGCATGAACACTCAGGAGCTGAGCTAAGAGAATGCATCCCTTCATGAGGCCCGCCCCGTTAGGACTGGCCTTGTTCATATAACCTCCAAGAGGAAGGCTTCATGAGGTGGTATCCCCCTCCATGAGGGCCTTAGATTCCCTCCCAACCTGCTCTAGGGGCATGCGTGTAATCTCGCATGAAAGGAAGGAAGACAACAAACGTAACGGGAAGTCCACAAACGTATAGGCTACATGTCCGGTCTTGGGAAGGAGGATCACTGTCTAGCCTCTCTAGTGATAATGAAGGGCTGATGGCAGCGTCATCAGAACCACTTCCTCTTTGCCACTTTCGTGCAAGAGGACGGAGGACAGCTCCATGCTACGGAGGAGACGTCAGCGGCGACCACAGCTTTTATGATGGACCGGCGACTCCGAGGAGCCTACACCGAGTCCATGTAAAGTAGTATCATAGACCAGATCTCCTTGGGAGACAATGTGGCAGCCCTTCCCACCTAGTGAATTAGGGGAAGAGGTTCGACACCCCTATAAAAGGAGAGCCACCCTCAACATCAGAGGATGCCGATCCTTAGGATCTGAAACCCTAGACATTTCCTTGTCATCACACCCTTGCAAAGCAATGCGAGCAATACAACCAAGCAGGAGTAGGGGTTTTACCTCCTCACAAGGGTCCCAAACCTGGGTAAAAAACATGTGTCACCTCTCTGTTGTGTGTGATCTTCATTGCCCCATCGTTGTGTGGAAGATCTTGACCCATGTTCAGTCCCCCATGAATCTAGGGTTCATCGGTTACCTTGTTCTTTCACGAGACATCCATTATCCAACATTTGGTGTGCCACGTAGGGGATTTAGGCATGTTTTGGAGGTCTTCTCCAACTACATCGACATGGCAGCCCGCAACGAGACTCGGGCCAAGCATACCCTCCGTCGTGCAACGAGGAAGGCCCAAATGAAGCCTTCTCCCTGACACACCGTCTCTGAGCAAACCTAGTGGGTGGAGGACGAGCAGGGCTCCTCCTTCCAGACATTGCAGGAGCAGCAGGTCTCCACACATGGCAACATGTCACACTCTCGTACCGCATCCTCACGCGACAAAGGCACCCCGCCCATGTCGTAGGCTGCCAAGCTCATGGCGCAAGAGCTCCTGCGGTAGCCACCTGCCGAGTCCGGGAAGGAGGAATGGCGTGCACGCCTTGCCAAGAATGTCAACATTGCGTCCCTGCCCCGAGCAGCATCGGGGACTCAGGCCGAAGAGGTCTCCCCAGGAGATGCGACCTAACCTCTGCCTCCAACAAAGGAGCAGGGCCCTGGGGACAAACTCCTTCTCCAAGTCGTCACGCTGCCCCTGATAATAGTTGTCAGATCATCCCGGCGCTGAAGGTTATCCCCGTGATCGTGATACCCTTCCTAGGTCATGAGGACCGCATCGTCGAGGAGATTGATGACTGCAAGTACACATATCGGTTGTAGCTATTTTCAAAATAAAGATATCGACCCCATAGGGAGCAGGAGTCTGAAGTCTAATAACTCTTAAATTAAATACTACAATAGAAATGCTAAATAAAGTTCTAAGTAACAAGATAAAATGCGATTATTGTGTAAAAAGGTGTTTTGGGGTTTTTGGTATAAGAAAACAATAAGTTAAGTAAAACAACTGAACACATAAAGTAAGTATCGCGTATGTAAATAGATTTGAAACTGAAATGGGGAAAAGCATTCTCAGGGAGTAGCGGATACACCTCTAGCATTATAAAGAGCTAAGGTAAAGAGTATTATCATGAACATTCTCAACTATGTATGTGTGGGAGGAACTCCATATTTGGGCAAATAGGCAGCAACCACTACTCACATCATCCTCATAACCACAGTAGATAGTAATCGACATCAATCGAATTACTGCGCTATTGAGGGACTTAATCCCGTAGGACGTATCCCATGGCATGGATAGTGTTCCGTGAGTTTCCTCGGTTCCCAAGTTGATACGCAAGAGGTGCCAACAGTTTTATAGTCACTATAAGTGCTAACACAGCTCCGTGTACCAACAAATAGTTCTCTCCATCAAGTCCCAACAAGAGGAAAATATTGAGAGGTCGACTTCTCCCAACATCAAGATGCAGACAATCTAACACATGGTCACAACGATGAATATCATAATAAACTTTATCTTATTCTAATCTCATACTAGGGTTTGTCCATCTCTCAAGAACTAATGATCTACTCAGACATGGAGGCAATAAACATCATGGAAATAACAATGGAATCTATCATAGATGAATACTACTTGTATAAATCCACAATGAGTATGGGAATTACAACAAGATCTAGACAAGATATAGATAGGATGGATGGAGATGGTGGTGATGCAGTTTAAGATCGATGCCTTAGCGTCCCGGATCTGCGCAGGGCGAAGATGGATCCCCGGGGGATGGGTTACCCCTCCAGATGCCTTCTGGAGGTAAGGTTTCAGCGATTTCTAGTTGTTCTGTATGTCATCTCCCTGATCCAGTTGCATGGGGTTAAACTATTTGAAGAGGCGGTGGCGGCGCCAACTATATGACCGGAACTATATAGCCGGAAAATTAATTCTCGTCGTATAGTTAGTCCTTAAACCGTTTGGATGCCTCGATCACTTCGGCATTTCTTCTGGTGTTATTGATATTTCCCAAATAAGCGATTTACATTGTTTTTGACTCCTTTTCTCCCCAATACAACTGCTCCAAGAATTGTGTCCATTGTATCCATCACCTGTCCTGATCCTGATGAAAATAGACATAAAACATGCATCCAAACGCTATAATACCAAGATCCTACCTCTATACTGCAAAATAATAATATCAAACATGATGCAAATATGCACTCATCAACTTCCCCAAGCTTGGACTCTTGCTTGTCTCGAGCAAGTTTAGCTTAATGGATGTGATCATCATATTCATGAAGATGAGTCGAGGCAGTTGCAACATGTTTTTATCATATATGATACATAGGAATAAGTTCATGAATAGTACCTTACTCGAACCATCCAAATAATATTAGCAGGCTTCCACACCTTAGCATTTAACAGTTCACAAAAGATCACTCTCAATATGATGTAAAGGTATTCAGTTCGACCGAATGTGTTAGCGAGGTAGTCCCAAGTGTTTTTGGATTAACATATTCACTTGGGATTTAAAATCTCAAACGCTTCTTTGTCATACTACAATATAGTGGTGTATGCCTATTTGCTCTTTGCACATTTTCTCTTTTTCTTCTTTTCTTCTTTTTTATATATATGCTCACACTTTTGTTTAAGTGTTGTGAAAATGAGCTAGCCATACATTCCACTTCATGTAGGAATTCAAAGTTTAACGATCTCAATTTCCAAATTCCAATTGTATATGAAGCAATCTTTATAGCTTGAATATTCTACCTCGTCTTGTTCTCACTCTAATTTGATAGCACTTCTAATTTTCCTTTGTTTAAGGTTTCTTTTTCAACTTAACTGATTAGACAATTTTTATTTGTAAATCAAACCGTCAACTTACAACATATTTACCAAATTATCTTTGTATGTTCCATTAATACCAATGGTGTGGAAGACTCCTATTGCTATCATCAAGTGCAAGTCAAATTATACTCAAGTCATTCATATATCCAATAGGACAAGCACAAACTCAATATTGCTCCATACATGATAATAAACTCGGAATTTCATAAAACGGATCGACTATTCCTGAAGGAAATTCTAATGATGCAAACTTTATTTCTAATTTGAACTAATGCAAAACTAAAATAGTAATGTAAAACTTATAAGATAGATTACAAGGTCTTAAAGATCTCCCCAAGCTTGGAATTAAGCTAGGCGGGATCAAATAATCCCTCGCGATTATTTGATACCATGATTATTGTAGATCACTATGGCGCCATGGAACGTGGTATCTTCTCTTCACGGGCCAGCCTGAGACGGAGGGATTGATTGACAGCCTCTAATTCTTTAACACACAGCTTGTAGAAAAGATTATTTCTCTCCAGCAATTTCACTTGTTCTTTAATGAGCTCATTTTTATCTTGAAGGGTTTGTATCGCCTTAAGACTCATAGAAAAACCCGATTCGGTTGTCTGCTTAATATCTTCATCAAATTTATCACGATAAAGTCGTAGCAACTGAAGATGTTTGGATGTCCCTGGTGTCTCCTTGTCCAGCTCTTCAATCTTCATCTCGAGGGCCTTGAACTCCCTCTTCTGGCGTTCATTGTCGATGTCGAGGAACTCCATAGGGACGATCTTGATCTACTTGCCTTGCTCACTACTGCTCCTGATCTCCATAGGAACTTCTCTCCTTGGCTTCTATCCCTTGGTTGCATGTACTCATGTATGAATAAGAGGTAGATTGGTTTATGGAAATTATGATTAGAGAGAGAGACAATGGCAATATATAAGGGGGGTCGGAGGTCGGTAAAACTCGTGAGAAACACCAAATTCATGCCCAAGAAAAGAATCTTAATGAAATAGAGCAAGAAATCGCAGATTTGGAGGAGTCATGCCGTGTAACGACTAATTGTACGGGCGTGGCCTGTATAGCTCCGGCCGTATAGTTGGTTTCGGGCAGATATTTCCAAATATCTCGAGTCCAGGTCGATTAAGTTACCGACTCGGAACCGACAAAACCATTTTTTTAATCTGAAACCAAAAAGGAATAGAAAATGTCTCAGAGTTTAACGACCAACTATATGGCGGGAGGACATTCTTCAGCCGTATAGTTGCGACCGTATGGTTTCCAAACATCGAAAAAAATTCGCGAAGAAGGTACAAAACATTTAATAACCAACTATACGGCGGGAGATTTTTTCTCCGGTCGTACAGTTGCGACCGTATAGTTGGTAAAAACCTTCAGAAACTTCAGAAAAACACGAGGAATTCAAAGGCAAAAAATTCAGAAGTAAAATTTGTGAAAACAAATCACTTATTTAAGTAAGAACACTTACCTTGCACTTACCGTTTACTTATTTGGGGATGACAAGCTCCTGCAACAACAAAGACTTCATCTCTTTTGCAGGAATTGACCTTAGTTCATTTAATAATTGTCGTAAATGAAAATCACCAGGACTAAAGTTCCTCTCAATAAGATTGGTGTCTTGCTGGGCAAATATGGACACTGCATCCAACATCTTTATATCTTGCCTCTGCATAATCTGCAACTCAAATTCTTGAAGTAAAAGGATCCAATGGACCAGTCTTAGCTTATCATTTTTCCTCTCAAGGAGTTCTTTTAAACTATCATGATCCGTACGAACTCTTACTTTTGCATCAACTATGTAAGAACGAAATTTATCGCAAGAGAAAAATACAACAAAAATTTCCCTTTCTTCCTTAGGATAATTCTTTTGAGCACTACTAAGAGTTCTACTAGCATGATGTATAATATTAAATCTGCGACGTTACTCCTACAACATCATCACTAGCTTCACATATTAAGTCAAAAGTCATATCCTAGATAGGTGGTTTAATGGTAGGAGCATGGGATAAAGCATATTTAAGTTTATCAAGGTTACAAGACATTTATCATCAAAGTTAAATCTTACTCCCTTTTGCAGAAGGTTAGTCAAAGGTTTAGATATTTCAGAGAAATTCCTAATGAACCTTCTATAAAAACCCACATGACCAAGGAAACTTCTTATACCTTTTATATCCCTAGGTTGTGGCATTCTCTCTATGGCTTCAACCTAAGCTCTATCCACTTCAATTCCCTTACCTAATACCTTATGTCCAAGGACTATACCTTCTTTGACCATAAAATGGCACTTCTCCCAGTTTAGAACAAGATTGGTTTCTTCGCAACACTACAAAACTCTTTTGAGATTGTCCAAGCAACTAGTAAACGAAGTTCCATATACAGAAAAGTTATCCATAAATAGTTCCATTACCAGTTCTATAAAATCCGAAAAAATAGCAGTCATGCATCTTTGAAAAGTAGCTGGAGCGCTACATAAACCAAAAGGCATACGTTGGTAAGCATGTAAACCATAAGGACTAATGAAAGTTGTTTTAAGTTGGTCATCAGGATGAACAGCTATTTGAGAAAAACCAGAGTATCCGTCCAAGTAGAAAAAATGAGTGTGGTTTGCTAACCTCTCTAAAGCTTGATCTATGAACGGTAAAGGATAGTTATCTTTCCTATTTTGTTTATTCAATTTCCTGAAATCTATACACATCCTATGTCCAACAATAGTTCTAGTGGGTATCAATTTATTGTTTTCATTAGGAACAACAGTAAAACCGCCCTTCTTAGGGACACAATGAACAGGACTTACCCATTCACTTTTTTTACAGAATAGATTATACCTACGTCCAATAGGCATACTATTTCTTTTCTTACCTCTTCCTTCATTTTGGGATTAAGTCGTCTATTAAATTCCGCAACTGGTTTAGCACCTTCCTCCATGAATACTCAATGGATGGTTATCATGGGACTAATGCCCTCCAAATCATCCATTGAGTACACAAAGGCCTTGCGATGCTCCTTAAGTATTTTCATGAGTTCTTCTTCTTCATCTCCTGAAAGTTTAGCACTAATAATAACATGAAATTTATTTGTATCATTTAAAAATATGTATTTAAGATTATCTGGTAGAGTCTTCAATTCTGGGGGTGGTAATTCCTTGCCCCCTCTCTTTTCTGGCTCTTTGAAAGACTCATTAGTTGGAGGCCCTATAATGGGAATTGAGTCAAATTCACCTTCTTGTTCTTATAGGGACTTATCGTGCATAACTATTTCTTCATAATTTGAGTCTTCATTTGTTTCTTCTTATTGATTACTAAAGAAGAGAGCTTCCATTTCCTCATAAGTTTTCTCTTTCTCTTCTTCTTGTATTTGTAGAGGTCTGTCTTTAAATTTGGAAAAGTGGAATTCTTTTTTCACTCCCCCAAGCTTAAGAGACACTATCTCCTTTTTGAAATCAACTTTGGTACCTACATCACTCAAAAAGTTTCTTCCAAATATAATTGGGAAAAGAGTGTCAGCTGGCATATCAACAACTACAAAATCGATAGGAAAGTTTTTATTGCCAATTGTGACAGTTGCATCTTCAACTACTCCCATTGGAATTCTAAGAGTTTTATTGGCTAACATGATTATCATATCAGTATTTTCAATTGTAGCCGGTTCTATTTCTTCTTTTATTTCTAAATAAATCCATAAGATATAACATTAACTTCAGTGCGAAGATCGCATAAACCATAATGCAAGGTTTCCTTAAATATGCAAGGAAGAATAGGCTTACCCACATCTTTTACCTTAGTTTTACCTTCAACCAATACGGAAGTCTCTCTATCAAGTTCAACTATGTTACAATGTGCATACATAGCCATAATTGCTTCCTAGTTTACCTCTTCATCTTTGGTTTCTTCCAGATGTTCCTCAACTTCTGGCATACTTGTCGTCGGATTGAGGACAAGTACGCCATGAGGGGGTCCTCAAGGCGTGCGGAAGAGAGGGGTGTGAGACGTACGGTATTCCGAGATGGTGAGCACACAAGTTTACCCAGGTTCGAATCCGCCGTCTTTGGATGAATCCTACTCCTGCTAGCAATCCAGTAATACGGCAGAGCCGGAATATGGGTTACAAGGGTATCGCCTGTGCGAGTTGAGGTTGTAGACTATTGTGTTGTAAGGTGTTGCCCTAAAGGCTCTCCCTAGGCCGGCTTATATAGATATCTGGCCTAGGGTTTACAGGAGAGATCAATCCGGCTACGACTAAGAGTTGGTTACAGAGTACATCTTGAACTACAAGTAACATTATGGGCCTAAGTCGGTAAGTCTTCTGGGCCTTCCTGTAGCCAGATTGGACTCTGTCTTCTCTCCTGACTGGGCCGCCCGTGAAGCAAAGCTCTATCCCGAAGTGGGCCACCCTGGTCAGTGAGGAACTATGAGGATACCCGGAAAGTATATCCCCAACAGCAGCCCCCGGAGGCCTCCAAGATCCAAAGTCGGATTTATCATCGTCTAGCTTCATCTTCGGCTTGCAGAATCTTGAAGGGTACCTGAAACTTCACAATAAAAAATACGATCCGGGTTTTAAAAGTAAGTCGGACCTATCAACAAGTTACTCGGATTTTCCAGCTCGATTTTAAACTAAGCCGGTACTTGGTTTCCAACGCCACCTGACACAAGCATGGTCAAGTCACGTCATCTGACAGGCGTGCCGTCAGCACGACCATTGGTGGGTCCACCGTTCGCGGAACCGAGGCGATGTTTCAATGCGTGCGTGGAGATCGAGGAGACGCAATCATCGCGTGGGTCCTTCCCAGCTCTTTCCATGACGCGTGGCGGTTATACTGTAGCATTTGCACGAATCTTGGTGCAGTTAGGTGGATATAAGGGGTTTGGATTTCTCCTTCTCCTTTCCACCAGTCCTTTGCCGTTTCCTTTCCTCCCAATCCTCCTGCGTGTACAGAGCTCCCTCGTCCTTCCCCCACAGAACTCCCAGTGCTGCCACTTTCAGGTCATCTTCTCACCAGAGAACTAGCTTCATCATCTTCTTCCTCCGGTTTGGCGGCAGCAGCGGTGGCGACGACGGCGGAAGCAGCAGCGGAGAAAGAAAGTTTCCAGGGAATTTGGATCCCTTGCGCCCTCGACGAGGACGGACTCAAGAACGTGGAGAAGGAGGGGCTTCTCGCCGCCGGCGACTGGCGGAGCGGCTCCGACGAAACCGTCCCCAACCCGTGCGACGGCGAGCAGGTCCACTTTGGCACCCATCTCAACCGAGGTCTGTATTTTCTTCCCTCGGAGTTCTTCTCCGAGGAGATAGATCATTACGGAGTTCAACTCCACAATCTTCCTCCCAACTCTCTCTTAGAGATGAGTGCGTATGCATCGCTTTGCGAGGGCTTTCTCGGCATTAGGCCGAGTTTGCTTCTCTTCCAGTACTACTTTCATGTCTGGAGAAATTCCATTATTGCCGGTGTTCCTTACATCACCAGCACTATTAGCTTTTCACTTAGACGTGACCGGGCATATCCCAAAATTTCTGCCAGTGACTCGGTTAAACAATGGCCAGCCACCTTTTTCTACCATAGGGATATTCCGGCTCCCAGCAAAGCTATTGCTTTGCCAGCTTTTGTCGACTGAGCCACCACGGCCCAGCCTTCTTGGGACGAGGCTGCTCCGGCTCTCACCGATGATCTGATCCTCGCTAAGAGGCAGATCAAATATTTGATCAAGCACAAGGGTCTGAAGGGATCCGACTTGGTCCAGTGCTGGGTCTCACGTCGGATCCAGCCACTTCAGTACCACGGGGATAGACTGATGCACTCCATCACGTCATCCAAAAAATACTCCCTCCGCATCAGCCCCAAATCCTACACCACTCAAGGCTACATCATCCAGATCAAGTGGCTGATCAAGGAGCGGATCGAGAGGAGAATTCCGGAGATTTCTCTGGATATGTACACGGCAGAAAACGCCGTGGTGCCGGTAAGCTTCCATCAATACATCTTTTATGTGTTTCAATCTTCAAGTTATACTGCAATGCTAATATGCTTTCTTGTTTTTAGCTTGCTGACCTCCCCGAGTCGGAGCTCTAAAATCCGGAACTCTGCCGCCTCCACGGACAAAGGGGACCCAGAAGATTCTTCTGCCTCTATCATCACCGATGGGGTGGGTTGGGCAGATTCAGCGAAACCGATGTAAACATCGATGTCGCCAAAAGACATGATTGTATAGGCAGTCACGGCCTCCCTAGCCAGAATCCAAGTCTCATCAAGAACGACGAGAGGGACGTCGCTGGCGTAGAGGATGCGACCGACGGCGATGGTCTCGCCGATTTCGATTCTTGCAGATTCCGCCCGGAACGCAGATCCGAAGCTCACTTGCCCCACGGTGGGTGCCAACTATCGTCAGATTGAGGACAAGTACGCCATGAGGGGGTCCTCGAGGCGTGCGGAAGAGATGGGTGTGAGACGTACGGTATTCCGGGACGGTGAGCACACAGGTTTACCCAGGTTCGAATCCGCCGGCTTTGGACGGATCCTACTCCTGCTAGCAATCCAGTAATATGGCAGAGCCGGAATATGGGTTATAAGGGTATCGCCTGTGCGAGTTGAGGTTGTAGACTATTGTGTTGTAAGGTGTTGCCCTAAAGGCTCTCCCTAGGCCGGCTTATATAGATATCCGGCCTAGGGTTTACAGGAGAGATCAATCCAGCTACGACTAAGAGTTGGTTACAGAGTACATATTGAACTACAAGTAACATTATGGGCCTAAGTCGGTAAGTCTTCTGGGCCTTCCCGTAGCCGGATTGGACTCCGTCTTCTCTCCTGACTGGGCCGCCCTTGAAGCAAAGCTCTAACCCGAAGTGGGCCACCCTGGTCAGTGAGGAACTGTGAGGATACCCGGAAAGTATATCCCTAATAATACTTTCCTCTTCCTTCCTCTCCTGTACTACTTTGACATGTTCATATTCAAAAATATGCTTATGTGCAGTGTTAGGGAAAGGTATCTCATATATTGGTTCTAGGGAGGCCAGCGTTGCTTTATCTTCTCTTTTCTTCTCATGTTCGGGTGGTGGATCATACTTGACCAAACCCTCTTTTTGAGCTTTGATGTGTTCTGTAAAAGCTTTAACAACATGCAACACAAGATCTGAATCCAAATAAAGTTCTTTAGAAAATTCTTTAACATGGCCCTTTTTATTATAGTCATGAATACAATCATAATCTATTTATATGCCTCCTTCGCTTCCTAGACCAAATATCCATGAAACTCTATGATCGCGAATTATATTAAGTAAAGCCCAAGATTTAGTTATAGGAAGATTCATAAAAGCTCCTTTCGCAAAAGAGTCTAGCTCAATCTTATTAGGTTCAATTAAACTGCTATAAAAGATATGCAATAAATATCATTCAGGTAAATCATGATGAGGACATAGATTAAGTAAATCTTTAAATCTAATATAAGCACTTACTAGTCCTTCATTAGGACGATTCCTCCAAGTCATTATAAGATGCCTGATTCCAAAAGATTTTGATAATGGATAATATTTTGCTAGAAACTCACATGCTAAATTATCCCAAGTAGTAGTGGCTTCTGGGGGTAGAGATCTATACCATGAGAGAGCTGTACTAGTCAAAGTCTGACTAAAAAGTTTAACCCTTACCTCATTAGTAGTATATCCCGGTAATTGGAAAGTGCCACATATATCTTTGAAACATGCAATATGCTCATATGTAGAATACCAAGTAGTAGAGGATTTATTTCAAACCCCCATGTCTTCTTGTTGGAGTTGTCTCTTTTATTAATATCATAAGGCTTCCCAAAGTTGTTGAGTGGGTTAGCACTAGCCATATGCTCAAACTCCATCATGTTGGTGAAACCTGTAAATCAAAACAAAACTTAGCAAGACAAAAATAAATAAGCAAAAACTAAAAGACCTGCAACGCTTAGCTCCCTGGCAACAGCGGCAGAAAATAGCTTGATGACTGCAAGTGCACAGATCGTTTGTAGCTAGTTTCGAAATAAAGATATCGATCCCACAGGGAGCAGGAGTCTGAAGTCTAATAACTCTTGAATTCAATAGTACAATAGAAATGCTAAATAAAGTTCTAAATAACAAGATAAAATGCGATTATTGTGTAAAAAGGTGTTTTGGGGTTTTTGGTCTAACAGCACAATAAGTAAAGTAAAACAACTGAACAGAGAAAGAAAGTATCGTGTATGTAAAAGAGATTTGAAACTGCAATAGGGAAAAAACGTTCTTAGGGAGTAGCGAATACACCTCTAGCATTATAAAGAGCTAAGGTAAAGATTATTATCATGAACATTCTCAACTATGTATGTGTGCGAGGAACTCCGTATTTGGGCAAATAGGCAGCAGCCACTGCTCACATCATCCCCATAACCACAACAGGCAGCAATCGACATCAATCGAATTACTGTGCTATTAAGGGACTTAATCCCGTAGGATGTATCCCATGGCATGGATAGTGTTCCGTGAGTTTCCTCGGTTCCCAAGTTAATACATAAGGGGTTCCAATAGCTTTATAGTAACTGTAAGTGCTAACACACCTCCGTCTACCAACAAGTATTTCCCTCCATCAAGTCCCCACAAGAGGCAAATATTGAGAGGTCGACTTCTCCCAACATCAAGATGAAGACAATCTAACACATGGTCATAGCGATGAATATCATAATAAACTTTATCTTATTTCAATCTCATACTAGGGTTTCTCCATCTCCCCAAGAAATAATGATCTACTCAGACATGGAGGCAATCAACATCATGAAAATAACAATGGAATCTATCATAGATGAATAGTACTTGTATAAATCCACAACGAGTATGGGAATTACAACAAGATCTAGACAAGATGTAGATAGGATGGACGGAGATGGTGGTGATGCGGTGGTTGATGATGAAGATCGATGCCTTAGCCTCCTGGATCTACGCAGGGCGAAGATGTATCCGCGGTGGACAAGTTCCCCTCCAGATGCCTCCCGGAGGTGAGGTTTCGGCCATTTCTGGTTGTTCTCTATGTTGTCTCCCTGATCCAGTTGAACGGGGTGAAGCTATTTGAAGAGGCGATGGCGGCGCCAACTATATGACTGAAACTATACGGCTGGAAAATTAATTCATGCTGTATAGTTGGTCGTTAAACTGTCTAGATGCCTCGATTGCTTCGGGTTTTCTTCTGGTGTTATTGATATTTCCCAAATAAGAGATTTACGTTGTTTTTTACTCCTTTTCTCCCCAATACAACTGCTCGAATAATTGTGTCCATTGTATCCATCATCTGTCCTAATCCTGATGAAACTAGACATAAAACATGTGTGCGAATGCTGTAAAATAACAAGATCCTACCTCTATAATGCAAAACAATAATATCAAACATGATGCAAATATGCACTCATCAGAGATCACTTTGGTCGGTCGATAGAACCGAGTGGCCCTCACTAACGGCAAACAGGTCCAGAGCAACGGCTGCCTCGTGTTCACCAAGTAGCTGCACCGCGTGGTGTGTCCACATAAGTTCAGGCATGAGATGCCACCATGCTAAGACGGCTCTGCCAACCCCTGTGAGTTCCTGCAACTCTACACCACAAGCATCGAATGTCGTGGTGGTGGCATGGCAGATGCCATGGATAGGCTAAAGATGGGGCCAATGAGTGCTAGGGGAATCCAGGGAGGGAAAACGTGGTGATTCCACACACAAAAGTTCTTGCATTTGCTCTATCAATGGTGTTTACATGTGCTCCTCAAGCTATTAGTGAGAAGGAGACTATGTCTCTTACTCCCCACATCCTAGCTCTAGAGTTCTACCTTAGACAAAGAAAATGATCCATCCCTCTCTATGGAGGCCCTGGTGCTCCTTATATAGGGGAGCCCGAGTTACAAATGTTGCAAAGTTAGGGCATACGTGGCAGCATATTCCCTGAATATGCCCCTTGGTTAAAGCTAGATGCTTCTTTATTCCCTTTAACGGCTCGTCTGGGCTTTAGCCGTAACCCACAGCGTAATCCTTTCCTTTAAGCGTCACCAGACACGAGCAACGTCAGCCGACATCGCCCGCATCACCTTGGCCGCCCCTGTCTCGCTGGTCCTCCCCTCTGCTTTGCTTTGCTCACGCTACAGCTCATAGAGCCACCTTTTGACCAGTAGGAGATTCTTTCCTTCTCTTGGAAGCCATACGATAGTCTGGCTAGCACGTGGCTAACCCGGCTATGAGGGTACCTGCATAATAGACAGACAAACATGACAGGCATATATTTTATGCCGGTCGGGCTAAGTCTAGGGAAATGTTCCACGGGCCGGGTTACTCCATAGGTCGGCCTGCCTTGAGGTGACCCGGCCAGCACTTGCTTTGACCGTGTCGTACCTCGGCTAACTCGGCCTTTATACCCGGCGTTACCCCACCCGGGGGTATCCCCCAACATTAGTCCCTGAAGCTGGTGCGGTCTTAGCAACATTAGTAGTTAAGGCCACAACAGGTTCCCATATCCGGATCTTTGCCTCTTTGGCCGAGTTACTGCATAATCCGAAGTTTTTTCTCTTGCGCTCCCTTGGCTCATTCTGAGTTATTACTCGTTGGCCGGGTCTTTTTCTCGCTTATCCGGGTTACCTTTCCTTCTCTCGTACGCTTCCCCACGTCCTACGTGGAGGGTAATCATCATTTTGCCTCATTTTGAGGGCCATGCCCATTTACTGTGCATGTTATTGTTGCAATGTCAGGAATAACTCTTGCGCATGTCCCTTCACTGCAGCGCCTCGTTAACCGTAACACCACATCGCGTCATGGGATCGTCTTCTCCCTGTAGCCCTTGCTATGGCTGCGCTCTGATTGGTTGATTCGGTTGTGTGCACGCCCATTGCGTGTGGCAGGGCTACCGCAAAGGATCCCACTATGCGCCCTCTCGCACGGTTAAGTACGGGGCTGGGGGCAATCTTGGGCAAGTTCCCCACATATCGCGCACTCCCCTGCCTCCTTTCTCCTTCGCTGCAGCTCCACCACCACCGCTGCTTCTTCGCCATAGCTGCGCCGCCGCGACCGTGCTCAGCAGCTCCTTGTGCCTGCATCGCCGATTCCGTTCATGCTCTTCACCACGGGGCCTTGCGCTTCCAGGTTCCCTGCCACCGGTTACCTCTACTCCGATTTTCTCCTCGAGTACCTCGACTTCACCATGACTGAGGAAGAAGCTGCCGTGGTCGCTCAGCAGGAGGAGGAAGACGAGGGCCGCGAGCACGGCTACTGGGACGGTGTGTTCGTCTGCAAGGACGATTTGGATTGGCTTTACTCCATGCGCCACATCCCCATCGGCATCGCCTATCGCCTCGCCGCCGATGAGGTTTCTCCCTCTCCCAATCCAGGGGAGTACGTGGTTTTCCTCTCCCACTTTCAGCGCTGCTTCAGCCTTCCTATTTCCGGTTTCTTTTTCGATTTCATCTACACCTTCCAATTGCAACCACACCACCTCTCTGCTAATGCCATCACCTCTCTCTCCTCTTTTGCCTCCGGCATAGAGGGGTATATCGACCTCTAGCCATCTAAGGAGATGTGGATCAAGTTCTTCGGTCTCCGAAAGAAAGTTATTCCGGATCCAGAGCTTACCATAGCAGAAAAGCACCTGACTCAGTGCGGGGCTGCCTCTTTATCTCCCTACAGGGGCTCTGCGTTTCCCTGGGTCATTGGGCTCGAGTCTTGCAAAGGCTGGGCACGAAATTTCTTCTATGTACGGAACACAACTAACGAAGACTTGATTCGGCTCCTCCCCTTCAAGCTTGGAGTTCTAGACACCTCTCTTTTTGAGAGCATCCCCAAACGTCCCACGGCCCTGGCGAACCAGGTTGACCGCCGGATAAAGGAGCAGCTCAAGGAGAAGCTGTGGGGGGAAGATATTATGATCACTTTCGTTCGTAGCTGAGTCTCCCCCTGCAGAAATGTGCCCACAAGATCTGCTACTTGAGCGTGCCCCTTGACCCCTACCGGACTTCCTCCTTCGAGCTCGATAACTCGGCGGTATACAGTCGGGTTAAGGCCATTTTCAACGTGGAGAAGGAATTCTCCGAGGCTTGGGAATGGGGGCTTGCGCCCTACACCCGAGATAACCCTCATCCAAAGGTAAACTTCACTCTTACTGTTTCTCCGGATCTTCTTTGTATGTCAGATGATTTTCTTAACTTATTCTTCTCTACTTTGTTCTTAGCGATTCCTCCAGCAGCCATTGGAGGATGGCCAGGAGCTGGCGAGCAAGTGGGTGTCGGAACGTGCCGCGGTAGATGAGGTGGAACCTAATCTAGAGACATTCCTTCCTACTATGGACACCATCAAGTGTACCTCTGGTAAGGCCTCTTCTTTAAGGGATTGGCCAAATGATGATGACACAGATGTTGAAATTCTTGAGGTATTTAACCCCGTGCCTCCTCTTATGCATTTCTGCTTATGTCTAGATCTTTAGCTAACCTGGCCGGTCAGGTCCACAAGGTTCCCCCTTTGCCACAACTGGTCCGGTCCCTGCCCCCTCCCAGAAACGTGCGGCTACCTCAGTGATACGTTGCAAACATATCTATAATTTTTGATGTTCCATGCTTGGTTTATATCTACTTTCTTATGTTTTGTCCACACTTTGGAGTACTTTTTATATACTTTCTTGGACTAACCTATTAACAAGATGCCACAGTGCCAGCTGCCTATTTTTTGCTATTTTGGTTCCAGGAAAGTCAGAAAATGAATATTCTCGGAATTAGACGGGACAAAAGCCAAAGTCAATATTTCACCGAGGGGGGCACAGAGTGAGAATACGAGATGGAGAGGGGACAGGGGCCGGCCACACCACCTGGCCGCACGGACAGGCCTGGCCCGCGCTAGGGGGTGGTGTGGCCGCCTAGGGCACCCCCTCGGCCTCCCCTTTCGCCTAGACGACGCCTCCGATACAGAAACCCTAAGGAACCCGATCAAAATTCCACAAAGAGTCTGTAGCCGCCGTCATCTCCATCCCTAGATCGGGAGGGATCTGAAGCTCTTCCCGGCACCCTGCCGGAGGGGAGAATTCACCCTAGAGGCCTTCTCCATCACCATGCAAGCCTCCGGTGTGATGCGTGAGTAGTTCATCCTTAGACTATGGGTCCATGTAGTAGCTAGATTGTTGTCTCTTCTCCTTTGTGCTATCATGTCTAGATCTTGTGAGCTCTGTTCATCATCAAGATCATCTATTTATAATCCTACATGTTGTGTTTGGGGCATCTGATGGATATTGAGATGCTATTTCAGATTGATTATTGATTCTATCATGTCTTTGTTATTTGTGATCTTGCATGCTCTCCGTTGTTAGTAGATATCTTGGCCGAGTAGATGCTAGCAACTCCAAGAGGGAATATTTATGCTCGATAGTGGGTTCATGCTTCTAGTAATCTAGGGACGTGACAGAAATCTCTAAGGTACTAGATGTGTTGTTGCTACTAGGGAGAAAACAGCAATCATTTGTTCATAGAACAATCGTATTGTTTACTTTACACGCAATGCGTAATGCAATTATGTGTTGCTTGCAACTTAATACTGGAGGGGGTTCGGATTGATAACCTGAAGTTGGATTATTAGTCATAGATGTAGTTGGATTACGGTCTACGTATAATATTGTAATGCCCAATCAAATCTCATAGGAGTCAAGACAATTAGTATATGCATATATGCTTTCTTGATGTTTGTCAATTTCCCCGCTGTAATTTGTTCACCCAACATGTCATCTATCTTAAGGAGAACCACCACTAGTGAACTATGGACCTCGGTCCTTTCTTTTACCATCAATCTACAACTGTTTATTGTTTTGTTTTTACTTTCTGCAAGCTTTTACTTTCTTCCACACAATACGTTGAATCCTTTATTTCAGCAAAATCGGTGAGATTGACAACCTCACTGTAAGTTGGGGGCAATGTTCTGTGGTTATGTTGTGCAGGATTTCAAGTAGGAAACAATACCTTGGAGGTGTTTCCTTGGTCCTACTGGTTCGATAACCATGGTTTCTGTAGCATCCCATCTGTCTAACATTTGTAATGCTACATGGTCTAATAATAAAATGCTACTTCCTACATATAATTGTGCATCATAATTATATCATGCTCATGTCATCATGCCACCTTGCATTTGAGCATCATATAAAACCCTTTTTCTTTTGGTTCTTATCTCATATGCATTATTAATTGTATTTGCCTCTTGATATATTGTATTTGGATCTTGATAAATGCTTGATGCTCAAGTTGAGTTGGGGGCATATCTTTTATTAACTCCACCACCTTCTTGTCAACACCCCATTATTCCACCACCCTACTATGTGAGCTTTGTATTTTTTTGGGTTTACCTCTAGCTCATGTGGGTTGGGATGGATCTACTTCTAATTCCACATGTTTCCATATATGCCTCATGTGGTTTTCACATTGTTGATATGTGGAGAGCCACATGGCCACCTTTGCATGCTTTGTGAGTGGAATCCCTTGTCAAGCTTCCTTATGGATTATTTTGGATGTATGCTCATGTTGGGATATTTTTTAGGCTATTAAGCATCTAGTGGAACATACACACTAGCAAGTTCAAATTATATTCAAATATGGGCATCCTCCATCTACCCCACATGGAACATCCACCTTAATTCTTTTGGCTTGGCCTTAGATCCATATTTTTGGGAATGCATGTGAATAAATGCCATGAGACTTACTATTGTTTTCACAAGGATAAACATGGCATTTATTGATTATGCATGGCCATGCAAGATCACCACCATCCCCTTTTCTTTGGTTTTTCTTGGATTTTTGAGTGGATCATGCTCTTTTGGGGATCAAGCCAAGTGTGCTCTTTTCTTTTTCTCCATCATTCTTAGGGCACTTCCACTTTTGTTTTGTTGAGCCCTAGGGCATGCAAATACAAGTGGAGTCTCCTTTTCTCTTAAACTCACCCTCACCATCTTGATCTTTTCTTTCCTTGCCATGTGCACCAAAAACCCTAAACATCTCTCTCTCTATCTCTTCTACCATCACCATGTGTTCAACAAAAACTCACTCACCCTCACCCCATCTCCTTTTCACCTCATTCTTGATTTTGTTAGATCATATCAAAAACCCTAAACCCCAAACCTACCCTACCCTACCCCTACCTCTCCTTATCCCTCTCCTTTCTAACCTAGCCACCACCCCACCTTTTCTCTCTACCATGCCGAGCCCCCCTCTAGCTCTAACCCTAGCCGAGCGCCCTCCCCTCTCGGTTCCTCTCTCTCTCACTGCCAAGCCGGTCCTACCCGAGCCACCCTTCCTCTCTGCCTGGCCCAGCTGCAGCCACCACCCTCCCAGGCCCGAGCCTAGCCAAGCACGTGAGGAGGAGGAGGAAAAAGGTGGCCACCACCTTTACCATCCCGAGCCTCCCCACGGCATCTCCCCTCCCGTCCCTATCTACCCCTTCTCTCGTCCCTGGCGTCGCCCCAGATCCACCCCGAGCCTTGCCCTTCCACAGCCCTTTCCCCATCTACCCTGCCGACCCTCTCGTCCATCTCCGTTCACATCTCCGTCGGCGTCTCCCCAACCACCAACATACAGAAGGCGGGCGTGGTGTGTGGGCTATCGAGGAAGGCCACGAGGACCCCTGCGTCCCCCCGGTACACAGCAGCGAGGAGGAGGCGGCCGGTACACGCCACACGCCAATGACGCCAACGCAAACCCTAACCCGCCGGACTCCAGCTTCCCCGGCGATCCTCTATTTTCCAGCCCAAACCGCCACCACCAACAGCCCCACGGTGAGCCCTCGATGCCCCCAGACATCCTCCCTCTGAGCTTTGTTTCCTGTACGCGTCGGGCCAGCTGCCAAACGCCCTCTGTGCATCGTGTTCACGTGCGTCTACATCTCGTTGCACCGTAGTTAACTCACCTTGCCGCGTAGTTCCTTTCCACCAGCAACCGAGCCAGCCGTAATGGTCGCCGCCGCCTGCGTGCGCACGACAGATCGCGAGATCGAACCCCCGCCGCGCCGCGCATCGTTCCGTTAGTTTCGTCAGAAACGCCTGGAAGAAAAACAGTATCGCAGGGGCACTTTTGCAGATAACCCCATGCGCCTTTTGTTTTTCTAAACCCGCGCTCCACCTGAGCCCCACCTGTCAGCGTCTGTGACGCTTTTACAAAAAGGCTCCCGCTTTTCTCTAACCTCAACCTGCAGTCCCCGTCCGCGTCACGTGTCCGCCGCCTCTCACCCACTGGCGCGTGGGGCCGTTTGCGGCATGGGCCCGCTTGTCAGCTGTTGTGGTTGGCTAAGCTTGCGGTGAGAAAAGTTTTGCCGCGCCGTTCCTGCCAGCAGAGCGAAGGGCCCACCTGTCTATGACTCGGGCTAAGTTCCCCTGGGTATAAAAAGTCTGCGCGTTTTATCTGTTTAATAAAAATAATTCTAGAAATTGTTTAATTTGTTTTAAACCCAGAAATTAATAACTTTTTATTAATAAATCCAAATAATACAAATGATATAGGTTTTTGAATCAGAAAAATGTGAGGATTTCAAATCTTCCATTCAAAATAATGTTTGGCTAATTGAAATTTTCGAAATTGTTTAATTGCAATAAAATGCCTTTTCTTAATTAATTAATAACTTTAATTCTATAACTCCAAATTTGACAAATAATATGTCTAAATCGATCAGCGCGACGAGCCCGTTATGTTTATACATTCCATGTTATGATTTTAAACATGCATCATGTCATTATTAAAAATCAGAACTGTTTATGGCAATAAAACTTGACCAAATAATTAATAAAATCATTTATTCTTGTCCCCACACCTCACCCTGGCCATGCTACTTTATTGCCATGTAAATTGGGCATCATTCATCATGGCATGCTTGTTTGCTTGTCGCATTTTATTTATATGCTTCTGCACTTTATTTATGTTGGCCCTTGTTTGCTTGGTTCTTTTTTTCGAATAGACGCCGAGCAAGGGAAATATCAGGAATCCCAGGAGTACTACCCGGATCCATCTCTCGCTTCAACTGAGCTGCCAGGCAAGAACTACCACATGCTTGCATACATATAGTACCTATTGCCTCTATCTTATTCTTGCATCATTGAGTCGCGATTGCATTAAACTGAATCCCAAGTACTGCATAGCCTTTACTTTTAAACCCCACCGAAGCTTGTTCCTCCATCCTATGAGCCCTTACTACAAGAGTTGTTTGAGCCATGCGAGTCGTAGAACAGCATGTGTAGGGTATGTGAGTGTCTGATGAATAACGAGGTACCTAAACCACTGAACCTGAGTAGTAATAGGATAACTAATGAAAGAGGCATCGGTGGGCAATATCTTCATTTGGTTTTTATGTCCACTTGTGTCCCGTGGAACCCCGAGTACTTGATACATGTTCCTTGACTATTCGTACTATCCACACTAGTTGAATGCCCGTGCGTTGCTACGGCCTATTTTCTATTGTTACATATATTACACTTTTGACAAGGTTCAAATTGGGGATTCTTTCTTTCCGGCCTCTTTGATTATTCTGGGTAACTCAGATATTGATGTCATTTTAGGCATGGATTGGCTAGCTACAAATAAAGCTGTGATTGATTGTGCTGAACATTCGGTTTCTTTGAAAATTCCTGAAGGCCATATAGTCTATTCTCCAAGTCTGACTCCTGCAATTCAGCTTTTCTCTTTGGCAGCTCTGAATGATGATGCTATGGATGCTATTCAGAGTGTTCCGGTGGTCCGTGAGTTTCCAGATGTTTTTCCTGAAGAGTTGCCAGGTATGCCTCCTGATCGAGAGGTTGAGTTTGTGATTGAGCTTGAACCTGGAACCGCTCCTATCTCCAAGCGGCCTTATAAAATTGGTCCTGCTGAATTGGCTGAACTCAAACGTCAGCTTGATGAACAAGAGAAGTTGGGTTTCATTCAGCACAGTACTTCTTCTTGGGGTAGCCCAACCATATTTGTGAAGAAGCGAGACAATACTGATAGACTTTGTGTTGACTATCGGGCTCTCAATGCTAAAACCATCAAGAATAAATATCCCCTTCTGCGGATTAATGATCTCTTCGATCAGCTAGCTGGAGCTGTGGTATTCTCTAAGCTTGACTTGAGAAGTGGGTATCATCAAATCCAAATTCGCAAGGAAGATGTTCCCAAAATAGCTTTCACCACCCGCTATGGCCTGTACGAGTACACGGTCATGTCTTTCGGTCTCACCAACGCACCTGCCACCTTCTCGAGGCTTATGAACTCAGTTTTCATGGAGTATCTTGATAAGTTCGTCGTGGTCTATCTGATAACATTCTAGTCAATTCTAGGTCAAAGGAAGAACGTGAAGAACACCTTCGGTGTGTCCTAAACAAGCTTCGTGAGAACCGCCTGTATGCAAAGTTCTCCAAGTGTGAGTTCTGGCTGCCTGAAGTCACCTATCTTGGTCACGTCATCTCTGCCAAGGGCATTGCCGTCAACCCGTAAACTGTTCGAACAATTGTTGACTGGCTTCCACCCAAAAATGTCAAAGAAGTCCAGAGTTTCCTTAGATTGGCTAGTTACTGCCGTCGCTTCGTTCAGAACTTCTCGAAGATTGCGAAGCCTCTTACCGATATCCTCAAGAAAGGCAAGAAATACTTTTGGTCTCCTGCATGTCAAGCAAGCTTTGAAACACTCAAAGAGAAGCTCACTTCCACTCCAGTCTTGATTCCTCCAGATACATCAAAGCCTTTCCAGATATTCTGTGACGCCTCCTTGCAAGGATTGGGTGCGGTCCTTATGCAAGAAAAACAAGTTGTTGCTTATGCCTCTCGACAGTTGAAGACGCATGAGATCAACTATCCTACACATGACCTCGAACTCGCAGCAGTTGTCTTTGCTTTGAAAGTATGGAGGCACTACTTGCTCGGCAACCGTTGTGAGATCTTTTCTGATCACAAGAGTTTTAAGTATATCTTCACACAACCTGATCTCAACCTTCGTCAGAGGAGGTGGATTGAAGCAATTAATGATTTCGATCTAACCATCAACTACACTCCTAGCAAAGCTAATGTGATGGCCGATGCTCTCAGCCGAAAAGCTTATGTCAACAACCTCATGGTGGAAGAACAACAGCCTCTCTTACGCAAGGAATTCTGCCAGCTCAACCTTGAAATTGTGGATCAAGGGTATCTTCTGAATCTTCTGCCAACTCCTCTCTTGGAAGAAAAAGTTCGCTCCATTCAACTTGGTGATCCTTACACTAAAAACATCATCTCCAAGATTCAGCTTTCGAAGTATGAACCTCTCCACCTTGACGACCAGGGCACTCTATTCTTTAAGCACCGGATGTTCGTTCCGAAGTATCTGGGTTTGAGAGAGCAAGTTCTCAAAGAATCTCATGATTTTGTTCTTTCTATCCATCCTGGCAGCACTAAGATGTACATGGACTTGAAAACACAGTATTGGTGGCCTGGGTTGAAACGAGATTGTGCCAAGTATGTCTTGGAGTGTGATTTCTTTCGCAGAGTAAAAGCTGTCCATCAGAAACCTTTTGGTCTTCTACAGCCATTGAAGCCTCCAGAATGGAAATGGGAGAAAGTAGAGATGGACTTCATAACTGGTTTTCCAAGGTCGCAGAAGGGCAACAATGCAACCTTTGTTGTCATCGACAGGCTTTCTAAAGTGGCTCACTTCTTTCCCGTCAAGGAAACAATTTCTGCAATTCAGTTGGCTGAGCTCTATATCAACAAAATTGTCTCTCTGTATGGGGTTCCTCTTGAGATCAGCTTAGACCGTGGAAGCATCTTCACTTCCAAGTTCTAGGGAAGCTTTCAAAATGCTTTGGGAACAAAGTTGAACTTCAGCATAGCTTACCACCCTCAGTCGCAAGAACAAGTTGAAAGGATCAATCAGATTCTAGAAGATATGCTCCATGCTTGCGTCATCTCTTTCGGCATGAAGTGGGAAGAATGCCTTCCTTATGCTGAATTCTCTTACAACAACAGCTTCCGGAAGAGTCTAAAGATGGCACCATTTGAGGTTCTCTATGGCCACAAATGCAGAACTCCGATTGGTTGGTCGGGCGCAGGTGAAAGAACATTGTTTGGCCCCGACATTGTAACTCAAGCAGAGGAGAAGGTTCACATCATTCTTGAAAACCTGAAGGTTGCTCAAAGTCGCCAGAAGAGCAACTATGACAGAAAGCACACGGACATGGAGTATGTCCCTGGTGATCTCGTTTACCTTCGTATCACTCCCATGAGAGGCACGCACCGGTTTGGTATCAAGGGAAAGCTGGCTCCTAGATACATCGGTCCTTTCAAAGTTCGTGGAAGAAGAGGAGACGTCGCTTATGCTCTTGAGCTCCCTGAAAAACTCAAGGTTCATGATGTTTTCCATATCTCTCAATTCAAGAAGTGCTTCAAGGATCCCGGTAGGACCGTGGACTATGAACTCATCAATCTCCAAGAAGACATGTCTTATCAAGAACACCCCACAAAAATCCAAGAAGTCGCAGAAAGAAGGACTCGCAACAAGTCCATCAAGTTCTGCAAGGTGCAGTGGTCGCACCATTCCGTTGATGAAGCCACTTGGGAACGTGAGGATGAGCTCTGTGCCAAGTATCCTACCCTCTTCGTGTCTTCTTCTTCTTCCTACAATCTCGGGGCGAGATTCCTGTTTAGTGGGGGAGAGTTGTAGCATCCCATCTGTCTAACATTTGTAATGCTACATGGGCTAATAATAAAATGCTACTTCCTACATATAATTGTGCATCATAATTATATCATGCTCATGTCATCATGCCACCTTGTATTTGAGCATCATATAAAACCCTTTTTCTTTTGGTTCTTATCTCATATGCATTTTTAATTGTATTTGCCTCTTGATATATTGTATTTGGATCTTGATAAATGCTTGATGCCCAAGTTGAGTTGGGGGCATATCTTTTATTAACTCCACCACCTTCTTGTCAACACCCCATTATTCCACCACCCTACTATGTGAGCTTTGCATTTTTTTGGGTTTACCTCTAGCTCATGTGGGTTGGGATGGATCTACTTCTAATTCCACATGTTTCCATATATGCCTCATGTGGTTTTCACATTGTTGATATGTGGAGAGCCACATGGCCACCTTTGCATGCTTTGTGAGTGGAATCCCTTGTCAAGCTTCCTTATGGATTATTTTGGATGTATGCTCATGTTGGGATATTTTTGAGGCTATTAAGCATCTAGTAGAACATACACACTAGAAAGTTCAAATTATATTCAAATATGGGCATCCTCCATCTACCCCACATGGAACATCCACCTTAATTCTTTTGGCTTGGCCTTAGATCCATATTTTTGGGAATGCATGTGAATAAATGCCATTAGACTTACTATTGTTTTCACAAGGATAAACATGGCATTTATTGATTATGCATGGGAAATGCAAGATCACCACCATCCCTTTTCTTTGGTTTTTCTTGGATTTTTGAGTGGATCATGGTGTTTTGGGGATCAAGCCAAGTGTGCTCTTTTCTTTTTCTCCACCATTCTTAGGGCACTTCCACTTTTGTTTTGTTGAGCCCTAGGGCATGCAAATACAAGTGGAGTCTCCTTTTCTCTTAAACTCACCCTCACCATCTTGATCTTCTCTTTCCTTGCCATGTGCACCAAAAACCCTAAACATCTCTCTCTATCTCTTCTACCATCACCATGTGTTCAACAAAAACTCACTCACCCTCACCCCATCTCCTTTTCACCTCATGCTTGATTTTGTTAGATCATATCAAAAACCCTAAACCCCAAACCTACCCTACCCTACCCCTACCTCTCCTTATCCCTCTCCTTTCTAACCTAGCCACCACCCCACCTTTTCTCTCTACCATGCCGAGCCCCCCTCTAGCCCTAACCCTAGCCGAGCGCCCTCCCCTCTCGGTTCCTCTCTCTCTTGCTGCCAAGTCGGTCCTACCCGAGCCACCCTTCCTATCTGCCTGGCCCAGCTGCAGCCACCACCCCCAGGCCCGAGCCTAGCCAGGCACGTGAGGAGGAGGAAAAAGGTGGCCACCACCTTTACCATCCCGAGCCTCCCCATGGCATCTCCCCTCCCGTCCCTATCTACCCCTTCTCTCGTTCCTGGCGTCGCCCCAGATCCACCCCGGGCCTTGCCCTTCCGCAGCCCTTTCCCCATCTAACCTGCCGAACCTCTCGTCCATCTCCGTTCACATCTCCGTCGGCATCACCCCAACCACCAACATACAGAAGGCGGGCGTGGTGTGTGGGCTGTCGAGGAAGGCCACGAGGACCCTTGCGTCGCCTCCGTACACAGCAGCGAGGAGGAGGCGGCCGGTACACGCTGCATGCCAGCGACGCCGACGCAAACCCTAACCCGCCGGACTCCAGCTTCCCCGGCGATCCTTTGCGTTCCAGCCCAAACCGCCACCACCAACAGCTCCACGGTGAGCCCCGATGCCCCCAGACATCCTCCCTCTGAGCTTCGTTTCCTGTACGCGCTGGGCCAGCTGCCGAACGCCCTCCGTGCATCGTGTTCACGTGCGTCTGCCTGTCGCGTCGTAGTTAACTCACCTTGCCACGTAGTTCCATTCCACCAGCAACCCGAGCCAGCCGTAGCGGTCGCCGCCGCCTGCGCGCGCGACAGATCAGGTATGACAATCAGGTTCTTTTTTATTTATATGCTTGTGCACTTTATTTATGTTGGCCCTCGTTTGTTTGGTTCTTTTTTTCGAATAGACGCCGAGCAGGGGAAATATTAGGAATCCCAGGAGTACTACCCGGATCCATCTCTCGCTTCAACTATGCTGCTAGGCAAGCACTACCACATGCTTGCATACATATAGTAACTATTCCCTCTATCTTATGCTTGCATCATTGAGTCGCGATTGCATTAAACTGAATCCCAAGTACTGCATAGCCTTTACTTTTAAATCCCACCGAAGCTTGTTCCTCCATCCTATGAGCCCTTACTATAGGAGTTGTTTGAGCCATGCGAGTCGTAGAACAGCATGTGTAGGGTATGTGAGTGTCTGATGAATAACGAGGTACCTAAACCACTGAACCTGAGTAGTAATGGGATAACTAATGAAAGAGGCACCGGTGGGCAATATCTGTCTTTTGGTTTTTATGTCCACTTGTGTCCCGTAGGACCCCGAGTACTTGATACCTGTTCCTTGACTATTCGCACTATGCACATACGGGAGACTCTATGAATCCCACTTTGCTAGAGCTTGATTTGTACTTTATTTCTTGGGGCCACAAAGTAGTTTGGGGCTTTATTACTATCCTATACTTATGCCATGCTTTACTGTTTTATTTAAGATTGTGCGTGGAGCACCTGTACTGTTTAAGAATGCGGAATGTTTTCGCGGTATCGACAAGCCCAGTCACATTTTTTGGGTTCCCAGTCGTTTACAGCCATTGTCGCAAACCCTGGGTCCGTCTCGGAGCCGGCCAACTTCATTGCGGGTAGCTTATTGGGGTGGCCCCCTGAAATATTTTATGAATCATGTGATTGCTTTGTCGTGAAAGCCTTGTTGTGTTTCGATTTGGTTTTTTTGAGGTCGATCATGTGTGTGTTGCTATTTGTGCACCCCTGCAAGGTAAATCTTTCTGAAAGCCGTGTCTGCGGTTATGGACGACTTGGAGCACAGTTTTTCGATCATAGACAAGTATAACTCAAGTACCGTCTTTAATGTGACTAAATATCTGACTAGTAAATAGTGCAATATTCATGGAATGATTAATAAAACTGCCAACAAATGGGTTGTTCGTCCGCTTTCTCGTCGGTAAGTGAGAAGGAGGATGGGTCTGATACTTTATACTGTTATAACTGTTATGTCTAATTAACGGACATCCGTCTATCATCAGTTAGGCGGATGGTTAGCGAGTATCTATAGACTTGTTAGTTATTATCTTTTGCTGGAATTGTGTCACCCTAGGTTATGTCCCCTTTAGAGGCATAAAGACTTGCTGAGTACCCCTAGGGTCTCACACGATAAATTGTTTGATTCAGATGAACAGGTGTATTCGCAAGATGGATACTGGGTGGAGGAGACAGATGATGTTAGCAATGATCACTCGGTGTAGACATTCTGGGGATGGGGATCCGCAAGATCTATGGGCGGGATGTGCTTATTTATGTGGCATCTTATGCCGATTGGCTTCTTGTCCGTACTCGGATCTTGTTTCCCGCTTCTGCTTGATACTCTATTGATTGATGTATGAGGAGCTATCCTTGCCGTATGGCATTGCAATATTTCTATTTATTTTAGATGGTATGGCTCTGAGAACTGTTGTAAGGTAGCTTGCATACATACTCACTTGTGTATGTATTTACATACTCACTTGTGTTTGTATTTGATCTCTTCGCCTGTTGCCTACGCCGCTCGCTCTTGTCCCGATGTTCTGGAAGTGGTTAGGACCCCCGCAGGGTCTACATGTGGGTGGCCCCTAGGCCCCCGCTGTACTATTTAAACCACTTCTGGTCCATCCAGGCTTGAACTTAGACCGTAGGGTCCGAGGTTGTTACAGTTTCATAACTGAGGGAAAACTTGTTGTTGTGCTCATCATACCTTCCTATTGGGGTTCCCCAACGAGCTCGATATATTTTGGGCCATCACTCGGCCATAGCTTCGGAGGCGTCGCCACCCAAGAAGAGGTAGAAGAACTCCAGGGCGAAAGCCTCGGCCAAACTAGCGGCCAAGAGCATGGTCGGGAGGGAACCAAAGCCTCGGGCACCTCCAACCTCGGACGAGTAAGTCTTTCTGTGTCCGCTCTTGGGTTTTTCCATTTCTGCCTTTACCTTTGCTTCTTATCTGTTTTTTATTTCTCTTCTTGACTTGAAACTCTTTCATTTTCCACAGATCCTACGTTCATTCCCCAGAGCGGCTCTGGCATAGCATCTCCGATCTGGAGCATCCCTCCCCCCCCCCCCCCCGCGATGACGACGCTCGCCCGCTCAGCCCTATTCAAGAGGGCTTCGCGGCTGCGCCTGATCAAAGCCCTTCTCGTCATGAGGAGGGCAATGTCGGCACGGGGGTTAGTGGGGAAACTCAGGATACAGCTATGCCAAATCATCCTAGCTCCTCTTCTCCGGCGCCGGCGCCCAGCTCTGAGGTGCCAGTCTCATCGGCATCGCCCCAAACAAGTTTTTCTTCAGCTCCAGTTTCCTCTAAAGCAGCAGCACCAGCACCAGTAGTAATAATAGCACCAGCGTCAGCAGCACCACTAGCACCAGCAGCACCACCAGCAGCAGCAACAGCCTCCACTAAGCCTCCAAAGAGGAAAGCTCCGTCAACTTCCTTCGGATCAACGGTGTCGATTGCGGATATTTTCTAGCCAATTTCCTAAGCCCCGTCCGGATCAGCAGCCTCTTATCTTCCACTGTGTCCTCCATCATCCGACAAGCTCAAGAAAGATACCGGGCCACCAAAGGTCACTCCTTCCGGGTCCTCTGCTGCCAGATCAGAAGGTAGTAGGCAACTGGTCCTCCATACCAGTCCTGCTGCCACCCAATTTGCAAGGCGAGAGTCCCATATCAAAGGCCTGGTGGCGAGTCACTCTCCCAGCAGCGAAAGTTACAGTCCACTGCTCCTGGAGTACGTGAATAACTGGAATAATGCTGAATTTATCGATCCAAAGGATGATCTACCGGAGAAGTTCGGCCCAGCAGAGTTCAGCTCCTAGATGAACTCCGCCACCAAGGCCATCTCTTTGGCTGGCCGAATGATGGAGGTAACCTTTTCTTCTGCTGTGGTGCTTTATATGCATGAGCACTTATAGATATATCCCCTAGTCCCTGAGCCTCCGAGGGAGTAACTTGTTACTAGATCGGATGCTCCTAGAGAACTCAGTTTTCGTCCTTAGCAATTTCAAATAGTGATGAAGTTAGAGTCGGGTTAAGTTCTGCTTGGCCCGAGTCTCGTAGCCTTCGAATATCCACACACCTAGAGCCGGATTAAGTTCCACTTGGCCCGGATCTTGTAAACTTCAAATATCCACACACACATAGAGCCGGGTTAAGTTCCACTTGGCCCGGATCTTGTAGACTTTGAATATCCACACACCTAAAGCCGAGTTAAGTTCCACTTAGCCCGGATTTTGTAGACTTCGAATTATTTTTGCTTTGCCTGTGAACTAACCTCGTCTTGCTTTTTTCAGATCACCACTAACAGCCAAACTGCTGAATTCCAGCGCATGCTGGACTCTTACAAAGATGTTCACGCACGATATGGCAAACTCTTCGAAGAGCACCAGAAGAAGGGTAATTTTCCTTACTTAAGACTTTTCCTTTTTCCACTTTCGTTCCTTTGAGTTATCCGTGATCCGTATTAACTTGTTATTCGGACCATGCAGCCAAGGTTGAGGCTAAGAATATCATCATGCGGAAAAATCTGGCTGAAATCCAAGGTATATTATCTTGTTCACACGATCATTGCACGCTCTTTTCTTGACTCGGTAGATATTTATACTTCGGCTCTACCGGATTAACCCACTGTTGCAGTTGCTCTTGAAGACAACGTACCTATACCTGATATGTTGACACATTTTGTTGAACAAGCAGGGAAGCATATGGCTGAACTGAAGAAGAAGGACGATGAGATAGCCCGGCTGCGCCTCCAGGACTCAGAAATTACTCGGCTGAATGCCGAAATCTGTAGGCTTAAGGACCTCCACAAATCCAAACTAGATAAGGCTGACCAGGAGTTTCCCGAGGAAAAAGAGCATCAAACCACACAAATTTCCAAGGATCAGAATTTACTACAGGAAGCCGACGTCAAACTTATGTCGGTGACCTCAGAATACGAGAAACTCTAGGCCCACAGCGCCAATGTCCATGCCGAGCTTTAGCGTCTCCTCTTACAGATTCCCCATGAGTTCCTTTCCCTTGCTCAACTTTCATTTCTCTAGACTTAGTGCTTTCGCTCACTATTTCCTTTGTTCTGTTCTCAAGCAAATTTCCAGAAGGTGATACTCTTTCTGTTGCTGCTATAGCTCAGTCTCGGGAATAATGTGGTATTCCCACGGGTCCTAGTTCCGGGTCAATCCCTTACACGATAGAAGATCTTCTTGTGAGCCTCGTTGCTCGCATGGAGCTGGTAAGGAACTACGGCGCAGACATTATGCCGGCCGCAATGCGGATGCTCAACTCGCTCTGGCTCGGTAAGCCCACTCCCAAAGGAAATGCGGCGCTTATCGCCAAACTGATGGAGTGCGAGACTCAGCTGAACTTGTGGAGAGAATCTACTGCACGATCTGGGGCTGACATTGTGCTGCAGTTTGTCCTCTCGTGGTACGAAGGAATATACCTGGGGTTGCTTACTCGCATGCGCACTGGATCCAAGTGGACCGAAGATCCGGCGTGGGTTGTGCGTCGCAAAGCCAGTGCTAACAAGCTTATCCAGTATTCCTTCTGCCACGCTTGGAACGAAGGGCCGAGCTACCTTGATGTGTTCGAAGATGAAATTGGTTCTGAGGGTGAAGAAGACGAGGGAAGCGAGGGCGAGTCCTCCGAACTTGGCGACAAAGCTGAAGATCTGGAGGATGGAGAGGCCAACCCCGAGGATGAGGCCGAGGATAGCGCCCCGCCCACAAATTCTGAAGTACCTCCTCCTTCGGCTGATGATTCGGCTCCTGCCCCTGCTGCTTGAAAACACTTGACCGTATTTATCAGATCCCCAGAATGTCGGGTGAAAATGTATTTAAGTACCTTGGTTTGGTTTTGCTACAATTTGTGCTGTTTACAACTAAGTTTTTGAATGTCGGATTATCGTGGGCGAAGTCCCTGAGTTTCCTTTTTCTTGTTCCCTCAATTTTTGACTCGGCTCGCGTCCACCTTGATTCGGTTTTTTTCGACTTGCGAGTCCGAGGTTCAAAAATTTGAATTAACAATACTTGAAACTTTGAGATTAGCTCAAAATAATCTGGCAAGAAATGAATAAACATAGGGTTAGTCCAAATAACAAATGTCGGGGCGCCTAGGTTCTTTCCCTTAGTCGTTTTTCATGTGCTTTGCAATTCCAAACTTGTTCTCTTGCTTGCCATGAAGCCAATTCTTGTTGGACAGTAGCAAAGTCGAAGAGTTGAGTTTTTGGTGCTCACACACTACTAATCCGGTTAAAGTACAGGTAATCTAAGCCAGCCGATGTATAAAGAGCGTAAAATAAGAAAAACAGTTATTATGGCAGTCCCCGAGTTTCTGCCAGGGGTGCCGAAGTTTTATTGATAAGCTCGTTGCTAACATACATACCGACATACGAGTGACTTGGATACATTCACCTCTTTGCTAGGTGTAAAAGGGATGTAGTGCTACATTCCATGGTTGCTTAGATTCTTCTCTGAACCTGTCCGCCTTGTTCTTCTCTTGTGGTTGTGCATCAATAATATAGTAGGAATCATTGTGCAAAGCTTTGCTTACAATGAAAGGTCCTTCCCATGGAGGGGATAACTTATGCATGCCAGCAGTGTGCTGTATCAACTGGAGTACCAGATCACATTCCCAGAAAACTCAGGGGTTTACTTTCCGGCTATGGTAGCGTCAGAGGTTTTGCTGATATATGGCAGACCTGGACAAGGCCAGTTCTCTCGCTTCTTCCAGCAGATCAGCATCATTTTGCCAGGCTTCACGCACTTCGGCTTCTGCTTATTGGGTGACCCTCGGCGAATCATGCTCTATGTCGGCTGGTAATACAGCTTCTTCCCCATATACCAGAAAAATGGCGTATAACATGTTGATCGATTCGGAGTTGTTCTTAAACTCCATAGTATTGTTGGTAGCTCTTCTATCCAACACCCCGCTAATCTTTCAGCAGCTCTATGAGCTAGGGTTTTATCCCTGACAACACCAGTCCGTTGGATCTCTCCACTTTCCCGTTCAATGCGGGGTGGGCCACAGAGGCTACATTTAGATTTTCTTCTCTCGACAGAACCTCGCAAATGCTCCTTCAGCGAAATTTGTGCCATTATCAGTTATGATACTATGGGGGTAGTCGTATCTCAGGAATATGTCCTTGAGGAATTTTACCGTTGTTTCCCCATCACATTTCCTGATTGGCTTCACTTCAATCCATTTAGTAAATTTGTCCACCATAACTAGGATATGGGTCATTCCTCCTTTATCCAGCTTAAATGGTCCTACCATGTATAGGCACCATACAGCAAATGGCCAAGTAATGGGGATAGTTTTGAGTTCCAACATTGGCAGGTGGGTCTTTGCGGTGTATCGCTGATAGCCATTACACTTCCTCACCAAATCTTCTGCTTGCTCCAAAGCACTTGGCCAATAAAATCCATGTCGGAAAGCCTTTGCCACTAATGCTCTTGAAGATGCGTGGTGGCCACATTCTCCTTGGTGGATATCCCGGAGTATGTCAAGTCCTTCCTCCGAGTCAACACACTGCTGCAGCACTTTGGTTACACTTCTTTTGTATAGTTCGGCATTGATAATTGTATAGGCTTTTGCTCTTCTCTGGACCTGCCTTGAGAGTATCTCATCATCCGGCAAGATTCCCTCTTTCAGGAAGTCAAATATTGGCTTGGCCCAAGCGGGTATAGCTCGGACGGGGAAGGGTTCCTCATCAATTTCCATCGCATCCACAGCCATCACCCCTGCCGGGTTTGGGAAAACAGTCCCCGGGTTTGCCGAGGCAGACCTCGGGTTTGCCAAAGCAGTCCCCGGGTTTATTTAGGTGCCTCCCCAATCAATTTCCATTAGCATAGCTTCTGACCCAGAGAGAGACGTGATATAAATAGAGTCGGATTCTAGCGATAGGGTAATAGATGGTTTTCTTAAGTGCTCCAAGGCAACATTTGGCGGGATTGGTTGACGGGATGAGCCCAATTTGGACAGTACATAGGCGGACTCGTTTTCAATCCGTGGTATGTGATGAAACTCACATCCCTCGAAGAATCCGCTTATCTTTTGCAGATGAAATCCGTAAAGGGCCATATTCGCATCCAAGCCATCCCAGTTTCCAGATACCTGCTGCACCACCAAATCCGAGTCGCCAAAGCATTGTATCCGACGTATCCCCACTTCTTTTGCCACTTTAAGGCCATGCACCAATGCTTCATATTCTGTGACATTGTTCGAGGCCCTGAAGTGGATTTGGAGGACATATTTTAGTTGATCTTTCTTCGGCGAGGTAAGCACTACTCTAGCGCCTAGCCCTTCTTTCAGTTTTGATCCGTCGAAGTGCATCCGCCAGCAATTGGAGTCTGGCAGAGGTGGTTCGTATTGCATCTCGACCCAGTCCACAAAGAAATCCGCCACCAACTACGACTTGATCGCATCTCTTCTATCGAACTGTGGTGCATATGGAGCTAGCTCAATTGCCCATTTTGCTATTCGGCCACTAGCATCTTTGTTACTCATAATCTCCGATATGGGTGCCTCACATATCACTTTGATGGGATGTTCCTCAAAGTAATGTTTGAGTTTTTTGGCTGACATATACACGCCATACCCATCTTTTGATAGTGAGGGTAATTCTGTTTTGAAGTCGATAATACCTTGCTCAGATAATATGCTGGCCTTTGCACCGATTTTCCTTCTTCTTTGCGCTCCACTACAATCACTTCACTTACGACTCGGTTGGTCGCGGCTATATAGAGGAACATTGGCTCCTTGGGTAGTGGTGCGGCTAGGATTGGTGCAGTAGACACCATCTTTTTTAATTCTCGAAATGCGCTATCCGCTTGTGGTGTCCACGTATATTTGTCTGCCTTTTTCATTAACTAGTAGAGGGGCAGTGCCTTCTCTCCCAGCCGACATATGAACCGACTTAACGATGCCAGGCAACCAGTGAACTTCTATACATTGTTAAGTCATTTGGCAGTTCCATTCTTTCTATAGCCCGGATTTTCATTGGGTTAGCTTCAATACCTCGGGTGGACAATAGAAAATTGAGTAATTTTCCTGCAGGCACACCAAAGGTGAATTTTTACGGGTTAAGCTTCATCCGGAACCGTCTCAAGTTCGCGAATGTCTATCGGATATCATCAAGGACAGTATTTCTTTCCTTAGTTTTTATGACCACGTCATCCACATAAACTTGCACATTTCAACCTATTTGGTCATGTAGACACTTTTGCATGCATCCTTGGTACGTTTTACCAGCATTACGTAATCCAAACAGCATAGTGCGATAGCAATAAGTCCCGTACGGGGTAATAAACGGAGTCATTATTTGATCATCCGGGTTTAGGGGTATCTAGTGGAATCCAGAGTACGCATCGATGAATGACAACAGTTCACATTCGGCAGTTGAGTCTATGACTTGGTCTATTCTAGGGAGCGGGAATGGATCTTTAGGACACGCCTTATTCAGATTCGTGTAATCAATGCACATGTGCCATACCACGGCCACGTTCGGATCATCCTTCTTCTTTTCCACCATCACTAGATTAGATAGCCAATCCGGATAGAGTACTTCCATGATAAACTTGGCCGCAAGGAGCCTAGCTATCGCACCCCCAATGACTTTTCTTCTGTCCTCGGCAAAACGTCTGAGAGGTTGCTTCACCGGCTTAGCACCGGGTCTCACGTTCAAAGAGTGCTCGACCAACTCCCTCGGCACACCTTGCAGATCCTGTGTGGACCAAGCAAAGAAATCCTGATTCTCACGGAGGAAGTTGACGAGCTCGCTTTCCTATTTGCTGCTTAACCCGACACTAATGGTTACGGTGCACTCTGGGAACTGATCATCGATTGGCACTTTCTTTGTATCCTTGGTTGCTTGGAATGACACGCTTCCATGCGGGTTGGTCAGAACCGAGATATGTTGTTGCGCGGACTGAGCCAATGCTGCCACTTCATGTATTCTTCTCTTTTCCTGAGCTATCACGAGTGACTCGGCCAAGTTAGATCCGTAGAAGCGCACTCGATTGAACGCCTGAAGTCCCCTGGTACGGTTATCACGCCCCTAGGTCCGAGAAGTTTCATCTTTAAGTAACTGATGTGAGTACTTGCCATGAACTTGTTCAGCGCGGGCCTGCCGAGCAATGCGTGATAAGTGCTCTCTAGATTCACTACTTCGAAGTCCAAATTTTCAGTCCGGCAATTATCTCTCATACTGAACAACACATCAACCCGAACCTTGCCAATTGGCTCACAGGAGATACCTGGCACAATGCCGTGAAAGGTGGTCCTTGTTGCTTGTAGCATGTTCTATGATATTCCCAACTTGTGCATGGTATCCTTGTACAAGATGTTGATGCTACTGCCATTGTCAATCAGCACTTTGGAAAACCTCACATTAAGGTTCAGCCCAATAAATGTCGGATCTAGGACCAGTGCGTAGGTCCCTAGGCTGGGCATGAGCTTCAGATGATCCTTAATACTCCACGTAATCTCCTGATCTGACAAAGGCATGTATCTCACTACCGCCGACATTACCGCATTTACCTCCATATGCCGGTGCTGCAAGCTTTTCCAGTCAGTTTCTTCCGTGGTGAACACACAATAGCTTTGGTGATGTTCCATGTATTCATTTCATCCCTCATTTGTATGGTAACCTTGGTCCTGCTGCTGATTGTTATTTACTTGATGCACAACATCTCTCCTTTCCTGATTTTCATACCTCGGTGGTGTTGGAGGCAACATAAGTTGCTGTTGGTTCCCCTAGTGAGCAACAGCTGCCGAGGTGCTTCGTTCCGAGATGCTTCGTTCCGAGGTGCCTGAGCATTCCCCGGATTACCATGTTCTAGGTTCCTCATCCACTCACATTGCCGGGTCGTATGATTCGTCGGGCTATTTGGACTTGGCGTATGAAACTTGCAAGGTTGATCCAGCATAGACTCAAACATATACCTCGGTCGACCTTTTTGCTCCTGCCACTATTTTTTCTGCTCTGGGGTCCAAGGTTTCTTCCCCTCACTCTTCTGTTGCCAGTTCTACCCTCCAGTTTTCTGGCGCTGGCTAGTGCCGGCATTGGGCTGATCTCAGTCCATCGCCACCACATGTTGTGAGTTATACCTGTAATCCGGACGCTTGTCCCTTCTCCTTCCCCGAAAATCATTTCTCCTTGATGATCCGGAGCCATCTCGGTTGTAATACTCCTCGCTTGCCTCCTTGACATTAGCCGGGGTTGAGTTGGGTCTCCCAAAGCATACGAATCTACAATCCTTATTGTTTCAGCCAAAGTGGTTGGCATATCCCACTGCAGCCTTTGCCACAACATACTTCCATATCTACAGCCTTGGGCGAACCATGCAATTGCTTTTGATTAAATCACTCCTTCGCATGAGTTTCGCACATTGCACCACCAAGTCAAGAAATCTCGGTCTGGCTCATTCGGTCTCTGTCGCCATAACGCCAGAGTTTGTGGCCTATTGGGCCTCTTGTAAGTGCTTGAGAAATTGCTAACGAATAACTCCTCAAAATCCAGCCAGCAGTTAACACTTCCTGGTGGCAAGTTGTTTAGCCAAACCCTTGATGGCCCCTCCAACATTTGCGGCACGTACCTCACTGCCCATCTCAAATTTCTAGTTGCAATTTTGACTGTTGTTGCATAATCAATAAGCCAATCCTCAGGTCTGGTGCTACCATCATAGGTCCTTGTTCCTCTGGCCAACTGAAAGTTTGGCACTAGTGGTTCCCTCATGATTCGGGGCCCAAAGCATGCCGGACCAGGTGGACCCTGTACCTCGATCAATTCCGACCTATAAATTCTGTCCAATTTCAGCCTTGCATCATCTGGCTGCAAGTCTCTGCTCCCTAGCCTTGATCTAATTACATGGTGCTCCGGTCTAGGGTGTCCGTCATTAACCATCGCCGAATAACCATCATTGTACCTTTCTTGGTCCGGACAAGTGTTGTGGTGCAGTGCTGCTTGACCTGCACTTCTTTCCTACCGAGGCGCATTTTGACCCGCTCTCGCCGGATCACGCTATCCGGCATTGCCATTGGTAGCATTCCGTTGGCCGGCACTGCCTTGGTCGCGGTTACCTCGGCCGGCTTCACCTCGGTTGGTACTGTGGCGATCTTCGTCAACTTGCACTGCTTTTCCTTTTCCATCTCTCACCTGGTCATAGGGGACCATTTGTTTGTGTTTTCTCCCGGAGTTTACTTCTCCTCTCCTGGGGTTGTGACCCGGAGATGACGCGGCTACACCGGACTTGGCCGGGTTATTTCTAGCCGAATGAACCACCTGTGATGCTCCTGGTGGTGCCGGGTTTTCCTTGTTCATTTCCTCGTTTTGCTGGCAAGCGACCCTCAGCAAGTGGTTCACCCTCTCCTATTGCCTTTCCCGGGCCTCTCCGGTTAAACCCTCTAACTTGAATGCAGCTGCATTTGCTACCCTTAGGTTCTTTGCCGGGGTACTGTACCTTTCCAGCCCTCCTGTTACGATCGTGGCAGTCTGACCTGGCCTAGGCTCGTACTCCTTGTCAATCTCAGTAATCAGGTTTCTACCTCGGATTCTTGCTCCATCTAAGCGGATTTGTTTTGCATATTCTCTCAAAGTGATGTTCAGAGACTGCTGTAACTCTGCTACCTTTTCTGTGCCAGCTAACATTTTCTGCCTAGTTTCCTCCAACTCAGCCTGCGCTTGAGCCGGATCTACCACATGAGCTATTAGCGTTGCTAGGCTATCTATTGCTTGATGTAGTACATTCTCTGGCCTTTCTAGCAGAGGAAACCCAGATCTTGCATGTTTTGGCGTGCCTTACAGCTCTAGCGTCGGGTCCTTGATTGCTCGTGCGTCTGGTGCGGCCATCATGACCTCAACGCTGCTAGCGGGGCGAGTGATTCGCACTCCGCGAGCCGCGTTGAGAGGTGGTTTGCCTCCCTCGATGATGTGCCACGGATGAACGTAGGACTCGTCCACGCCGACGTAGATATTGTGCGCACCAAGTTTGATGAAGATGTCGTTGCACGGAGGGGGCTCCTGCCAAATCTCCCTGCATTGTTGCTGACATAGTCCAGTGCTTCGAAACGCTGAACCAGGCCGGAGACGACGCGCTCGCCAGTGTTGGAGATGCTTCCCGTCCGGATTTTCACCCCTGCTAGCACAGCTAGCCCCACGGTGGGCGCAAACTGTCATGGTGGTAGCACGGCAGATGCCATGGATAGGCTAAAGATGGGGCCAATGAGTGCTAGGGGAATCCAGGGAGGGAAAACGTGGTGATTCCACACACAGAAGTTCTTGTATTTGCTCTATCAATGGTGTTTACAGGTGCTCCTCAAGCTATTAGTGAGAAGGAGACTATGTCTCTTATTCCCCACGTCCTTGCTCCAGAGTTCTACCTTAGACAGAGAAAATGATCCATCCCTCTCTATGGAGGCCCTAGTGCTCCTTATATAGGGGAGCTCGGGTTACAAATGTTGCAAAGTTAGGGCATACGTGGCAGCATATTCCCCGAATATGACCCTTGGTTAAACCTAGATGCTTCTTTATTCCCTTTAACGGCTTGTCCGGGCTTTAGACATAACCTACAGCATAATCCTTGCCTTTAAGCATCACCAGACACGGGCTACGTCAGCCGAAATCGCCTGTGTCACCTTGGTCGCTCCTATCCTGTTGGTCCTCCCATCTGCTTTGCTTCGCTCACGCTACAGCTCACAAAGCCACCTTTTGACCAGCAGGAGATTCCTTCCTTATCTTGGAAGCCATACGATAGTCCGGCTAGCACGTGGCTAACCCAGCTACGAGGGTACCTGCATAATAGACAGACAAACATGACCGACATATATTTTATGTCGTCCGGGCTAAGGCTAGGGAGATGTTCCACGGGCCGGGTTACTCCATAGGTCGGCCTGCCTTGAGGTGACCCGGCCAGCACTTGCTTTGACAGTGACGTACCTCGGCTAACTCAGCCTTTATACCCAGCGTTACCCTACCCAGGGGTATCCCCCCAACATTGAAGCTGCTGGCAATGATAACCGTGTCATGGGCAACTGGTTCCCCATGGGCTCGAAGGACACAACCCGCACCTGGTTGACGAACCGCCCCGAGGAATCTGTCGATTCATGGCCCACCCTCTGCACGCTCTTCATCGCAACTTTAAGGGTACCTACGAGCGCCCATTTGCCTACTACAACCTCCACCAAGTACACCAGCAGTCCAGCGAGAGCCTCTTCAAGTGCTTGCAACGGTTTAGCCAAGTACACAACAAAATACCCAAGATCTCTGACTCCGATATCATCACGGCCTTCTCTGAGGGTGTAAAGGATGTCAGGATGCGAGAGAAAATTGGCATCCGTAAGGAGAACCTCACCACAGCGATGGAACACTTTACTATGGCAGAGAAATGTGCCAAGGTAGAGGCTAGACGTATGTCTCGCCTCTACAATGGTGAGACCATGCCCAAACCCTCATCCAAAATCAAGGGCAAAGAAGCCAAACGCAAGTCCCCAGCGGTCCTTGCGGCGGAGCCTAAGCGAGAATGAGAGCAAGATGACCTCCTGTACTGCATCTTCCAAAAGAGGCACGAGCACGATACGGATGACTTCTATGAGCTAAAAAAATTTATGTAACGAGCACAGTAGCCAGAGGAAGAAGAAGCAAGGTGGCGGGCAGAACAACGGTCGTGGTGGCCACCGGGGAGGAGGGCACTTGAACAACAACCATAGCGTCGATGGTGGCTAGCAGCATGGCCATCAAGCTAACGCTACCCAACAACATCATGGTGTCACGGAAAGGGGACTCGCCGAGGAAAACACCAGGGGATACCAGGAGCCAAAGTGCTCCATTGCCTGCATCCTCGGTGGATCCTAGGCACCCGCATCCAACCATCACTTCAAGCAGCTTAGTCACGAGGTCATCGCCACTCGACCAGGGACTCCCTCCCCAAAGCTCAGGTGGTCCCAGTATGCCATCACCTTCAATGCCAATGACCACCCCACCCCCACCAGAGTTGTGGGCACCCTCCCCATAATTTGCACCCCTACCATCAACAACATCGTTGTGTCAAATACTATCATCGATGGCGGTGCCGGTTTGAATATGATCTCCACATAGACGTTCGCCAAGGTGCAAGTGCCATATGACAGGATGAATCCCATCATGCCATTCTCAGGGGTCATGAATGGAACAACCATACCCATCGAGTGGGTACGCCTCACTGTCACGTTCAGGAACCACGATAACTAAATGACCGAGCTCATCGACTTTGATGTGGCACAGATCAGCCTCCCCTAGAATGTCATCCTAGGTTACCGGCGCTGATCAAGTTCATGGCAGCAACCCACCACATCTACAATGTCATCAAGATGCCTAGCGGCAATGGCAAGATCATCTCCATTTACTGCGATGAGAAGGAGGCTCTATGCTCCCTCAAGTAAGCCTACAAGGCCGCAGCCACTACCTACTAGGAAGATGTGGAGACTCTCAACTACATTGGGGGTTCCGCAAGGAAGAAGCATATGGTGTCACAAGACAATGCCAAGGCAAAGAGAGAAGTGGTTGTGTCATGCCGCCTCTAGAAACACCGCATCGTGGGTGGCACCCATGACGCCAGAGGAAGACCGGAGCTACCTCCGTAGAGCCTCGCCCGCATCAGAGGAACACAAGGGTAAGATAAAGACTCGTGGGCTTTCAACATCCTGGTGAGTTGCTCCCAGTATCCATCTGACGTCGAGCGCCTCTCCCCCAACATATGACCGCCTTGGGATCGAAGGGCAGCTCCTGGCATAGGTGAGGTGGACAAACCTCTCCAAGGAGTGCAACATGCCTACCCTACTTTTTTGAAGGTGAATCCCAACCCTCACCATCCCCAGAATCCTCCCCTGTGAGCCCCCTGCTGACTCATGGCGGCATTGTAATAAGCCATGAACTTCCTGGTCGTTTTTTGGTATCGTGCGCCACGCGCCAACTTTCGTTTTTTTCTTTCACATTGAGTTTGTTTTCTCTTCATGCAAACTTGAATCTCTCCTACATGTATCGTACAAGAGGGGGATAGGCACAGTGTCTATCACAGAGCCGCTCCCCGTCAATAGCAAGGCCTCAAGTGTTGAGCTATGTCTTGTCCTAGTGATAAGGTCACCTCGCCCATGGTTCTTGCTGCTTGAAATCCTCATGTGGCACATGTACAAAAGTTAATAAGTGCATGGAAAGCGATCATGCGAATCCTATGGCTTCATCCCTGAGGAGCCTACAGGACATGCATTAGCCCTACGGTATCCTCCGTGTGGTACCTACGAGGAAGCTCTCGAGGGCACCTCCCCTCGAGTAGCGTAACCCATGCTAAGCCTACGGCTTTGTAACACCCTCAAATCGGCCCTATGCAAGTTTCAGCCCTTTCCACCAAACCCGCATAGAAACGATTCAAGGACACCCACCAGGCACTTTCATGCGGGTGGAAAACAAAGTAATAACATTACACAACAGTCCTCGATGGGACCCACAATATAGATATATATACAACAGCGACTCAGCGAGTCAAGAATACAGATATACAATACAAAGATTCAAATCACCTTGAAAACGATAGTGCGTCCGACTACGGACAATATGCAAATGGGGCTAAGAGCCCTGAAGAATAACCAATGACGTCCATCACCCTGCCCAGGCCAAGCCGGAAGGGTAACCCTGCTAACGACGTCGATCTCAAACCTGCTAAAACAAAAGGGGTGCCGACAAGGGCAAAGGAAAAAGAGGAGCGTTAGTACTGAGGCCAGTACACGGCGGGGCTAGAATTCGGCGGCTCTCGCCTACATAGGTATGGTGGGCTGAAGTGGCAGCGTAGCGGCACTAAAAAACCTATAGAGACTTGATACAACTGGCGGCTATTAGAGAGGGGTAAGAAAGACCTATTCGGATCCAACCTGAAGCTAACACCAAACAAACCCATCATGGTATTTCCCCCTCGAGACCAAACGAGGAAGTCGGACCAAGGAACTCACATAGTTTGCAATTTTACTCATTCCATTATAGTTGCAGCAATTACTAATCAGATATAGATAGCCTGAGTCATCCTGATAGCATAAGTAGTGGGCAGTTTTAGTTAACATTCCGTTGTAGTTGAAACAGTTACTAGCCAGATATCTTTGTCCTGAGGAATCCCAAAACCCAGCAGTTGTTGGCACTTTTATCACATTCCATTGGAGTTGCAATACTTACTAGGCATCTAGCATGTCACAAAACAACCCAGATCCACCAGCTGTTGGCATTTTTAATATCCATTCAGTTATACTTGATCTGATTACTAGTCACATATTAAGTCAAATTTATAGCACTACTTTAGTTATGCTTGTCTATGATCGAGATACTGTGCTCCAAGTCATCCATAACCGCGGACACGGCTTTCAGAAAGTTTTACCCTGCAGGGGTGCACAAATAGCAACACACACTCGATCAACCTCGGAAAAACCAACTCAAAACCCAACGAGGCATTCACGACAAAGTGACCACAGGATTCATAAAATATTTTAGGGGGCCACCCCACTAAGCTACCCGCAACGAAGTTGGCCGGCTCCGGAACGGACCTAGGGTTTGTGTCAATGGCTGTAAACGACTGGGAACCCGAAAATGTGACTGGGCTTGTCGATACCGCAAAAACATTCCACGTTCCAAAACAGTACAGGTGCTCCACACACAATCTTAAATAAAGTAGTAAAGCATGGCATAAGTACAGAATAGTAATAAAGCCCCAAACTACTTGTGGCCCCAAGAAATAGAAATGAATCAAGCTCTGGCTCAGGGGGGTCCATAAGGCCTCTCGGAGTGGATAGTGCGAAAAATCAAGGAACAAGTATCAAGTACTCGGGGTCCTACGGGACACAAGTGAGCGTGGAAGAACCAAATAACATCTATTGCCCACCGATGCCTCTGCATTAGTTATATCTAGCATTTTAATAGTTGTATTTAAAGTCATGATCAACTCCACCATAAACATCTCCATCATAAACATCTGCCAGCATACCAACAACTGTGGTACTCGACAACACGAGATTGCACCTGAGCAAGCAACTACGACTCGCAACGCCAGCTATCTAGCAAACAACTGGCATTAGGAGGTGTCCATGGCAATATAAAGGCTGCAGGGGTATAACTGGTGCACGGAAACTAAAGCATCGTGACATGGATAGCAATAGATCAACAGGAGGAAATAAAGACTATCAATGCAAAATAGGTAGAAAGGGGGAGAGATGCTCGCCTAGGAAAACACTGCCTAAGGATCATGACCAGAGAACTTGTCGATACTCGCATCAACTCATCGGCCTAGTCCGCGAAGAAGCAAACACTAGAAGAAACACCGGATGCAATATTTAATACTACGGCAGAAGATCCGGCATGATTATGATATGCATGCGAGATGAACAATTTGATATGCGATAGTCGATAATGTCATATTATAAAAATAATGGGGGTCTCAGATAGGGAATCACATTAGGGTTCGGCGAACTTGGGATCCGAGGGGTTCGGGGTTCGACAGGGTTTGACGGGACATTAGGGTTCGGCGAACTTGGGATCCGAGGGGTTCGGGGTTCGACAGGGTTTGACGGGGGAACGGTTCGACGGGATCGGTCTCGGACAACGGAAGTAGATCTTGTCGCATCCGAGAAGGAGTACTTCGTTTGGCGTCGGGGGCGCATCGGATTCGCCCGGGTCGGTGTCGATCTTGTCGTCGCGAAGATCTTGTCGGGACCACGCCATCGAGTTGGTCTTGGCGTTCGAGAAGAAGAACTTGGCGTTCCGGTGGCGATCTTGTCGAACCGACCTTGTTCGATGTCGAACTTGCTGCGACGGTCGTCGTACTTGTCTGATGTAGATCTTGTGGTTCCATCCAAACCAGGAAGGAGATCTTGTCAATGGTCTTACAAGTGGCACCGGGCACGGTTCTCGTCTTTGTCGATCTTGGGTTCCTGTTGGCTCGGTATTGCTGGCATGGAGTCCTATGGCACACGTGGGCGAACGGAGATCTTGTCGGTGCCGGAGCAGAGGTAGCATACTCATCGTTCTATTAGTGTCACACCCCCTAGCCAAGCATTCAGGAGGCAGCCGAGTAGCAGCAACATAAGACATCTCGATCTGATTCCCTGGTACAGGTGGGCCCTATCAGGCAGAGGTACAACCAACTAAGTGAGAAACAACCTAAAATAAAACAACCGGTGCCCTCCTAGGGAGGTTATGCACGAGGCAGCAGGACGACCGCGGCAGCTCGCGTGGGGCTGGGCGAAGCGCACATGACAGCGGCGAGGCCGGGCCGATGGCGAGGGAGGAGGCGAGGTCCGTGCCACGGAAGAGGAGGAGCACAGTGGCGGGGTAGACGATGGCGGCCAGCGCGTGGAGCTCCACGGCACGCGGGGAGAGGAGGGGATGGCTAGAGAGCGGGGCCGGAGGCGACGGCGACCGGAACGAGGCGGTGACATGGAGGAGGGGGTCGATGAGGAGGGGGGCCCGCGGCGGCGCGACGGCGGGCAGTAGGAGAGAGGGCTGGGGCTCGGGTTGGTCGGGCTCGCCGGAGCGGAGGAGGGCGGCGGAGGGCATGGCGATGACTACGGCGGGGTCGCGCGAGGACCAAGCAGCGGCGGAGAGGCGGGGCCGGGCTCCGGCCAGCGAGGCGCGGCGACGCGTCGGGGTAGGTGCGCGTGGTAGGTGGAGGAGCGGCGGAGATGGGAGGGAAGGAGGCCCGACGGCGGCCGGTGGTTGCCGAGGTGGAGGAGAGCAGGGCAGGTCCTACGCGCGGTGGCGGCGGGGTTCATAGGCGGGAAGGAGGGCGCGCGGGGTAGGTTGGATCAAGTGGGAGGGGGACGGGCCACGCGGGGGGTGGGGAGCATCGGTGGAAGGGACGGCGGGGGAGTGGTGGGGCCAGGTGACGTGGGCGGTTGTCAATGGGTGGGGTCCGGGAGCGGCAGGTGGAGGCGGGAGCTAGCGCGCGCGCTGTGTCCGCGTGGGTGGGGCCGGGGCGAAAAAGTGGGGCGGTGAGGTGGCCAGGGGGATGAGGTGGCAGATGATGGCTAGGTGGATGGAGGGAGGAGAGGTGAGGTGGCATGCACCGATTGGGTGGGGTGAGGTGGAAGGGGCTGGGTAGGATAGGATAGGTAGGTTATTACGTAGAAAAGGTTTGGGTGTTTAGACAGATTAGGTTTTTAATTTGGAGGTGGCCGGCTAGGCTTTCGGGCCTGGCTGGCTGCCTCCTATAAAAATAATATAAATTTTGTTTATTTAAAACAGGGCTTATGAAATCCGTTGGTAGACAAAACAAAATATTCCGGAGACCCGGTTTTAATTTGAATTAAAGACGGAGCATTTAGAAAACAACACCAGGCTTTTCGAAAATAGTTTTTATGCAAACAAATGCAAGATGACATGACGATGCTCAAATGCAAGGTGGCATGATGACATGAGCATGCGGTCATGATGATGCAATGCACAAAAACAACGCGATTTTCTAGTAGTGGTTTTTGCGGGGCGCCACAGGCTTCCTCCCCGACGAGCCTACATGACATGCATTAGCCCTACGGTGTCCTTCAAGAGGGACCTACGGGGAAGATCTCGGGGGCACCTCCCCTCGAGCAGCATAACCCATGATAAGCCTATGGCTTCCTCCCCGTGGAGCCTATAGGACATGTATTAGACCTACGGTCTCCTCCACGAGCGACCTACGGGCAGCTCTTGAGGGAACCCCCTCCCTTGAGCAGCATAACACATGCTAAGCATACGGTTTCCTCCCCGAGGAGCCTGCAGGACATGCACTAGCCCTATGGTCTCCTTCACGAGGGACCTACGGGGTAGCTCTCGAGGTCACCCCTCCGTCGAGCAGCATAACCCATGCTAAGACTACGGCTTCCTCCCGGAGGAGCCTACAGAACATGCATTATCCCTACGGTCTCCTCCACGAGACCTACGGGGCAGATCTCGAGGAAGCAACATAGCCCATACTAAGCCTATGGCTTCCTTCCCAAGGAGCCTACAAGACAAGCATTAGCCCTACGGTCTCCTCCATGACGGACCTATGGGTAAGCTCTTGAGGGCACCCCCCCTCGAGCAGCATATCCCATGCTAAGCCTACGGCTTCCTCCCCAAGGAGCCTACATAACATGCATTAGCCCTACGGTCTCCTCCTCGAGGGACCTACAGGGAAGCTCTCGAGGGCACCCCCTCGAGCAACATAACACATTCTACGCCTACGGTTTCCTCCCTGAGGAGCCTACATGACATGCCTTAGCCCTACAGTCTCCTTCATGAAGGACCTACGGAGCATCTCTCGAGGGCACTCCCCTCGAGCAGTATAACCCATGCTAAGCCTACGGCTTCCTCCTCAAGGAGCTATAGGACATGCATTAGCCCTACGTGTATCCTCCACGAGGGACCTATGGGGCAGATCTCGAGGGAACCCCCTCGAGTAGCATAACCCATGCTAAGCCTACAGGCTTCCTCCCCGAGGAGCCTACAGGACATGCGTTAGCCCTATGGTCTCCTCCACGAGGGGTCTACGAGGCAGCTCTCGAGGGCACTTCCCCTCGAGCAGCATAACCCCTGCTAAGCCTACGGTTTCCTTCCCAAGAAGCCTACATGATATGCGTTAGCCCTATGGTCTCCTCCACGAGGGACCTACGGGGCAGCTCTCGAGGGAACTTCCCCTCGAGCAATATAACCCATGCTAAAGCCTATGGTTTCCTTCGCGAGGAACCTATGAAACGGGCATTATCCCTATGGTTTCCTCCATGAGGAACCTACAGGGAGGCACCCGAGGAGCTGTCGAGAAACAGATTCACCCCGCGCCTTCGGGCAGATGACAGAATGCAAATACACGCGAGAACTAAAGTCACCGCCCCAAGGGGCAGACAGTACGACCCTTCCCTCTTGAGAGGATCAACTCTCCACGAGGCCAGGATAAAAACCCCTTCCACTTGGGATACCCACCACAAAGCTAAGTCCAAGTATTCTAAATTCTGTTCCCTCCTCATGCTCTCGCCTTTCTTTAGTCCTCGAAGAGGGACTTCATCCTTCTCCGCAAACCTCCTTGACGCACTCACAGGGCCTCGAGGAGCCACATCGTGACACTCGCTAGTACTAGTCGGATAACGTCTAGTGTCGCTTTGCCCGGGGGATGGTCCCCGACGACAGGATGCATGAAAGTAGGCAGACTCCATGAGGAACAAGAAATAGAACAACAAAAGAGTCTCCGGCAACAGGTCCATTACAAGCACAACCATGGGGCAAAAGACCAGAATACTATCACATACAAGTGCCACGGAGCACTCGTGCCATCGCTTGGGGCGTGACAACGTCCATGTCGAGATGGTGAGCCCATGGAGGGTAATCGGTGCGGCACAACAGCAGATCGTACACAGACACAGAGAAATATCCCCCGCTGAGGTAGTGGAATCGCATCACAGAGCCACGTCCGATGTCTTGGTCGCGGATGAAGTGCTCCCAGTTGATGGTGTGGAACATCATCCCTGGTCCTAGGGCCTCGACATTCACGATCCATTCGTCCCCTCCGTCAGAGTGCCTTAGTCGGGAACCCCCCGGCATGGTGCTTGCGGCTCCGAGCATGAACGGCTTGGGAAGCTTCACCCTGCGAGACAAATCCTCGTCGAGGAGGATGAGGACGAAGTCAATAACCATCTCAGGTGGAGGGGTCGGAGGTGGGGGTGATGCTGGTTCCCAACCGTCTTCGTGCCCCCCCCCCCACGACGTCCTCGACCACTGCCGCGAGGGCGACCGCGCTTCACCGGCACTCCTTTGGTGACCGTTGTAGCAGCCATGGAGGTACATGCACCTCCACAACCAGCACTGCATGCACGATGCGCCCTGCGGACACTTCCGCGTGATCGGCCATGTCCATGCTTCGCCGGTGGGGCTTCCGCTGGCTCCGCCATCACGGATTTTACCTTATCGGCAGGTGAGGCCCATTTCGGTGCCATGGAAGAGGGGTAAGCTCCGGCACGAGAAGCTGAGGAGAAGGGAGAAGGAGCAGAAGGGATGGCACTAGGGGAAGGGCCTCTTATTAAACAAAGCGAAAGGTCACTTCGTCACCTTGATTATCGGGCATCAACCGCCGGACTATCCCACATGCCATCAATCGTGGTAGTGCAGCTCCCAAGACGTTGCCGGACCCGCAACAGTTCCTGATCTGATGGTGGGAGGCGAGTGATTGCTTGGTGTGCACGGCCATGATGCATGCGAGAATGGACCGTGTTGCCTCCAACTGCGACGGGGGCCCCACCGACTATTTGGGCCCTTGCCCCTTCGCATCCATCGAATGAAACGTGTAGGGAAAGCACCTGGGGGCTACTTTCGGGACAAGGGTAACCAGGGTACCCTGACCCACTAGCCGCCAGGCCCACCATCGCTGTAGCATCAGCCCCATGTGTCTAGCCCTCCTCGGCATGACCACTCAAGAGCCAATCTAAGAGCATTCAACCCTTCGTGAGGCTCGCCCCATTAGGACTGTGCCTCGTCCATATCACCTCCAAGAGGAAGGCTTCATGAGGTGGTAGCCCGTCCACGAGGGCCTTGGATTCCCTCCCAACCTGCTCTAGAGCATGCGCGTAATCTCATAGGAAAGGAAGTAAGACGACAAATGTAACAGGCAGTCCACGGATGTACATGTTACGTGGCCTGTCTTGGGAAGGAAGAGACACTGTCTGGCCTCTCCAGTGATAAAGAAGGACTGATGGCGGCGGGATCGGACCCACTTATGCAAGAGGGGCGGGGGATAGCTCCACGCTACGGACGAGACGTCAGTGGCGACCGCGGCTTTTACGATCGATCGGTGACCCCGAAAATCCTAGACTGCGTTCATGTAAAGTAGTCACATTACCTTGGGCGGATATATGGTGGCCCTTACCGTCCAGTGAATTGGGGGAAGAGGTTCGATGCCCCTACAAAAGAAGAGGTTTGATGCCCTTACCGTCCAGTGAATTGGTGGCCCTTACCCCAAAAATGATGAACCCGAGGGGAGGAGGCGGTGGTGGTCTCAGTGAGAGAAGGAAGGAGACAACGAGCATCTCAGTGATCTTTTTATTTGCTATTTGCATAGGTTTTTTTTGAGGATGCTTCAAAGAGTGCTCATTATGGTGATGCTGCAAGTTTCCACCATGATTAGGCATGGCTTAGGCTAGCAGCCCAGGCGTTTCTCCAACACACATACAAACTCCATGATCTTACAAGTTCCACTTTTATTTCACACCGCCGGGATCCGTAAGCAAAAGAACATCATATCAACAGGGTACAAAGTACAAGTGCAATGTTGAAAGCGTTCCCCATGAAACATGGTTCTGCTAATTTCAACTTATAAAGCGCAAGCATATACGCAACAAACAAGGACCCAATGGTTCAAGTTTATTAGAGGCAATAAAGTAAAGTGTGACATCAAGCTCGTGAGAGCTTTAATCACTAGTTTTCCCATAACAAGTGGAAGGTAAACAAAAGCATGAATATACTTGGAATAGCATAAGCTAGTAGGTAGGTATGGTGGACTCTTTGGAATAACTTGGTTTAGGGAGTTGGATGCATGAGTGGAACTCATACTTTCTTGTGGAGGCTAGCAAAAGACTGGGAGCGACAAACTAAGAGAGAAATAATGGCCATAATCATGCAGAGCGACAAAACATCATTGATCAAAGCATAAAGTGATACTACAAGTTGAAAACTAAGGGATCATACAGGCTATGGTGACTTGAGATAGTCATAACATGGTGTGAGCATGCGCCAAGTCAACCCAAATAAAGCATCAAAGGAGAATACCACTATACTATGCTTTAATATGCTAAAACAACGCATGATTCATCCAAGCTACATTAAGCAATCTCAATTGTTTATAACAATTCATGCTACATCAAAGAATACTAAGCATAAATCCAAAACAATATCAAGCATGGCATGACAAAGCATAGGCCACAGTTAAAAACGAGCTCTTTTTACAACATAAGCATGAACTTTCCTACTCTTTTCCAAACCAAACCAAACTATTTGCAAACCAATGTATGAAAGAGGGGGTCCAACCAATTTATTCAGCAAACTAAGGAAACCGAGGCAAACGAAAATGAAAAAGAAGACGCTACAAGATAAACACAATTGTGCATGCAACAATAAAAATGAAGCGTTTGGAAGAAACCTGGGATTTCTATTGATGAAGAAGGGGATGCCTTGGGCATCCCCAATCTTTGACGCTTGTACTTCTTGGATATTTCTTGGGGTGACACGTGTGGCATCCCCAAGCTTGAGCTTTAGTCCATCCTTCATCTCATTACTCATTCCTTCCATACACCTGAAATTTTTCCTTCATACAAAACTTCACACAATCTCATTAGCAACATTAGTGCACTTAAGATAAATAAGTCTCAAGGTTCAGTTCTAACACCAAATAAACTTCCATTAGAACACTAGCTACTGTAGCAGTTCCCTCAAAAATCTCAATTCCCCAAAAGAACTCAAGAAGGAACCAACAAGAAGCAAATGCAAAAAATGGCAGAAATCTGTCAAAACAGACCAGCAGGTAAAGACAAATTTTTTTGAAGACCTTCTATTTCTCAAATCCAAAAGTGTTGAACTAATGAAAGTTAGATAACAACCTGGGGCAGAAGCACAAAAAAGAGTAAACTGAATGGGCGGTCCTAATTCTTTCGCCCCACCTTCACTTTGGTCCCTGTTCTTTAAAATTGCACGACTAGATCCTAAATCTTTGATAAGTAATTCACGCGAGGTCCTATTTTTGTCTGACCGCTTTGACCAATCTATGTGGTGTTTTGACCGCGGCCACGTCAACAGTATATTTACAAAAAGGCCCCCTGGTTAATATTTTTCACGCCTACGGTAGAGTATCAAGGCTCACCCGCATGAAGTCGCTATGTCTCTCAATGGTCATGGAATTCTTCCAATAATCTTCGGCCAACTCAATGATCTTCAGAACCAGTTCACTGAACTGTCTGGAAAACGAGACTAGCCTGGCGCTAGGATCAGCCCCGCTGATTGATCTAGGAGGAATGCAATCTTCATCGGGGTCGTGGGGAAACTTCAAGTTGAGCGCCCTGCTGCACTCGCTCTCAGCCACGCCATGCTCGCCCAGGAGGAACAGAAGCTTCACGCGGAAGGTGGCGATCACGGACGAGTTGGGGAAGGCCGCACGGTCCACGGAGGCAAGCGGACGTCACAGACAAGCCCTGTTGTTGCTGGCCGCGTCGAGTCCACGGACAAAGTGCTCAGCGATGCCCTTGGCATGCGGCCGCGCCGCCGGCTCCCCGTTGCGCCTGAAGATGCCGAGCACACGATCGACTTCCGCAGTGACCGGCTTGTTCCTCAGAACGTCGATCACTCTCTGTGCCCTAAACCTAGCCTCCAGAACCCTGTGGTCCGCGGTGGTGGTCTCAGGGACGTGTAGGCCGGACGCCGTGTTGTACCTCATCGGGTCGATGGGGGCGGAGATGCCCAGCGTGCGGCGGTACTCGGTATCCGCCTCCTGCTGGAGAGAGGGTTCGGCGAGGGCGTGCCCGAGCACGGTGGCGATGTCGACATAGTTAGGGACAAGCTCCTTGGTGGCGGCGAGTGCACGCTGGCGAAGCTGAGGTGCGCATCGACTAGGTCCTCCTCTGTGTTACGGGTGTGGATGGCGGCAGCAAAGTGGAGGTTCCCCGCGAGGCGGAGCGCAAGTGCCGATCTCGGGTGGTCAACAGCTAGCACATTGGCCCTCGTGGTACTGTAGCAGAACCTCCCTGGCTAGAGAGGGATGTGGAGAGAAACAAGGGCCATGTTTTAGAAGAAATACAACCGTGGGGCTTCTATCCGTAAATATGTAGGCTAACCGGTATGTCTCCTGACCCTCACTGCTGACTTGGCAACGATCAATGCGGGTCAAACCAATTTAGGACATCACGTGAATCACTTATCAAAGATTTAGGACTCAGACGTGCAATTTTAAAGAATTAGGACCAAAGTGAAGGTGAGGTGAAAGAATTAGGACCGCCCATTCAGTTTACTCCACAAAAAATTACAGCTCAATCCGACATACAGATCTCTCTCATGAAGTTTGATGGTGAAGCACAGAAATCTATTTTGGGACAGCAACTTTCCCAATCATTACTTCTCTCTCAATAGAGGTTACTCTTGGCACAAAAAGCAAATAAAAAGGATAAGGAGCGGTTATTACAGAGGTAATAACTTCCAAGACTCATCTAGAACTTTTGGGTTATCTCCCAATAAGTACTTTTCTTTAACGCCTTTAAGTTAGGCATAAGAAGCAAAGAAAGAATCAAGTGTTCTCAAATGAAGAAGCATTAAGACCAAATTTTGTTTTCATAGGAGAAGCAAAAGAAATCTTTTCTCTCTTTTTAGGAAATTGTGCTATACCTTTCTTGAGTGGGAGTTGATATTTAATGGTGCCTTCTTTTATATCAATGATGGCACCAACAGTTCTAAGAAAAGGTCTTCCCAAAGTAATAGGACAAGAAGCATTGTATTCAACATCCAAAACATAGAAATCAACGGGGACATAGGAATCTTTAACCATAATAAGAACATCATTAAGACTCCCCATGAGTTTATTTTTAGCATTAGCATCAAGTGGGATATTCAAATAACAATCTTCCAGAGGAGGCAAATCAAGCATATCATAAATCATTCTAGGCATAATAGAAACACTACTATCAAGATCACACAAAGCTCTGAAATCAAAGTCATTCACTTTCATATTAATGATGGGTTCCCAACCATCTTCTTGCTTTATAGGAATAGAAGCTTTATGTTTCATCTTTTCTTCTTTAATCTTTATGAGAGCATCAGTAATATGTTTTGTAAAAGCCATGTTCATAGCACTAGCATTAGGACTTTTAGCAAGCTTTTGTAGGAACTTAATAACTTCAGAGATATTGCAACCATCAAGATCAAAATCAACTTTATCATCTAAAGTAGTAGAACTATTACTAGCCTCAACACTAGTGGTGGTAATAGTAGAAACACTAATGTTTCTAGCAATTTCATCTTCTCTTTCCCACTTAGCATGTAATTCAACTAATAGTCTCACATTTTCATCAATTCTTACTTGTATGGCATTAGTAGCTGCAAAGGGATTCTCATTAGTTTCAGGTTTAGCAGCCATTTTATTCAAAGTAGATTGAGCTTCAGCCAAAGATGCTATATTTCTTTCAGCATTAGAGAGTTTTTCCTCAATAGTTTTATTGAAAGCAGTCTGTTTACTAATAAATTGTTTAAGCATAACTTCAAGTTCAGAGGGAGCACTCTTATTATTGTTGTATGAATTTCCATAAGCATTACCATTGTTGGGAGGATATGGCTTATAATTGTTGTTACCAAAATTGTTCCTATAAGCATTATTACCATAAGCATTGTTGCCAAAGTTGTTATTTCTTATGAAGTTCACATCAACTTGCTCTTCTTGAGCAACCAAAGAGGCTAAAGGAACATTATTTGGATCAATATGGGCTTTCCCATTAACAAGCATAAACATAATAGTATCAATTTTATCACTCAAGGAGGAGGTTTCCTCAACAAAATTTACCTTCGTACCTTATTGAGCTCTCTCAGTATGCCATTCAGAATAATTAACCATCATATTGTCCAAAAGTTTTGTTGTAGCACCCAAAGTGATGGTCATAAAGGTACCTCCAGCAGCAGAATCCAATAGGTTCCTTGAAGAATAGTTCAATCCTACATAAAAAGTTTGGATGATCATCAAAGCAGTCACTCCATGAGTGGGACAATTCTTTACCAAAGATTTCATTCTTTCCCAAGCTTGAGCAACATGCTCATTATCAAGTTGTTTAAACTTCATTATTTCACTTCTCATGGATATAATCTTAGCAGGAGGATAGTATTTTCCAATAAAAGCATCTTTGCACTTAGTCCAAGAATCAATACTATTCCTAGTTAAGGAATTCAACCATTCTTTATCTTTTCCTCTCAAAGAGAAAGGAAACAATTTCAGCTTAATAATATCACCATCTATATCCCTATGCTTTTGCATCTCACAAAGTTCAACAAAGTTATTTAGATGGGAAGCAGCATCTTCATTACCAATACCAGAAAATTGCTCTCTCATAACAAGATTGAGTAAAGCATGTTTTATCTCAAAGAAAGTATTTCCAGCCACAGGTGGAGCAATAGGTGTGCTCATAAAATCATTGTTGTTGGTGCTAGTGAAGTCACACAACTTAGTGTTTTCAAGAGTAGTCATTTTTTTGGGTTTTGAAATAAGAAAGCAAACTAGTAAAACTAATTTTTTGTGTTTTTGAATAACAAAACAAGCAAACAAAGCAAAAACAAAACTAGGCAAAACAAAAACAACAAAGTAAAGAGATTGGTTATGAGGGACTCCCCTTGTGAAGATGTCCTTGACTCCCCGGCAACGGCGCCAGAAAAGATCTTGATGTGCTCGTCGTTCGACGTAGAGCTCGTTGGCAACCCCAAGAGGAAGGTATGATGAGCACAGCAGTAAGTTTTCCCTCAGTTATGAAATTGAGTTTTAATCAAACCAGTAGGAGCAAGGAAACACCCCAAAGGTGTTACTAGCTGAGCTTTGGCAGGGCGCACTATCGGTGCTAGTAGCAATGTGGATGCACAACACAACCACAGAACTTTGTCCCCAATTTGCGATGGGGTTATCAATCTCACCGTGTTTTGCGGAAAACAAAGGATTAAACGTATCGAATGGAAAGAAGTAAAAGTTTGCAGAAAGTAAACACAAAGCAGTAAAAGATTGTAGATTGTATGTAAAGAAAAAGGACCGGGATCCGTACTTCACTAGATGGCTCTCCTTAAGATAGATAACATGATGGGTGAACAAATTACAGCGGGGCAATTGACAAACACCGAGAAAGCAATACATGCATATACTAATCATCTTGACTCCTTTGAGACTTGATTGGGCATTACAACATAATACATAGACCGCCATCCAACTGCATCTATGACTAAGAATCCACCTTCAGGTTATCATCCGAACCCCCTCTAGTATTAAGTTGCAAGCAACAGATTATTAATTTACGAACTGCGTGTAAAGTAAACAATATGATTGTTCTATGAACAAAGGATTGTTGTTTTCTCCCTAGTAGCAACAACACATCTAGTACCTTAGAGATTTCTGTCACTTCCCCAGATTACCAGAGGCATGAACCCACTATCGAGCATAAATACTAACTCTTGGAGTTGCTAGCATCTACTTGGCCAAGATAGCTACTAACAACGGAAAGCATGCAAGATCACAAATAACAAAGACATGATAGAATCAATAATCAATCTGAAATAGCATCTCAATATCCATCGGATCCCCGCAAACACAACATGCAGAATTACAAATAGATGATCTTGATCATGAATGGTGCTCACAAGATCTAAACATAAAAGCACAAAGGAGGAGAACCAGCCATCTAGGTACTACATGGATCCGTAGTCCAAGGATGAACTACTCACGCATCACACCGAAGGCTTGCATGGCGATGAAGAAGGCCTCAAGGGTGAATTCCCCTCTCTAGCAGGGTGCCGGGAAGAGCTTCAGATCCCTCCTGGTCTAGGGATGGAGATGACGGCGGCTACAGACTCTTTCGTGGATTTTTGATCGGGTACTTAGGGTTTACGTCCCGAGGGCATCTTATAGTCGGAAGGGGAGGCGGAGGGGGTGCCAAGGCTGGCCACACCACCCCTGGCGCGGGCTAGGCCTGGCCACGCGGGCAGGTGGTGTGGCCGCCCTCTGGACCTTCTCCGTCTCGTATTCTAGCACTTGATCCCTTCCGGAAAAATAGGCACTTTGGCTTTTGTCCCGTCCAATTCCGAGAATATTCATTTTCTGACTTTCCTGGAACCAAAAACAGTAGAAAACAGGTAGCTGGCATTGTGGATCTTGTTAATAGGTTAGTCCAAGAAATCATAAGAAAAGTACTCCAAAGTTGGAACAAAACACAAGAAAGTGGATAAAACCAAGCATGGAACATCAAAAATTATAGATACATTTGTAATGTATCAGCCTCCACTCCCATCGCTCGTTTAGGTGCTTCGGGAACTCGACCTTCATGCCGGTGTACTCGTGATAGATGATGTCGGTAGCGAGTCTAGCCATGCCGGCTTTCCCTGTATCATTATCTGGGTACCTCCACAAACGTTGGAGATCGATGTGATTAACGACATGAGCGAGGAAATCCCCCTATAGCTTTGGACTATCGTTCTTGATGTCAACGCTGGCGAAGTAGAGCTCCCAACTGCGTAGGAACTCGCGAAGCTCCGGGCATACACATTTGGCCTTGCATACGTGGTATAGGAGGCAGTGGTTGTGCATGGACAGCTGCAAAAGCGCCACCCTCTTCCTATCTCCAGTATACTCGTGGTCAGGGTCGACAATCTTGTACCTATCCATCGGCTCCTATAGCCACCACTCATACATTGCGATGACCTTCGTGACATCCGCTGACGCATTTGTGTGGATGACTGTCAGCTCGGTGGTGCCATGGGTGGTAACAGTGTACTCGTCGGTGAAGTCGCTCCCGTCACCGAACACACAGTACTCTGCATCCATGGCAGCAGCTAATGCGGTGGTGGTGGCCTAGGGTCGGTAGCGGTGGCTGGAACAGGGCGTGGCGGTGGAGTGATCTATTGCGGTGGTATGGCACGGCAGAGGCGGTACCTGCGGCAGCGTCGATGGTTCTTGTGGTGGCTACGGCGGCGGCGATGGCATAAGGAGTTGGGGATTTTGCATAGTGTTGTGCTGTGGAGACAGAAGGCAATGCATATAAGGGGGGTGAGCGCGTCGTAAATTGTGTTTACCAATATTCCGGTCATACCCAAGTGGAAGCAAGTTTGACCGGGCGAGCACCATTGGTTTCCAATCCTAGCGATTAAATTCGGCAGGCGGGGCCAAGTAGGCGATGGGATGGGTGTGCGACGTGGCTTTGGCGTGGCAGAGACCAGTCACGGAGACCACCGTCCCGTTGCCGATCCACAGTGGGTGCGCGGTGCTGACACGATGTAACGTGACAGGACAGAAGGGAGTGTACAACTATTTGTGATTATTATTCCCAACAAGTTTAAGAAGTGTAAGCATAGACAAGGACCTAGCATCCCTGCACCCCGGGCAGCCGCCTAGCCGCTCAGGCCTACCAATTGCGCAAAGCTTGCAATTTCCTTTCTTTAATTTGGTGATTTTGTCCAGAATTTGCCAAATTGAAGCTCGTTTTCCCATGCTTCTTTAAGTTTCTGGATAGGTCACTGGTGTAAGCATGCACGATCAAGCAACTTTGCAACACATGTGTCGGTGGAAAAGCATGAGGTTTCAATGCACCACATAGTTTAAGGGTCTAAAAAGGTAAGAGAATTAAACATTATTAGTGGTCGGGCTAGCACAGTGACGGGTTGGTAGGCTAGAAGTTGTTGATTCCTAAGTAAGGGGACACCATGTCGGTCTTGACATACTCCCTCCTGAATTTGTCATAAGCAGCATGCTTAGCCTTGGTCACTGACTTGTGTTTACTAGCCAGGCTTTTACCGATGCCAACCGCATTCGGAATCAAGCTGGAAATCCTCAGGTTGACTCCTTTCTTACAGAAAGGGCACCCGAGCTCCCCAAGTCGAGTGCGGAAATGGATTCTCCTGCTCTTGAGCTTCTTCATGGCATGGCGGCTCTTGTTGTCCCTGTTCTCCTTGTTAGAGTCCATCTCACTTGAATCTACTCCCTGCGTTTCAAAATATAAGATGTTTTAGCTTTGTCAAGGGAGTGTATCTAGACCCATTTTAGTGTGCAGGTTCATCTAGGTTTGCAGTGAACCTACCCACTAAAAGGGTCTAGATACACTCCCTTCACAAAGCTAAAACATCTTATATTCTGAAACGGAGGGAGTAGCTGTAATGTATGAAATGCAAACCGAAATGAGCAAAATAATAAATATATATTCCTCCCACCATTCCAAGTTACTTTCAATACAATAACATATTTATACAGGTTCAGCAGTTCATTACGGCTGTCTCCCTAGCTCGCTCCTAAATTAATGTGGTTTGTGTTCTTGATAATTTATTAATAAATAAATAATGTGGATTCATTCAGAACAAACTAGATCTCTCCTTGTACCGGTTTGTATGGTGCATCTAATCATTGGGACTATATTTTTTTATGAAACCAGGACTAGATTAAGC